>OX465288.1:188502607-188960107 GCA_949987695.1 Merzomyia westermanni
TTATACTCGCACCTCTGATTCGTCACCAAAATTACACATAAATGTGTATGAATGAATGTATAGAGATGGCAATTTTTAGATTTTACCAGTCCCGGGATTTTATTGATTTGATTTTAGCGGAATACCGGGATTAGTGCCGGGGTTTGGATATTCGCTATTCTCAACACATAATAAAATTCTAACAAGTCGATGTCTGTGCATGGCAGACATTCAAGAAGAATTCATAGGAGCAACCGTTATTGAGAAAATAGAATCCAAAACAAGAGTTTTTAGAATTTGTGTCCCTCTGTATGTATGTTTGAACGAGTATCACTTAAAAACAACTGGATAGAATTGAATACGATTTCACTGTTGCATTACCAGATGTCTTACTTAAAGTTTAAGATATCCGCTATTACGATGACTATACCGGTTTCGGAATTATCGGCCAATATGGGGACTATAGGGATATGATTAAAATTGAGATGAGTCTATTATAAGTTCTGAAGCAAGCTTAAAATAGAATATTGCATAAATAATTAGAAAATTTTCTGTTATGGTTACGTATACACCCTGTTTCTATTCAGTTGATGGAAATGCCTATGTTACTTTAAAAAACGCAACTAGCAAAGAAAATTGAAAAAGCACAAAACAATTAAAATTATTTTCATAAATAAATATAACACAGACTCTTATTTGGTGGCAACATTTTTCCAAACCCGAAAACATACGAAAGAAATGCCAGAAATGTTGTACCTCAAAGCACGGCATCCCGGGATAAAGCCGCATGATTCCATTAAAAATAAATTTAAATAAAATAAAATCTAAATATTCAAGCATATTACACATCAGCAAACAATTTTAAATAATTTTCATAAAAAAATCAATCACATTAAGTGTTTAGCAAAATATTTCTAATCTTAAAATGTAGGGATTTTTGGCATCTAAGGAAGCACATAATTTCGCCATTGGCATCCCTAGTACATGCCCGTGTCCAGTTTCCATTATGTGTAAATAACCTAAATAATATATTAATGCTGAATGATATATAATAGTTTATCACTAAGAATTTTATATTAGTAAAACCACCCTTCGATTATCATTCAACGTCAGTTTTGAGTGAAGTTTCACTTTCCTTAGCACTAGAATTAATTTTTGATGAAACTTCAAAAACAGTCAGAACTATATTTTATTTTTTATTTGTATATTTATTGATATTTGTGAGCTTCCATTGTGTGTGAGCTACTATTAATGCTGATGCACTCAACATAAATATGAGTGGTAATTGAGATGAAGTTTCATTAAAATCAAGTTTAAGTATAATTAAAACTTCACTCAAAATCAATGTTGAATCATTCACTAAAATAAAACTCTGTGTTTAGTGGAGGACTTACTGCATTCTAATTTTCATGCAGTCTGCCCTGACAATCGTTTTACAAAACAGTTTTATGGTGTAAACTTTTCTTACATAAACTTAATATTAATTTGATGAACTATTTTTTATAATTTTTAATTTTGGAATCTTTGAATTTTTTTCAATTTTTTTTTTTTGAATATAAGATTATTTTTATTAGCAAACGAGCCTTTACTCCTTGTCCCTCTCATACTCAAACGCCTTCTAACTCTCTTTGTCTCTGTTACAATCTCTTCATTTTTTATTTATCCTTCTACCTTACCCTCTACTAGTTTCACCTAAAATGGTTTATTAAATATTCCTTATAATTTTATTAAAAGGGAGAATGTACAGCAGTGTTTAAGATTTTCAATGACAAGTGACTTACCTAAACGTCAGAACAAAATGCCCAAAATACCCTCTATAAACTATATCAGATTCTTGGACGACCTACCCAATACTTTCACATACTCTTTTATAATTCTTTTAGAATTTCCCAAAATGTTAGACAAGTAGCTCCTCAAATTTTAATTTAGAAATATTGAAATAGGGTACTTATAGCAAAAATTTCATGTTGAATAATTCTTGCTCTTATCTAACTGGGGAAAGGGTAGCATTTTCCGAATAAAATGGCATTCTTGAGAAAAATTTGGCGGGAAATTGTTTGGGGGTGTGAAATTTTTGTCCGTAGAACTTGATAGACCACAACAAATAAAAAAGGAAATTTGGCTTATTGGGCCATCAACAATTTTTCCCCTTTTTTTTTGAAGTCGTTGGTCTGCTCTATCCCTGTATCTATACATATCTAGGCAGTAGTATATATTAATTAAAATGGAAATCTTATATCGAGGTGGAATAAAATATATGCAGCTCAAATAAAATCACCTATTATTTTCTTTTATTTTGCTTTGTTGATTTTCCGACAGGGTGGAAAGTTGATGTATATTGAAACGATTTTCCGTCATCTTGACCCGATTCTGTTCTTGTTGTTTATAAATGATATTTCTATAATAATAAAATTTTCAAAAATGTTAATGTATGCCGACGACGTAAAGCTTTTCATGTCATTCGCGTCATTTGAAGATAGAAATAAGCTACAATCAGATATAGATGCACTAGTTACTTGGTGCGATTTAAATCATATGCCACTTAACCTTAAAAAATGTAAACACATGGGTTTTTCGCGTGGAATTTTTCAGCCGGTTTCCTATACAATTAAAAATTATAGTCTTGAGCAAGTGTATGATTTTGTTGACCTGGGGGTTTCTATGGACTATACACTCAGTTTCAACCGCCATATTAACACAACAGTCAATAAGGCTAGAGGTGTCCTAGCATTCGTTAAACGATGGTCTAAACAATTTAGCGACCCTTATGTAACTAAAGCCCTCTTCACTACATTAGTCAGACCGATACCTGAATACGGTTCTATAATTTAGAACCCGCGTTACCAGGTTCATGTAGATCAGTCCAAAAACAATTTTTACTATTTGCCTTAAGAGATTTTCATTGGGATCCCTTGTATAATCTGCCACCCTATACGAATCGTTTAAAACTCATTAATCTGCACACACTTTCTAGTCGGAGGGAAATGCTTGGAATTATTTTTATGATTAAATTGCTAAATGGTTCACTATCCAGCCCATTTCTTCTAAGTGAAGTGAACTTCAATGTACCGTCTCGTCCTTCAATGCATTTTAAACCTCTAGTCTTAAAACAGTGCCGAACCAATTTTCAGTTAAATGAGCCTTTTCTCTGTTTGTGTCAAGATTATAACTCTCTTTCTGGTAGATTTGATATTTCAGACTCGCTTTTCAGCATAAAAAATCAATTATTTCTATCCTAAATTCATAGCTACCAATTGTTTCTTATTCTTTGACTTCTATAATAACTTCTAACAATAATTTTATTCTGTTAACTAATTATTTCTTAATGTAGAATCTATCTTATATCTACTTTACTTAGCTGATGAGGTTTTCTCTGTAGCTGAGCAGTTTTAGATCTCGACGATTAACAAACCAAAGCCTTTCAACGACTCGGCACGAACGAATAATCCGCGCGTTATGCGGATGCGCCCCTCGCGGCTGTCGGGCGGGATATGGTGGGTAATCCGTTTGGGAATTATTGTTATTATTATTATCCCTAGTAAAATTTGGTTTTGTAACAAACCGGTTTCGGCGTTCCGCCATCCTCAGTGTTATTTTCTTTTTGATTTTAATCAGGCGAACGACATGAACATTGTTTACCAAAGTCCAAAACATAGACAACAAAATTCCGAAGAAACTTGGTCAGCTGTTTTTTTTTATATTCTATATTGGTCTCATCCTACATCTTTTTCTATCATTCGTTAGAAGCTAGGATTTCGTTTGCACCGGATGCGCCGCCATATTTAAGTGCCTTAGATGAAACCAATGACTCCATGTTGATGTGCCTTTGTCAGATAACATATCACACTTGTGATGTAGTTAGAGTTATAAAAACTGTTTATTTATTTCCTGTACAAAGTCATGGCACAAGAATTTTTTCTGAGTGCACTCCCAGTAAATCTTTTCAGAGAATCTCTCTCTATGGCGCGATATACAACAGGTATATCATCATAAACCTCCTAAGAGATTTTTGCGCCAAGCTTCTCTTCCAATTTGTGGTGTGCCGATTTCAATTTTCCCTACAAATTGGTGGGACCTACAGTTTTTTGCCGACTCCGAACGGCATCTACAAAGGAGACGAATTTTTGCTGAGAAGCCTGTCATGGCAGAAATACACTCGGAGAGTTTGCCAAACCACTGCCGAGGGGCGACCCCGTTTTGAAAAACTTTTTTCAAATCACTTTTGATGTTACCTGTACCAGGGCTCGAACCATGGACCTTCGGTGTGGTAGGCCGGCAACACTACCTTCACACCACGGCGGCCGCCAGAGAATATTAATGATATTATAGCTAAAATCTATTAGTCACTTCAAGAAAGACGCCAAAAACTACCCTTTCACGAGTGACCCAGCGTAATAAAGTGTTACAACTTTATTAAGTTTCTCCTAAGAAACCCAAAAAGATGTCGAGGAGTATCTGCATGGATCTGACCGTTTTTTTATTTCTGTAAAATGGCTATACGTTCTACAGCTATTCGGATAGATATATTTCGGAAGCTGCTTAACTTCACTTATCAACGAACTTTTGGTGCCGCCGGTCACCTTTTACTATTGCTACTGATCGATAATCATTTGACCTCTAGCATTATTTACAAAACATCTTTATTAGGTCGTCTGTTCGCAAATTTTTGCATTACATGTTAAACCAACTTCCTGCTGAGCTAGGGTCTTGAAGGTTGCACCATTGTTCAGGTCGCGATGTAAATGCAACATAAAGAAAGGAAGTTACGAAAGGTGGCACACGGGTCCCTGGATATTGCGAAAAATCGTATAAACGATCCGATTTGGCGGGCATTTAAAACATTTATTAATATCTATTAAAGACATTTTTCACATAAAAAACTTACCCTCTCGGTGATGCTTATATCGAGATATTGTAAAAAAAACACATATATAAGGACCGATTTGTCGGATGTTTGGAATATTTATTAAAACATAAAATAAGAAATTGAGTAAAAAAAAATTTTTTTGGTATTAAATTATTTTGAAACGGACTAAAACTTAGAAAATAATTTCCCTTCTGCTACTTAGATACCAAACCAGAAAGAGGTTGTGTATGAGAATTTTTGATTGGGAATTCTGAATAGGTATAAAAACGTGTTCAATAAAATAATAGTGAAATTAAAATGGATATCGCTTTTTTATACGAGTACCAACAATTTTTGTTGATTTACGGCCTGTACATTTTAAAGTATTCATGAAACAAGATCAAGGCCAAGAATAATAGTTTTTCACTTTTTGGATTTTTTCAATAAAAATTATTATTGTTTTTATTTTCCATACAACTCATGAAGAAAATTAATTTTGTATGAAAAAAAAATATTCAACATCCTTGACAAAAAAACATTCTAAAAATTCCGGGGAAGTTTTGAGGTACTTTTAACTTGCACATTATTATACTAGAATTCATTGGTATCAAGATATACCTATACTATGCCATGATTGGTATACAATTTTCTAGAAATTCTGCCCAAAATAGTTAGGATTTTGATGACCATTTTTTAAAGTTTAATTAACTTTCCTGAACTTTGTGTTTACTTTGAAATTTCTTTTTATGTGGTTTGTGTTATGGAATTCACTTTATTTTAAATTAAAATGATTAAAAACAAAGCTTCTTTTTATTTCGTCGAACGATATCCAATTCAATTTCACTACTATTATATTGAACAAAACTGTACGAAGTTGTAATTTTGAAAACTTAAAACATTTAACGTTTGCTATATCGACTTTGGAAAACTTATAGTGACGATAAGATTGTAAGAAGCTTATGCCATATCTCTTTTTCGAATGTTATTGCACACATTTTCTTTTAAACGGAACCCAACTGTCAGCAATTCCATTTTTCTCAAGCTCAGTAACCTTTCAAATTATCTCAATCTTTCACTTAAGTAATTTTAGCTATTATAAATATTTCGAATTAACTTTTGTTATGAGTCAAAAGGTATTGAATGAAAGGTAATTTGTTTGTAGTTTTTGAAAAAAATTGGCCCCAAAACTAAATTAGCTCGCTATTTGCCAGTTGACCTTAACACGCACGTTTACTAACTTTGCGCCTTAAAATAGACTTTGTGCATTTGCAATTGAAGTTGCGAATAACTTGAACAACACAAATAAATATAACTTATATTAAATATTTATTAATAAGCAATAATTGCGAGGGTCGCACAATGCGCGCCTTCTTAAACACACGCAATGGCAATTTTAATTTGAACTGCACACAACCCTTTCAATTGGCCCAACTGCTTTTGAAACGGTCTAGTTTAGTGCAATTTTTCCAAGTTTTATTATTTTGATATTATTATTACTTTTACCAATTACCGCACAGACACCACACCTGAACTTTGAGAATGGTTAGCAAGTGAACAAAATTGCTAACGAATTGTCTTTGCAGCACGCTTGCATGCATCTAATGCACCCAAGTACCTGAATTATGTAGTTCAATAGCTCTCGCTGTAATACTATGAATAGTAACTTGGGTGCAGCAGCTGTCAGTATTCACATGTCATTCTCAATCAGGAGTGTCTGCTTTCTATCCAGCAAAACGTCAGGCTAATGCATTACTAGGTTGGCGGTACCACGTTTTTGGTATGTGGAAGCGCCAGCCAAAGTTTTTGCAAACTTAATTGAAACTCTTATTAATGGAAGCATGAAGTAGAGAAAGGGAAATTGCATGCAAAGTTTTTGTTTTTAATTATTAAATAAAGCAACTCTAACATTTACATATATGACAAAAGTGTATTAGTTACAAAAAAAATTATTTCTAAAACAAAAGTTGATAGATCCAATCACTTCGACTTAAATGAAAGTACAAATTTCCCCATAGAAACTCTAAAAACACCGTTCAATTTTTTCGGCTTAAATGTTAGAGAATACAACAATAAGCAAGCGGTTTTCAGTTTATAAAAATAATTTCAAATTGTTGGTGTATGCTGATATTGGTTTCATGAACATTTACAAAGATGCCATAAGCTCTGTCTTCCCTGGACTGCATTAAGAGCTCGTGAGCGAGAACAAGGAACATAACTTATTTGAAGATAGTGGCAAATTTTGTTTGTTAGGGAATCCGCGTTATCAGAGCATAATACCAATCAAGCAATTCCAAGAAGAATCACCCTTGACACCGTTGAACTGAGTACGATAAGGAGAAGTAAAGCCCTCTAGCCCAATAAAGATGACGCCCTTTAAGTCTCTTAAAATATCTGTTGTGAAGTAAATCTTGCATTAATGGAAGGTGGACAGACAACTGGATAACTCTTGTAATATTTGTGGTAAAAGTTCTCTAGAAAAAATATGGTCCTTCCTGTGATACTATGTTGTGGAGCCATTTTAATGGTGAGCTGTAAGATCTATACACAAAAATTAGAGTAACGAGGTCAAAATGCTTCGCGGGCAAGGCCATGTTGTTTGGATGTAAAAAAGGTCATCGCTGTTGCTACCGCCAACCAAATTAACTAACTGAAGCAAAGCCAGTACAGGAGGAATTGGTCTGGGGCCTTGCTTAAAATTCTTGCCCGTAACCTTAAGAAGGTATGACTTGAGAGCTTTCTTATATGGCGTCTAAACGGTTAAGGGTCAAGAAATTAAAGCGTCAAGTTGGGAAATAAGTAGAGAGTAAGGTAGAAGAAGAAAATAAAAAAAAAAAGATTGAGAGGGAGAGACCGAAAGAGTTAGCAGGCACGTGAGTATAAGAGGGACAATGAGTGAAGGCTCGTTTGCTAATAAAAACTATCTAATATGCCAAAAATATAGAAATAAATTCAACGATTCCAAAATGAAAAATTAATGGCTCACCAAATTAATATTAAGCTTATGCAATAAAAACATCCATGAGTACCTAGTACTCGTGGATTTTGATGTGTAAACAAGTGTGTCCTGGACATAAATTAAATTGCATAAGAGATCGCCCAGTGGATGAAATTCAACCACAAAACTTTATCTTATTTTATTTATTAGATATTCCATTCATTCGCACACTCTACCTTCTTTCCTCTGCTGTTCCTCTCCTTTAATATATTTTCCCTTTTATTTGCTTTTCTCTTTTGCAGTCTCTATTTTTAATTTATGTTATTGTATTCCTTTCTTTCATTTCCTTGACTTTCATTTCCGAAGTTTTCTATGATGTTCTTTTCTTTACATTTTTACCTCTGTTAGCTGTTTATTTGCTTTTCTTTTTTTCTTCTTTTCTTTTCTTTTTTTCTTTCCTTTTCTATTTTTTTCTTTTCCTTTCTTTTCTTTTCCTTTCTTTTCTTTTGTTTTCCTTTCTTTTCCTTTCTTTTCTTTTCTTTCCTTTTCCTTTCTTTTCTTTTCTTTTCTTTTGCTTCCTTTTCTTTTCTTTTCTTTTGCTTCCTTTTCTTTTCTTTTCTTTTCCTTTCCTTTCTTTCCTTTCCTTCCCTTTCTTTCCTTTCTTTCCTTTCCTTTCCTTGCCTTTACTTTCCTTTCCTTTACTTTCCTTTCCTTTCCTCTCCTTTCCTTTCCTTTCCTCCCCTTCTCTTCATTTCTCTTCCTTCCCTTCCCTTCCTTCCTTTCCTTTCTTTCCCTTTCTTTTCCTTTCTTTTCGTTTCGTTTCCTTCCCTTCCCTTCCCTTCCCTTCCCTTTTTTATTCTGTATGGCGAACACAACTTCTTAGGCTTATTTCTTATAAAATATGATTTTTCCAAATACAATATATAAAATTCATGTTGTTGTTGTTGTGGTAACGCAAAAACACTGCCCGAAGGTTTTGGGGAGTGTTGTGGAATTAACATTCCTTGACCGGATTTGAACCCGGTACGCTCCGGTACTCCCTTGCGGTACTGCCCGACTGTTGTGGTAGCGATTTATGACCAGTGAAACCTTCTAGGTCATGTCACCCCTCCTTCCGTAAGGAAGGATAAGATGGGTAATGAGAGGTGAGAGGCATAATATCCGTAGATCAACCATCGAGTTACACGTCATTACCTTTGTGCATATTAGTCGCCTCTTACGACCGGTATGCCTACCTCGGGCGTATTCTAAACCCCTAACCCGCAGGGGTTTCACCTTACCAAAGTTCATGATTTATTTTCGTTTAACCTTAAGCCTTAAGTTTATCCATTGAACTCAGAAAAGTAGCATTTAAATTTAAATTATGTTATTATTTGCTTGTATTCTTTATGTTATACGACCCTTAATTCTACTTCTCAATTAAATAAAAAAAAATCTAAACATAAAATGTAAGTTCTGAGGATTCAGGGTAGTGGTTTAATGAACTTTTCCTAGATTAAGGGGGAAGGGTCTGAGACTTAAAAAATTAGTTTTTGCCATTCTGGAAAATAGTGTCAGCATACATAAGAAAAAAATATATATATGCCTACCTAGTTAAGATTAAGCGCTGAATATTGTGGTATAAATTTCAATAGAATTGTTGGTATATAATTGCTCAATATATAAAATGTTTACTTTAGTTGTGCGTAAGAATCATTTGTCGCTGATAATACAACATGAACCTAATGACGACTCATTCGTACAGTTGGTTGCATACAAATTAGTTGGATACAAATAAATGCGTTTAGACCGCTAGCTGTGAAAATGCTAGATGATGCCAATTATTTTACCGCCAATAATACCATTGACGACTTCGACAAACAAGGACCAATACAGCGCCACAACAATGCCAACTACGAGTTAATGATTTTTACTGCTTAGAAGTTGCTGATTTTGCTCAAATGGCTTATTGTTGATTTTTTCACATTTTTTTTTTCTTTTTTTTTTTTCAAGCTAATGGGTCGTAAGGTCGTTTTGTTTGTTGGTACGCTTGTCTGATACTGTTTATGTTTGTTTTCAGCTGAATCAGCAATATTTACTGCCTTAAACAACAATAACAACCATAGTACAATAATGTATCAGCAAAGAAGCAGATCAGCAATTTGTGTGGTAATCATCTGAAATGTGACAAATTCGAAATGAAATGAGTTAATAATTCAATATGTATGTATGTAAGGATGTATGCTTAAACGTAAGTATCAAGATATCTGCTATGCATTAAGAATATTTCAGCTATCCAACCTATATATAATGCTGCTGCTATGACACATTTTCGTTGCCTCATGTCTATAAGTATGCTTTAAGTAACAAATATTTACAACGTGAAGTATACCTTTTGTAAGTTTTTTTTTGGCGATTTTCCCTTGATTTTGAATTTTTCTTTTCCTTTTAAGATTTTTGCCCTTTTGATGATCAGATATGCAAATTTAACTCATATGAAAAGTCATACGTGTGAATTATGAGTTATGTATGTGAGTGGAAAGCGTTGAAATGCTGGTAAACTCCTTTAACTTCCTTTATATTACCCACAATTTCGCATTTCATTCCATTCCTACTCACTTATGGATGGGGATATAATTTGAAAAAAGTGTGCAATGTAGGTAGTTACAAAGATGCGCTACAATCGGCTGAAACCGAAGCCAAAGTAAATCTGAGTGGAGTTGCGAAATATTGCATTAGTTTAAGCAAATGACATTTGGGAATTTTTGATTGATTTTTACTTTTGGTGTATATAAACGTCAGAATTTACCTAGCTGGTTTGACAGCTACGAAAGTGGTTTAGGAATATCGAGAATATTTTTCCACCACACCAAAGAACGTAGTACCAAAGAGGATAGATAAGTAAGAGACGTCAGTTCGCCAATATGAACGAGTTGCTCGCTGAAAGCTGCTAAAAAATTGGTGCCCGTTTTGTCTCAGGGTTTCGGTCATTTCTTTTGCGCATTTTCGTGAGTTTGACAACTACTCAATTTTTGTTTCCACTCACGGAATTGACATTTGTGGGGAATGAGTAACATTTGTATTTGGAGTATTTAAGTATATATATATTTATTTCGAGCTGTTTGCTACTTGTGAGTATTTATGATGTTGGTGGTATTTGCTTATATTGTGCAAATATTCCTAATTTTCACAAAAATGGACTTTTATGACTTATATGAGGTGAAAAATATGAAATACTATAAACATTTACCAATTTCAAAAAATTTATGGAAAAATACATATGTATATGCAAGTAATAAATTTGCCGCCGGTGAATACCACAAAAATGTTGCTATCATTATTTAGTTGAAATATTGTACAAATTTGGAAAAAATTCTATTGAAATATGTACCTACTGTTGTTTATTTCAGTATTCAATATTATAAATTCAAAATAATCCTATTATGGTAACAAAATGAAAATACGGTTTTGCCGACGGCAACTACAAATACAACAAAAATTCAATTTCTTATTAAAAGCTATAAATTCTATTTCTTGGGTTATTTAGTTTATGGGTGACATGGGTATGGGTGGCATGTGCATAATGTACTAGGCAAATTTATTTTAGGTTCAATTTTTGATTGCACAAATCAAATGCAAAAGCACTTGATCGTAGCAAACAAAAATCCAACCTTAAATATATGCGTACGAACGCACTCATGTATGAATGCTTTCAGTTGAACTGGCATTTAGTAAATTGTATGAAAATATAAATATGTACATACACAGGAATGTCGTTGATTTCGTCTTTGATACGAGCTTTGAGTGAAGTCGTCGGTGATCAAAAGTGTTGGCGCACACAGTTTGTTCCTATCTTTCAGCCACTACCAAAAAAATGGAGTAGTTCTTCACTACTTAAGTATTATTAATTTCTGTTTTTTTCTTCCAAAATGGCATGTAACTATCTTAAATTACTTCGGATATTAATTCCATATTCTTATATTAACTTTTGCCTAAGAAAATCATCTAAACTCGCACATAATGTAGATAAGGAGTGAAAAAAGCTAAACTTTTACTACATAGTAGTGTATTCAAAGGATACTTCTGTGCCAGAACGGCCACACTTAAGCCAAAAAAACATGGCTGACCAAATTTGCGACCGAATTTCAGTAACAACAACAAAATCTCATAGGGTTTCTCACGCAAACAAACAAAAGTGACGAAAGCAATATCAGTTGCGCAAATAATCAAACTGCTTATCGAATAAGGACAACTTTTGGTCATATAAGGGAAACTTTCATTAAATAATTAAAAATACTTAGGGAAACTTTTTCGGAATAATTTTTTTGCAAAAGTTTGGGTCTGTTCCTGGACAATAGCTGAATATTTTTATTTTATTTTTTCTTTAATATACCTAACTACCTGAAGCAAATCAAAGTTTTAATGCCAAGTTTTGTTCGGAAAAATGCCAAAGTGCACAACTGAAAAAACGCTTTCGAGGGAATACCCTTCATATGGATTGAAGTTGGATTTTATAAAATCGACAAAATTGAATATTTTGATTCTTCGACAAATAATTTTATATATTTTTATGAATGAATGCTTCAATGAAGTTTTTGTTGTTGCATTTGTAGTTTGTTTCGTAGAAATGGTTTTTGTTGTTGGACGTAGATTTTTGTGCGTAGAAATGGTTTTTGTTGTTGGACGTAGATATTTGTGCGTACAAATGTACTTTGTTGACAAGAATACTTACATAAATATATGTATGAATATGCATTTATGCACGTGAGGTGGTTGGTAGCATATTTTTGATAGCTTATTGTTGCAAGAAGTTTGGCATGCACACATATAACATATATTAGGACATTTGCGCAGAAATATTGTGGACCGCGTAGCCGGTGTTGGACCGGATTGTTCTGCACATAAATACCTTGGATCGAACCCCCTATTTGGGATCGGACCTGGATCATTTTTGGGTTTTTTGCGAATAATTTTTCACTGAAACAAAAAATTGAAAATCCGCTTCCGGATTGTTGATACCGAAGTCAAAACGCGTTGTTTGATACCTCTCCCGATATTTTTGGACGTGTTTTTATGTTCTTATGATGTGAACAAAACATTTATGCATGCATACAAAACTGCAGAGATTTTAGTAATACTACTGCAAATAATATATGAAATGCATATCGGAATTGTTATTAATAACTTTTGCACTTTTCCAATAAGTTACTGGCACATCAAAGCACAATTGGACACTTCTAAACACACAAGCCGCCAAACGCACAAACCACATACACCACTTTTTGTACAAACAAGCTAAAATACCTTTGTACGCACAACATTGTCTTCAAGTCTTAAATACTTTAATTTAACATTAATTACCTCACTTTTCTTTGTTATTTTCACTATTTTTCACTAAAGGAAACAATTACCTTTATCTCCCCTTTTTATGATGTGAACAAAACATTTATGCATGCATACAAAATTGCAGAGATTTTAGTAATACTACTGCAAGTAATATATGAAATGCATATCCGAATTGTTATAAATAATGTTGCAATTTTTCAATAATTCGTTTGCATATCAATACACAATTGGATACTTTTATAAACACACAAACACCACACATGCCAACAAACGCACAAACCACATACACCACTTTCCGTTCAAACAAGCAAAACACCTTTGTAAGCCCAACACAGTCTTCAAATTTTAAATCAATTAATTTATCACTAATTAACTTCACTCTTCTTTATTATTTTGACAATTTATTACAGTTTTTCACAATTTTACACCAATTTCAATTAATTTTACCACTTTTTCACTGTTTACGACTTCACTTTGACATTGACTCACAATATTGCTTTTCACTTTTTGACATTTCCGCAAATTAACTCAGCCGACACTCAATTCTTGTTTCAAGATTTTTACTCAAAACTCGGACAGAAAACAAAGAGGAATGGCCGAACCCCTGAGAGCTAACGTCGAGTAGCACACAAAGCAGCGATCAACAAAATGTTGCCATTCGCCGAGTAGCGAACTGACGTCTCTTACTTATCTATCCTCTTTGGTAGTACCAAAAGAAGGGTCAATGCGATGGGTAGTTCACCGGTGAATGTCAATTGAATTCATGTCAGTGACATTAATTCGCATTTCAAAAACGAATTAGTGTCAATCACGTATAAATAAATAATTAAATAATTTTAAATTAATTCTCTTTAAAAGTGAATGTCAATGACATTAATTCCATTGACATTATGACACGTCACCAGTTCATCACTCAAGAAATTTGTTTTCAATTAGCGAGCTTTAATGCTAGTATCACATTTTTTCAATATTGATTATTAAAGATTTTTCAACTTTATATAAATTTTTTTACAAATATTCAATTTAAACAAAGTGAATTTAAGCATTTTACGAGCAGCTTTAGTGGTGAATTACAAACCAGCGAATTGGCATCGGCCTCTTACATTCGCTGTTAGACCTTCTTATTGCTATAGGTTAACTGACCATATACATTTTGTTCACCTCATTTTTCTTCTGAGTAACATTCTAAAAATTTGCACAAGCCCGTAGAATTAAAATATTTCACCTTTAGCTATGGTGAAACATTTATATTTATTTATATTATATTACCTCACCATGGAACTTTTCTATCGAGACGATTTCTGTTATCAAAATAAGCGATTGCGAAATCCCCAAATATCCACTAGTATCAAGGCAACTTTTTCGAATGTGAAAAATCTGATTCTGATCCGGTAACCTCTCCAGTCACAATTTTTTGAGCTGAATATCACTTCAAGTTCTAGCAATTTTTGCATTTGAATATCACTTCAAGTTCTGGCAAAATTGCATTACGGCCTTGTGAAAAATTAACAAAAGAGATACATTTTTACAGAGCGAAGTAAAATTCCGACATTTATCGTGGTGAACATGGACGTGAAAATTTTACCAAGCTAATGGGCAAAGGAAAACATTGAAAACTACGAACGTAGTTAAGAAAAATTACAAATATTTTTAAACCATAAACAGTTTGCTCACCTCATTTTTTCTTTTGAGAAAAATGCTTCCGTTTAGCAGAAGGCTGTAGAATGCAAATATTTCCACACTAAAATATATCTCACCACAGAGCTTTGCTGGTGAGACAGTTTCGGAGAGAATAGAGTAAACCACCAAATAAGCGACTCGTAAAAAGGCAACTTTTTGTGGTAAGGAAAGCTAAACTCACTTCGGTAGCCTTTCTAGTTAAATCGACTATGGCAGTTTCACCACAGATGCTTCTCTAGGCCTCTGATTGATTTTTGTCCAACTTTCTGCTTTTGTCAATTTAAAATATAGAAATGTTTTCATATTTTGTGACACGAAAGAATTATTTGAAGTATTATCTAAGGTAGATTCCCCATGCCATTAGGATTTTGGTGGTCACTTCTCAAGAAACCAGACCGGTGCCGCTACTGAAAGTCGTTAGAGGCCCCAACTGACATTGACAATTCTATATTTCTTCCTTCAGATTCCTGAGAGATACTTTATTTCGTACAAGGATAGCCGAAACCTCAATAGTGGACTACATAGTGGAATCAAGAGCACATGAAGGATATTATTTCCCCTTCGCCTGTGTTGTTATCATTTCAAAAAGGAAGTTCTAAAACTGTCTTTGGAATACTATTCAAAGAACATAAAATCTGGCATGATAAAAATACTTATCAGCCTTAACAGGACGAACCTCATCTATATTCCAAAAATGCATAGGTGGATTGTTAGACCCACAAAAGTATATGAAGTACTCACATGGAGGTCTAGATTAACCGCGATGGCAGTGCGGAAATCAAACTACCAAACTCCAATAAGATCATTAGCTACAAGTTCATAATAGACTAGCTCCAGCAGACGTTGTCCTAGCTGAAATAGACTTGCTTACATTTGCGGATTATACTCTTATCCCTACCCATATATCGTTCCTCCTCATGTACTCCTTCATATCTCTTTTCCTAACCATTTTCTGTTTTCTCCCCCATATCCCCTATTCCACTTCACAGTTTTCATTTTTCTCTACCACCTCTTCTAACTCTTCCCTTTCCTCTTCCTATTCCACTTCCTTTCCCTTTCGCCTTCACTTTTCATTTCTCTTTTACTCTGCTTATTCGCGTTCTCATCTTCCTCTTCTCTCACACCGTTTTCCACTTCTACTACACCACACATACGATCTCTGAGATTTTTATTTTTATCTCTGAAGGGCGTGGCACCTTTCAAAAAAATCGGAACTAATGCTTTCCATCGCTTAGGTTCAATCAAATTTCATTAATTGCCAAGCTTCATCTAACAAACATCCGTTCACTGGATTTTTAAATACTAAGATTTAGTAGACAAACTACTTTGGGATGTCTGCATAGTTAGAAGCTACCAACAAAACCACTCACTTTTGTGGTAATATCAGGTCTCGAAGGCACCAATTGCAGACTCAAGTCTTATGTCTTGTCTACTAGGCTATAAAGTTTCCCGGCAGGTGAAACGATATCAACTGGTAAGGTTGGCGAGGAGATTTATCAGATTATATGAGGCACTATAACAATGTCCCTATATTTCGTCGTACATTGCCTCAATAACCCATAAAAGTCCAGAAACGTAGCATCCCATCGAAGTCCCAAACGACTGACTAAAACATTTCTTGTGTCATATTTATTTGATGTCATCTCTTTGCATGACTTTTGCTTCACCTTTCCATCGCCTTTTCCAAACAATCTCAATTGGTCATAACGAATGCCGGCAATGATGAAAAAAATATCACAAGAAAAAATACTCGGAGGAAACAACACGTAAATAAAACGAACTCTTTCCGTATTTTCACAACATTTCCTTATAGTGAATGCATGGGAAAAAAAATATTCGAGAAATTCTGTCACTCTGAAGGACCTCCATCTGCGCGTTTCCTTGCCAACTCGACGTGGCGAAATATGAGGCATAAGAAATTATGAAAAATTTGCTACAAAGCTCCAAGCTTTGAGCTAAGCGAGCAAATGTAAAATAGCCTTCGAGCCGCATGTGGGGGAAGAAATGTTTACCGTTGCTGCAGAAGTTGGTATATATGTATGTATTGGGTGTTTACATATGGGCTAGTCCAGAATTAAGTTGGCTCTATTATAATTTGATATGCAGAATACCAAAATCTGTCTCCTACTTTACATTCCTTTGTACAAGTGTATTTTGCTCTTTCTTTTACTATACCTATTCCTTCTCCTTTTCTTATTATTCCTTTCCCCATTTCCTTTACCGACTATTAGAAGATACGAATAGCAATATCGCGATTAAACAACAAAGTCGCTGCTGCTGACGGATTGCCGCAAGCTATTTAAGGGGGCGAGGAGTTGGCACTTTAACATGCACCAGCTTCTATGCCGAATATGGTCGGAACAGTGCACGCCTGCCGATTGAGATCAAAGTGTCGTCTGGCCAATCCGCAAGAAAGGAGATCCTACAATCATTGTAGCGGAATCAGCCTCCTTGATATCGGATATAAGGTCCTATCAAGCGTATTGAGCGAAAGGCAGAAGCCCACCTTAGACAAACTGATTGGACCTTACCAGTGCGGCTTCAGACCTGGTAAATCTACCATCTGCCAAATTTTCACTATGCGCCAATTCTTTAAAAATCCCCCTGAAAAAAATAACCGACACACTTCACCTCTTTGTCGATTTTAGAGCCGCTCGACAGCTCGAGGTGGAGCTGCGATTATGCCGCTATATCTGAATTTGGTATCCCTGCAAAGCTAATCTATCTCTATGGCGCGATATACAACAGGTATATCATCATAAACCTCCTAAGAGATTTTTGCGCCAAGCTTCTCTTCCAATTTGATGTGTGCCGATTTTGAATTTTCCCTACAAATTGGTGGGACCTACAGTTTTTTGCCGACTCCGAACGGCATCTACAAAGGAGACGAATTTTTGCTGAGAAGCCTGTCATGGCAGAAATACACTCGGAGAGTTTGCCAAACCACTGCCGAGGGGCGACCCCGTTTTGAAAAACTTTTTTCAAATCACTTTTGATGTTACCTGTACCAGGGCTCGAACCATGGACCTTCGGTGTGGTAGGCCGGCAACACTACCTTCACACCACGGCGGCCGCCAAAGCTAATACGGCTGTGAAAATTGATGTTAAACAACAGTACCAGCTCAGGTACGGTAAGTACCTCTCCGAGCCGTTTGAAACTAAAGAAGGCTTCATGCAGGAAGACCCCTATCGAGCAATTCTTCAATTTAATTCTGGATAAAATGATATGAGCCGCAGAACTTAACCGTTCTACAAGTCGTTCATAATACCCGTCCGGCAATCTGGAGCAAAAGCATGGACGATGACAGAGAGAAAGGTTCTGCAAAGAGAAAGGTTCTGCAAAGGATTTATGGGCCTCTACGTAAAAGGTGTTTACCGAAGAAGATTTAATGATGAGATGTATGAGCTCTATGCAGATATCGACATAGTCCAACGAATTAAAACCCAACGGCTAAGTTGGCTTGGCCATGTGATGCTAATGCAATGCGATATTCCCTGCCGGGAAGGTATTCTTAGCGGAACCCACCTAAGAAAGCATACGAAGTGGAAGAGTCAGGTGGCGCTTTTTTGGAAGAGAAAAATCGTTTCTACGTTTCTATTTGCGAAGTGTTACGCCTCCTGTTCCTGTACCGCCCACATTCAAAGAATCATTGGGTTTCATTATTTTACTCCGAAAATATGTGATACTAAGGACGTGGCCATGATTTGCGAATGAACGAAGGTGCTCAGGCCCAAAAAGTATTTTTATCGGCACCCGCAGGTGGAAGCAAAGGAAGACCATCGCTTCTTTGAAAGGACCAAGTGCAGACCAATTTGCGATACCGTGATGTTTCTAATTGTCACTAGTTGGCAGAGCGAAGAAACCAAGAGCCTCCGTGCGATTTCGATTGACAGGCTGCGAAAGCTTCGGACACGTAATCATTCGGGAGACTATGCCCGGAAATCTCCAGGTAATATACCATACTACCCCAAACTTCTGTACGGACAACAAGTTCTTCATAATACTCCCTGAGTGGCGCGAGTGGGAGGACGTGTATATTCTACACCCACAGGCTCCTTGCATATTCACGGATGGCTCTAAGCTCGATGGCATGCTGGGTTGGGGCATTTAGTCGATAGAGTTATCGATCGCAGTATTACAGGCTGCATTTGAAGCCATAAAAAATACTGCTCTTTGGCTTATCCCGAAACGCTGCCCTTTTGTCTCAGTATACTACGACAGCAGCGATGAAAGCTTTTAGGGCAACAACATTACATCGAAGGTAGCACTCGACTGCAGACAATCGCTCAAGGAATGCCGCATAGCAGTGATTTGGGTTCCAAGTTCCAGCGTCGTACCCGGAAACTGTGCTGCTGACGAGATTGCGAGGAAAGACACAGAGCAACAGGAGATGAACCAAGGGAAGGACATTTCTCCTTCTCTTGCTGCATGCAAGAATTGGCTTCTGCGTAGATTCGGAGAAAAGTTAATGCTATATGAATGTGCCGCACTGGCTCGGACAGGCCCTTCTACACGTATTACGCTACATTAAAAGGACAAGTTGGTTCCACTTCCGGAACGTGTAAAAGAGGAAAAGCTTTAGCCTTTATTTCGTGATATTACAAAGGGTCATTTGGCCTAAGTATGCCTCTCGGCTATATAGGGGGCGGCTACCTTTACCTTACCTAACCTAGTTATCACAAAATATACTCTCTTCTCTTATCTTTCCCAATTTAAGCCTGATGAAACGTGCGTAAAGGCTTGCGAATATCTTGCCCGTGTGCCAGGATTTACTCAGATGTATGTAAAAGTCTTTCTGAGTATGTAGCTATGTGCACATCGCGTTTGCTGCTGGTAGCCCAATTTAAATATGTTGGCGCATATATCATTCCGGTTGACAGGACAATTCTCTTATCTCGTATAACGCAACAGCCAAAGCCGGAGAAGCAGCAACAAAAACAGTTACAACAACTATGATGCGGCAGCCATCAGTGTAGCAGTGGCAACAGCTAAAGCGTTATTTCACCACTCTCATCTAGGATGAATATTAAAAGACACAATTTCAAACAAACAAACAAAAAAAAAAACAGAGGGAGGACCACGTATTGGGCTGCTATGATGAAAGCTTTATATCATTCATGAAATAACTGTAAAAGTTATAAGAACCGTAGGTCTCACATTAGTAACTTTCAAGGTGTCCTTTCTATTTATATTGGAAAGAAGAGTTAAGTTTTTGAAACTCATTGGCATCATAGCTCAACTATCAGGTCATAGAAGTTCGACAAACAAACAGCCACACATAAATTTTCCATGTATTTTGTTTTTGTAATTTATAGGTTTAATGTCAAAATCATACTAAGAAAGGGGTGTACTGTCAAACTTCAAGAAAAAAGTAGAAATCAGCTGACCTAATGTCTTTTTTTTACGGGTTCTACTACTATTGGTAAGAAACTTTGAAAGGGAACAATACAATCATTTTTCTATAATCAAAATAAAACCGCGCCTTCGCAGCTTCTTGACTGTTGACAGATAATAAATTGAAGCTGTAAGGGATAGCCAAAATAATACGTGCCGCGAAATTCAGCAAGTGAAACTTTGGTCTGAGTAGGCAAATGCCAAGTAAGTTTCTCAGCCATCAAACAAAGTTCATGCTCTATGAGTCCCGCATCTTGCCTGTGCTGATGTATGGGGCGGAATCATGGATAGCGGAAGAAAACTTCTCCGGAAGATTTATGTACCTTCACGGAATGAAAACGATGAGTACTGATGAAATCTAACGACGAGCTCTAAGAACTTTACGGAGATCTAAGCAGAGTGCAGCGTATTGACGCCTACCGACTTCACTGGCTACATCAATTCACTGCTACTCTTTCCAACCACAGATATCTCTAAAACTGGGTTAGTAGCCTGTGTGAAAACACAAATGACAGACCCAAATTAATATATGCTCCATATTCGTTTAAGGTATAAAATTCGTCCAAGCGTGGTGAAGAACTATGGCGCTTGCTTTGTGTGTGTCCAAGTGCTCAGCACGTTTCGCTGCTCACTTGACAAATAAGTATGCCTCATAATCACACATACAAAATAGCACAATAAGAACATTTAAAATTTTTTTTATTTTAAAGATCAAAATTTAAAAACGTTTTTTTTTTACAAATTTACCACTTATTAATATTTTTAATAAAAATAAATTGAAATGTAGTTCCTGACCCAATAAAATATTTCTCGATATATTTTTATTAGTCCGTTCTCAATTAAGCAAGGTTTTTGGATGAAAAGTTTAAACATAATCCCAAAGCGTCACATTAACACGATTCTATCTCACACCCAGCTACAGTATAGGAATAGTTTGAAGAAAATTTATATGATATCGACAACTTTAAGTAAACAGACATCGAGTGGGGAATGCCAACGACGAACTCAAGAGAAAAACGAGTTCTGGACTGGGCGCTAAGACTGGGGCTAAAAGACATTAACTCCGGAAAGTGGACAACTTTCAGGAGAGCATACGACGAAGAAAGAATACCAGATATCACGATGGCATCTTAAAGCATCTCTGGGGAGCAATGACGTCGCAAGTGGAGCAGTACACCTTTCAATCTTGGCCCGATGAAATCTTTAACCAAGAAATGCTCGTAGAGGCCTTCTTCGTTGGATAAGTAGACGGCATTTTCAAAAGCAACCTACCTCCATCGGAGAGTGGCCTTTTCATATTTCATTAGCACTATCTTTTACTCACACATTTTCTTTTTTAAGAAATAATCACAAACTAAGAGACATATACATAATCCATAATAACACAATCCACAACTGGCTTTGAGATCCGGAGTTTTTCTCCCCAAAACTCCCTTCTGGGTGGGGTAGAAACCTATTAAATTTGTCATAACCACAATTGTGAATGGACCACTGATTTTCTTATTGATAAAAAGACATGTTCTACGTCCATGGACTGCAGCGAGAGTTATTAAAAATGCTCTCTGAACACTGAATTAAGATCGGTATCACCGAGTCAAATAATACTAATAATTTGGCGCGATATACTTCCAAGTAATTTGAGGCCGAGATACTGCCCTATGTTGTGTTGTGCGGCTCCTGATTTTCTTTACACCATGTATGGACCTAAATATTTTATGTCAACTCCGAACAGAGCCCAGACACTTAAGAATATGGTACGTTTAATTATTTCTTAACAAATACACATTTAGTTTTAACATTATTACCGTTTTGGAATAGGTTAAATCTAACTTTGAGAAAAAGCTTTTTTCAGAAAGAGTTCTATTCAAGGGAGCACTAACACCATAGGCTCTTCATTGCATCCGACGGGAAAAACTTAAAAATTTTGAAAATTTCTGCGGGGCACAATAAAATAAACAAATGTACATATCTTGCCATTAAAAAGATCAAAACCAAACGAAACTGGCCAGATATGCAGAGCGAACCAAAATTTCTCTGATGAAAAAGTCTAGCAGCTTCCGAAATGGATCTATAAGAAAAGCTATTCTATTCTAGGAAAAACTTTTAATAATTAATTTTAAAAAAATAATTATTACAAAATTAATTAATTTTAAAAAATTAATTATTAAAAAAAACAATAATTTTTATAAAGAGAAAATGTTTATTGATTAATAGTCTTCGTACTTTATTTAGATAAAAACTACTGATTCGTTGATTAAATCATTAAAAATATTTAATTCATGTTAAAACACGAAGGAGTCATTTTGTCTTCTGATCACGGAATATACTTTGAGATCGTGTGCTTTTTTTAACAAATTTAGCTGCTTTGACGCACCAGGAAATATCATTAAAGAATAAAACGAAGAACTAAAGACTTAAAATCCCAACTTGTGATACGTCATAGGTTGCCATGAATGGCTTTGAAGACTCAGCTCCTGTTATGTAAGTACAATTTTATACAAAGTTTGTCAGAAGCCTCATTAAATAGGTCTAACAATTTTGGAGATTATTTTTAATATTTATTTCAAAGCTATTAAAATATTTGTTATGTAATAGCTAATCCAAATCGTTAAGCCGTGTCTCATAATAGACAAACAATTCATACCACGGAAGCTGCCAATCACCGAATCAAACCTGTTAGCCAATTTGATACACAGAGCGCTAGATTTTGTCCACTACCAAGAGCACTCATTAATAACAAAGATTCAATCATTTGCATTTCATTTTAAGGCTCTCTTTCTGTTTATTCCCGTAGCTTCCATATTGAGTTCATTATTTAATTTAAATTAAATTTCTACAACATCGAACGATTTCAAATGCTAATTTCTATTTTTTTTCTATTTATTTTTTCCATTCACTCTCATTCAATGCCTGTGCAAAGGCACACTTCACAATGATTTCCGTACACCAACCATACCGTTCGGGTCACTCAACACTTGTTGTTTGTGCTATTGAGTTTTTGCAATTGAATTGATTAAAACGCAATTCGATTAGCAATGCTTTGATATAATAAATTAAATTTATTTACCAGCTTCTCATCAACCTCGCTGACTTACGAGCATATCTTCGCCTGCACCCATAATGCTGTGTTGAGCCATGCCAGCATATCCTTCATGCAGCACCGTACAATGCTATTAACACCACATAAGCGCCTGGAAAAAAGAAAAAAAAAGTTGCTTCAACATTCCGATCGTAGAAGTTTACTTTACCCGCAAACCCAACACGCTGATATCCCTTTGTGCTAGCGCTGTTTGTGTGTGTGCTTTTAAGTCCTGTGGTGCTGTGCGTCGTCAGCGGCCTGTTGTTGTTGTTGCTGCTTTGATATGGCACAAAAAGCGGAAGGTTACGCAATTGCAAAATTGCCATTGGGGGAATTTCTTGAAGCGTTGAAAAATGAAAAACGCGGAATCAATTTCCGCAAAATGGAAATATGTAATGCCAACAAAGACTGAATGACGCTTAGTTGTGATACGGTGTGGCACTGCGGAAGTGGGGGGTAGTGGTGGTGGAAGGGGAGGAAAAAGGAATATTTTTACCAGCAGGATATGTAGGATGTGGTAATGGTAGGGCGAGCGCACGAGACGCGAGTGAGCAGGCTACTATTAGGAAGCGTTGTTGAGGGCATGGAGGCTGACGTCGGCCGTTGAGGTTGAGTCGCCTGCCACACTTTCGACTTTTCAACCCACAATCTTTGTTTACATTTTCTTATTTAAAATTTTGTTTGCCGGTTCTTTTTTATATTCAATGTTGTTGGTATTTTTTGTTGTTTTTTGCTTTTGTATGCGTAATTCCATTTGCTACCGTACGCGCCTTTGCTTAAAATAACAAAATTACGCGCTGCCAGTGAAGCGAATGAATGGATGGGGTGATAGAGTGTGTGTGTGTGTGCGGTAGCAACAGCAGGAAACAAATATGTTGTGACTTTCACATTTTTATACCTAATTGGGCTTAGAAAGCGAACGTTTGGTATAGCCCCGTGAGGTAGTAGCATCAGATCGGAAACATTTCGTCACCCGCAATTTTTAGAAATACAGATCTCTCCACTGCAGCCGTATCGCGAAGTAACAAACAACAGGAAAATGCAGCGGTCGTGTGAGAGAGAGAAGTCTGCACTTCCAGGCCTGCGAGACAAACAAAACGCGTTCGGTCACAAACCAACAACTCTTGAGCCTTTGCTAGTGTAGGTGCGAAGAAGAACGCCAGCTCAAAGGTGGATAACGCAGATGCTCCCGGTACTCAAAAGTGATCCGCGATGTTACTCAACAGCCTCTGAGAGCAACGGTGCTATGGACAGGTGTCCGCTGAAAAGTGGCGATCTATAGGCAGGGAGCTTTTGTATTGTTTTGTATCAGTGCCATTATAAAAATTAGGGGGATGAGTCATGCCAATTTGCTACCTACCTTTAATATATCTCCATGGTTCAATGAGTAAAGTTCATAAGGTCCAACGACGCTGCAATTTTAATAGAGCTAGTGGCATGTGGTGAGGAGTGAAGATGCGCTGACAACCGTCACATAGACTGTAGACTGCAAAATACTTCACGTATCTAGCCTCACGGTAGATGTTGTTGTAACCCAAAAACACTTCCCAAAGAATTGGAGAGTGCTACCGATATGAGTAATCCTTTGGCCGAATGAATCTGGTACACTCTGATATTGAAACCTTCTAGTACAAGCTCAACTGTAGTGGGAACAATTTGCGGTCATGGATCTTCGTAGCCTCTCCCGACAGGCTTAACTGCCATGTTTATATTCTAGGTCACTAACCTGCTGGGACCAATGATATTACTTCGCAATCAACAGAGAAGTGGATGACCTACAATATCCTCAGTTCACGAAGTTGCTCCTGTCCTTATTTATGGTTTTCTGGGTCTCCGGTGGAGAAACTGGAAGACGAAGAAAAGGAGAAATTGATGAAGGTGGCTGATAAGGGTCCTTCAGATAAACCCAGATTATTTTCCATCTTTAAAGCTCTATTAGGGGGTACCCCGCTATTTCCCCCAACTAAGTATATACTGCCCGTTTGCACCCAAACATAAATTTGCTTACATTTTTGTTTTGCTTTTATTTTTCGCTTCAGTTTCGTTTTTTCCTTTTTTTTTATTTCTTGTGTTTGTTTGGCAGTGACAACCATTAATCATGTCCTGTCACTGAAATGTATGCATGAGACGTACGGTGATGGGCACACTCACACTCACCCACCCACAAAAGCATTTACTGTTACACAAATAGCATCATATAGATGTATATAGGTATATGAATAAATATTTGTATTTATGTGAAAAAATATGTATATGAGTTGATACAGGACGCCCACATAGCCTTCCAAAGTGGGCTGGTAACCGACACACGTCGCGACCTAGAAAGAAAATAATTTCGAGCCTTTGGAAGTACCCGCAGAGTGAGAAAATTATGAGATTATCGGGATTTTTTTTTAATATTATCGAAAATATATATTAGTATAGGTAAGCTAAGACTGAGAAGCGTGTGATTTGACGGAATATCTTCACTGGAAATGGATTAAATTAAGCTAAATTAAATTCGACTAAACAAATGAGTTACCAATCCAAAGGGCTGGGTTACAATAGTTCACACTATTCCTCAGATGATGAGATTATATAAAATCATGTTTATAGTATGACACTATATACTATATAATTTATTGTTAAATATCGTGATGTACAGCTGTGTTCAACATAATAGTAGTGAAATCGAATTGGATATCGTTCGATGAAATAAGAAGACGCTGTGTTTTTCATAAATTTTCATTTAAAATATAGCGAACTCTGTAACAGAATCCAGATAAAAAGAAATTTTATAGTTTACATGAAGTTCAGGTAAGTTAATTGAACTTTAAAAAATAGCCATCAAAATCTGCAAAATTTTTTGACAGAATTTCTAGAAAATTTGTATGCATGCAGTTTTGTAGCCCAATTAATTTAAATATAATAATGTGCAAGTTAGAAATTGTTCAAAAATCTCCCCGAATTTACAGAATTTTTTTTCGTCGAAGGTGTTGAGTGATTTCTGCATGAACCCAATTTAATTTTGTATGGCAAAAAATTTCGAAGAGTAGCAAAAAAGCGCAACGAGGAGGCTAAAGGGTTTGTGGGGGATAGCGATTAGCGAGATATCATCATGATTAATTGGCGCTTAACCTCCAAAAATCTGGCCGTTGTGCATCAAAGCAATAACTGACGCTGTTGGGAAATGCCAAGAAAGTTCAAGGTATCCACTGGCTTTTTCCAGCTCAGTCGAGGTCTCCCTCTCCCTCTGCTTACGAATTCGGAAGTCGATAGGAAACCGTTATCGCTTTAAACGCTGCATTTGGTATGTAGATAGTGTACCACATTCTAAGAATTTTTACGTAGGTGTTGCCACACAGGTAATTTTTTTGGGGTTGCCACCTACCTAAATTTTTTTTAAATGAAATAAAATATGCCAATATGAATATCATACCAAAGATATTTTCATTCGTATTTCAAAGAAAATGTTTCTAAGTGGGATTGCCACTTATTGAGGTTTTTATATAAATTTTTTGTTTTGGGTAACTACTTAACAACTATCTCGAAACCCGCTCAACCGATTTCGATGAAATTTTGTATGTAGATAGTGTACCACATTCTAAGAATTTGACCTAGGTGTTGCCATATAAATTACATATGCCAATATGGGTATCAAGAGAAAGTTTTTTTCCTACGTTTTGAAAAAAAAAGTACATTTCTAAGTAGGATTGCCACTTATTGTTGCCATTTGAGCTTATTATATCTTTCAATTTTAAACGAGCTATTCCTATATATTTGTATAGGGTACCACATTCTAAGAATTCCTATCTAGGTGTTGCCTTATAGGAGTTTTTACGAAATTGCTACCTATCAGATTTTTTTTAAAGAAATGAAATATGCCGATATGGGTATCAAACGAAAGGTATTTTCCTGCGTTTTGGAAAAAAAAATACATTTCTAAGTAGGATTGCCACTTATTGTTGCCATTTGAGCTTATTATATCTTTCAACTTTTAACGAGCTATTCCTATATATTTGTATAGGGTACCACATTTTAAGAATTGCTATCTAGGTGTTGCCTTATAGGAGTTTTTACGGAGTTGCTACCTATCAGATTTTTCTAAAAGAAATGAAATATGCCGATTGGGTATCAAACGAAAGGTATTTTCCTTCGTATTGAAAAAAAATAATTTTCTAAGTTGGGTTGCCACTTTTGTTCGACAATAAAAATCCGGCAAAGAAGTTCATGTACCGAGAATCGCACTCATCCAAGGAGTGGCTAAGGTGCAACTTCCAGTGAGGCCAACATTTGCCATGACTGCGCATAAAGATCAGGGATACACTTTTGAGTTTGTCGGAGTGGAGCTAAATTCATTGATATTCATGCATGGTATGTTATATGTGGCGTTTCAAGAGTTAAGTGACCAAATACAAAAAAGAAACGTACTCGAAACATGGTATGGAAGGAAGTGTTGCAATATATTTCATATGTATTGAATATAAAAAGTTTTGCATAGTTATATCATTAAAAATAAAGAAGAAATCACAGAATGTTGACCAATATATGGAGCTCTAACCCACAAATATACCCATGTGACCCTAATCTTTCTCGATTATTTGCTAACAATCCACAGCTGCTAACCATAAAATTCAGCAAGGAATCTTGTGAAGACTTGTCGAAAATTTGTTTGACCAGCCACCAAGGAGTAATTATGTGTATTCAAACTTTGTTACTAATACAAAATTTTAAACATATTTTTATTATCAAGATATGCCTTTAGAACGCTTCACTGCTGGTAAGTAAAACTATTCATACAACAACCAGAATATCATTATTGATGATTATCTAAATAAATTAAATTGTATGGCAACCTATAAAAATGCCGAGTAAAGCTCGGTCGCCCATGTACTACGGGGTGTGTTCAAAAAGTATCGCGAATTTTGTGTTTTTTCAAAAATTATTTATTTATTCATGAATATCTATTTTGTCCCCTTCCAAGTAATCCCCATGAGATATTATACACTTGTGCCAACGGTTTTTCCAATCTTCGAAGCACTTCAAAAAATCATTTTTTTGTATCTTGTTCAGCTCCTCCTTCGATGCCGTCTTTATCTCGTCAAGAGAAGCGTAACGTCGTCCTTTCAAGGGCCTCTTCAGTTTAGGGAACAAGAAAAAGTCACAGGGGGCCAGATCTGGGGAATACGGTGGCTGCGGCATAATTAGTGTGTTGTTTTTGGCCAAAAAGTCGCGCACAAGCAACGATGCGTGAGCAGGGGCGTTATCGTGGTGCAAAAGCCAATTTTTGTTCTTCCACAAATCCGGGCGTTTCTGGCGGATTGCTTAGCGCAAATTGCGCATAACTTGCAGGTAATATTCCTTATTGACCGTTCTTCCCTGTGGCAAGAACTCATGATGCACCACGTCCCTGCAATCGAAGAAAACTGTCAGCAAAACTTTCACATTCGACCGAACTTGGCGCGCTTTTTTCGGTCTTGGTTCGTGCGGCAGCTTCCATTGAGATGATTGAGCTTTGGTTTCCACGTCATAACCATAAACCCACGATTCGTCACCAGTTATGACCCTCTGGAGCAAATTTGGGTCGTCGCGGACAGAGTTTAACATCTCATTAGCAATGTTCATGCGATGCTGTTTTTGGTCACAATTGAGCAATTTTGGTAAAAAAATAGGTAAAAATCGAAGACGATCCAAAACACGTGCAAGCAAAGCAGCTGTCAACAATTAACTGAACATTCAAAATGGCCGAGCTTGTCGGCATAAGTGAGAGACATGAGTACCAACATAACGCCACAAAAAATTCGAAATTCGAATATACGTAACCAGCAAAATTCAAAATTCGCGATACTTTTTGACCACACCTCGTATATATATATTTTGCACCATATACGTCCGAGGAGATTAATGCCGAGCGGATCTACCAATTTTTGGTGTGCTGCCTCTAGTTTTTCCTACAAATTGGCGGGACCTACGTGTTTTTTGCCGACTCCAAACGGCATCTGCACAGTAGATGAATTTTTGCTGAGAAGCCTTCTGGAACCTGGACCTGTGCCTACGAAAAAAATCGGCTATTATTAGTCAAAGATAGCTGATTTTTTGACTAATAATAGCCGATTTTTTTTTTTTCGTAAAGCACTTAGCGACTTATGAATAAAAAAACATGGTTTTCTTTTTTTTCAAATTTCCAAATTTCCTTTGAAAATCAAATGTAAACTTGTCGCTTGTGAGATAGCAACCAAAATTGTAAGCGTTTAAATTTTTTCTGCTTGCTTATTTATTTATTGTTTTCTAGTCAAAAATTGTATCTAGCATCGAAAAGACCAATAAAAAGACGGTCAGTATTTCATGGAGAAATGGTCAAGTGACCACAACGAATTTTTGACTATTTTCATTATATTTGTGTAATATATTTCGAATGGACTCGCTTGAAAAAGCTTAAAACAGCTTATAAAGAAACATAGCGGTGGAAATTCCAGGCACCAAAGGTGATAGAAAGTTAAAAAAAAAACCTTTTTTGAACTGATCTGCCATTCGCTTCCGATTCGTGACTAAACAGATACGCTGTTACAATTTTTTAAAGGTATACGAGGCCATAAAGGAAACCGGAGATTTTCCACTTATTCACAATGCTTACAGACCAGTGGGGCCCCGGTGTGACATGATTGTAGCCCTTTTAGTGATATGGAACGAGAAAAAATGTAAGCGATTCAACTGCAAGATCAAAGAAAAAAAATACTACGCATTCTCAGGTAATTCTTGAGAGTGTTTCGTTGCATTAAAAAAATTGTTTAGAGGTATATCGGAGCAATAAAACTTCACGAGGGGGAATTTTCTGGAGCATTTTAGTCCAATCTCTTCCACGAAAGGCTAATTTTTTCTCAAAAAAATGCTGATACCCTGCATATCATCTTTAACTAAATAATTTGAAACTTGTAACAAGCTCAAAGAAGAAGAGTGCTTGCAATAATTTGGAGACGCTTTCAGCATTTTGATTTTAACCCCACTTCTACTCATAAGCAGTTCATATTTGTTTACTCCTCTCCCTTCGATATAGCAACCCACTTCGTCGATACCACCAACTTTCGCAACTATGCCATTTCCGATAATGCAATGTCAAAGCACGTTCAGTGGGCGTTGCGACAGTAAACGCCTACATGCCTACCCAAAAACTCTCAAGCTGTGAGATCTTATTACTGCAATCCACTTAAGTCCGATTGCCAAACTCGTTTGATATGACATTTTGGGCAACACCTACTCTACAGCGACAGAGGCAATGCAGAAGCAACAGCAGCAGCAACTGACACGTGACACAAGAAGTCATTTACAAGTTGTTTAATTTATGTATGCATGTATCGAGCCATGTATATGTGTGCTCTGTGCTTATATGATTGCTAGGACGTGTGCGTTCTTAGATTGTGTAGTTGGAGCTCAGAGTACACATACAACACTAATGGTATTATGCTGATGAAAGAATTCGACATGCAAGTCTCATTATCCTGGCAAGACATTGGCTAACGCATGAATCGAGTACAAGTTGTACAGGCTTTGGTTTGTCAAGTAGGAGGCGATTGTGGTATGTTGCAAGCTCTGCACTAACATTTACGCGCCCAAACGCATACACATGCAGCGCATTGTAACAGCCACAATGTTCGATAATATGAGTGCCTGATAAATGTCAGTTGATGTAAGTTGGAGCTCCTTTTCCCATTTCGAAAAGTCGTTCAACTATAAACAAATGAAAGCTTTGGTCATTTGAGGAACTAATAATGCTGCCTCACTCACAAGCAGCATCGCTCAACCGCAACTATAGGATATTGAAGCCAAAATGTTGGTAATTTGGTTATGCCATTTGACTTCCTAATGGATATTTGTGTATGTGTGTAATTGCATCAGTGTTGCCGCTCGCGAAGTACTTTTCACCATCAAAAAAGTTCATAAGCAGTTCCAACTATTTGATTGTCTATAGAAAAACATTGTGGTTCGGACCGTCCTTTCCCATGAGCATAACATGAACTAGTCAGCGAAGCCGTTGGGTCTTAGTTCGCTGCGCTATGCTTATAAACATCGTTCGATACACACCCTTAGCATCACGGGAAGGACCACAGCAAGCCTTTACTTGGACGGAATAGGTAGAACTAGGAGCACGTTCGTTAAGACAGAACAAAGGCACGTTTTTAAGGCCAAGGGTATCAGTATCATCATCATTTGCAGGAGGCTTATCTGAAGCCCCGTGTGCTTTCGAATTTTTCCATTCCTCACAGAGCCGTGGTTCGTGTCGATTACCTTATAACAGGTCTTCTCCAGAATTTGGCTCATAGTGAAGATTTTTTCAATACAGGAGGAAGCAGGTGTAAAACCGCTATCAAAAGGTTCAATGACGTTGGCAATCAGGTCAAGGCTGGCAAGGGTCAGTCTCTTCCCCGATACGTCATATAGGACCTTATTGATGGTGGGACTGCCTTTCTTGTGGATTCTTATGGATTCGGTAGACAACACAGTATTCCAATATTGAGGCATGCGCCCATTCGACCACATTTTCCATAGAAAGTGGGGGCAAGCTTATGAACGTATAATCCAAGATATACCACCGTTTTATAGTTTTTGAACCCAAATATATCAATTCGTCAAAGTCAAGTAGTGGTTTGTATTTTTGCTTTTCAAAGATGGGAGTTTCCAGTTCATCATCTATCTCTTAATATCGCAATGAGGAGAAGGATTCCCTCCACTACTTAAGGCCTTCTGCACCTCGGTCAACAGTTCGCCATTATTACCCCTGCAGCAACTTGCTCTGGTCTTGGAAACTTCTGACATCCGCAGGGTCTTTTTTCTTCTAAATATATTTGTAACTTCCTTCTTCTTCTCACAATGGTGCTCACTTACACAGCGCCTTGGGCTCGTACACAACCTGAGGCTGTAGGTAGGGTCCTCCTTTTCCAAGGGGTAGCCGCATTCGCCAGCGTTTGAGTTATTCTAGTTGCTGTATTTATGGTCTCATATAAGTTTCAGAGCAAACTGTATATCTCAAAGTCAAAGTCAAAGTTGCCCCTCATATTCCGCCCAATTCAAACCAAATGGCAACCCTATGTTTTATAAATGCATATAAAAACTACTCACTTTTACATACATAGGTACGTGAACCCCAAGCCTTCATATTGGCCTCCTTGGATTTCCATGCTACGTGTGCCCCATTGACATTTAATTTGTGCAACGTGTTGGTTGTGCCACCTACAAGATTGCACCCAAATGTCATGTGCCGTTGTTACGTTCCTTTTAAATGCATGCAATACGAGGAACACTCTTACCGGGGGGAAGTGCAAATATTGCGCTGGCTTTCACATTTACATGCGCCTTTCGAACTTCGCATGAGGTCCTTGGACATAACAGAAAGCGGGCAAAAGCATTGGATATGTCAGTCGAATATTCAGTACTAAAAGCTGTCATTTACTTTTCAATAACGAACCTGACATTTCATTACAATTATGCATAGAAGTTTCGAACTCTTCAATGTACTCATAGGATGTTGCTGAGAAGTTTATGGTTGACCAGAAAATATAGTATAGTACCCAAATCATATAATATGTATCCTTCTAATAAAGTATAATGGAGAAAAGTTAGGTACCGATTAAATTTCGTCAAAGAACAGTCACTCCTTGGAATATTCCAGGAAAATTTGGTGGTGCTACAATAAGAACGGAATCGTAATCCAAATCAGCCAAATCATCCCATTCATCCCTTTCTAGTGCCAACTGACGCTAATTGGAAGCATCAGAGAATATCAAATGACCCTCCAATTGTCTTTTGCATCTCCGTCAGCGCTTCCGCCTTCTTCCGGTGCCGAATTCGGGTGTCGATAAGAGAACATTCTTGGACGAAGCTTCTTTGTACACATAACATGAATCAGCTAGCGGACCCTTTAGGCCTTAATTCGCCAATTCTTAAATTAATTTGAAGCAATGGCTCACCCATCACAACGCCGATCGCAGGGATAAATAAGACTACGTGATTCACATAGCCCGAAGTCCACCTCATCTGTTCAAAAGCCTGCTACAGATGGCCAGCGGAACGACCAATTAGTACCGTACGCAACTTTCGGTGCACAGGAACCAGTCGAAGAAACGATGCTTAGTTTAAACTAGACAATCGTGAGCCCAGAACAGCTTGGAATAGATTAAACTGTTCGAGTAGGCATTGATTTGCCTAACAATATTAAATTTAATTCAATTTTTTTTTTCCCCCCATCCACCACACCAGCCACCGGCACACAGTTATCTGCTGACCCAGAATGAAATCTAAGCCGGCAAAAATGCTGGTGTGCCCGTAGTTCCCAAGCCTATAGGCCATATGAGAAAGCTGAATTTCCGCTTTATGTATGCATATGCATCATAACATTCAGACCCGCGTGGGTTCAGCCTTAAGCGTGACGTACGGAGACAAGCCGTATGCAGTGCATCGGAGAGTATCGACCTGACCAGCATAACATTAAGCCACTGTGCGACTTGTGAATTAGGCCTTTCACATTAGACCTGCCTTTCACATTGGGTTTTCAAAAACAGCTTCCTATCGAGTAAAACTGCGAGATATCTTACGTTATCAGACACTACCCACGGTACTACTCCACATGAGGGCAATCTGAAAGAAAGAATCATATAAAAATCCTAGTAAGGAGAATGAGTTCCGTTTCGCTGGAGTTGGGATCCAGTCCATAAGACTTCCTTTTAGGCAATGAGTCCTGAGTTCGGCAATACACCCCTGGTTATTATTGCAATACTTGTGGGCAATCACGCTGCAGCCACGGCTTTCAAGGTCCAGCTGTTTAAGCGACATAAGCTGTAATTATTGCTTTCGTTTTTTTCATTTGCATTGCATGCTATTGTAATTCGCAACCAGCTTATGAAATATTCCAAAGATAAAGTTTATGTTTTGCAATCCCAAATCGGAGTTTTCACAGCGAAAATGAGTAGGCCAATTTCGCGCTTATACCTCAGAGCCACAAGTACTCGTCCCAATTAATACATAAAACTTGTAACAGGTGTTTCGCACCCCCCGTTGGATATAGAACAAATAGTTTATAAAACTTTTGGGTTAGACCGTCGTCTAGGCCTGAGCCAAACCAAATAAAATGATACAAAAATGTATTTAAATAAGCTACTCGCCCTCCATAAAGCTTATATACCCGCTAAAGTTTGTTTAATAGCAAAACCTAGCACGGGGTGGGGGGGATAAAACTCTGTCTACTGGCTCACCTCTGCATACGCTTCTCTGTTTTCGAAGTCCCACCCCACTATGTTTGTAAATGAATAAAACCAGATCCCCCTACTCGTAAACAATTAGCGCTCTTTCGCGTGCGACATTATTGAAGGTCCCACAAATATCCAGTAACAAACTCCTAGCAGAAGTACCGTTTGTCAGCGGGCAGCCTTGTTTAGTTCATACAAGCTTCAAGCAACTTTCAACTTGAAAATTTTGCTAAAATTCGCAATCGACTTTAATAATGTGACAAGAGTGGCAAGAAGTAATGAAGTCATACCATCATCAGAGGAATCCAAAAAGGTTCAACTTTGGTTTGCACTCATTACGTACATATTTATGTGCAGCAGTAACGGTATCTTTCAAATCAAATAATGAACTGTATTATTTTGTTTGTGTCTGACTTGCCTGCCTACTTCCTTCACTTTACTCCAAGTTGCTTGCCATCCTGTTTGTTGCACTTCCTCTAAGTTTTTGTACTTTTCTCAGTTCATTTGATGACGTCTGCCAACGCCTTCATACATTTATGCAATAAATTTCCGTTGCATACAAAATACTTTACACCATCGTCAGCCATTGCGGCCCTCAACGCTACCTGCAATATTCCAAGCTCATCAAGGTTGTCACTTTGCTCTGCCGGTTCGTAACGATTTGCTCTGATAAGAACTGCTTGTTTGCTATTTTCAAAGAAAACTTTGACTTCAAATGGTAATACGGTTTGCTACTTGTGAGATTCATTTATTGTTTGTTGTTTTTTTTTTTTTTTTTTGACAAAAATTTTCTTTCATAAAAAGGACATTTCTTGCACTTTTGTCCAATTTAAATTGCTAAATAAATAAAATACTATGAACTTAGAAGTCAAGCATGAAGAAAAACTGAGTAATTGACATTCATATACCTAGTTCATTCCGAGATCGTTTGGAAATGGAAAAGTTTTTTTTAACAAGCAGCAGCACAATAAAATGGAAAGAGCCAAACAGAAACAGGACATGCGATAAGGTAGTGAAGGAGGCGTTAGCATGCTAGAAAGGGCTGCATACATATGTATAAGCAAATTTGCTTATCTATGTAGATATGTATCATAATAGCAAGCTGAACACAAAAAACCAACAGCTTAAATGTAGCACTACACATAAAACAGTTCACTTCAAACTGTTTTGGCTTTAGGCTTCTGTGCGATCACCAAAAACTATTACATACTTTTAGGCGCTTGAATTTAATTTTGAGATCGGCAAATATCGCAATGCTGGCTATGTTAATAATAATATGTATGTATGTACAGTGTGCGACAAAACTAAAGCACAGAAACTCCTTTTAAAACATTTCACTCAAAAAAATCGTAAGTACATTTTCTATAACGGTCAGTTCTTTTTATTCAGGAAGACTATATATATTTTGTACAAAGTATCCGATGAACTCAAAAATTGGAGCGACAAAACTAAAGCACAATCAAAAATCTATTGGACAACCCTGGTTTTTTTCGTTATTTCGTGGAATATCCGTGGCTCTTAATGGCAGCCCGACATCGTGTTGGCATTGAGTGTATTATTTAAGTAAAACATGTTAAGAAATAATATTCCACGCCTGTTCAACTTGTCCGAATAAAGTGTCTTTTAGGATCAATCATTTTCTATAGATTCATTGTTCGGTTGCCAATTACGGTCGTTCGCGGCAATCGTTGGCGCCTCAAGTTTCAGTGTCCACACACCGACTGAGGATCCAGACGACACCAATAAACCCCTTCTTCTACGACAAACTATGCTTTAAACTTGTTTTGGGTTCTAGGGTCACAGAATTCCATCTCTGTGTTGTAAGAGCTCATAATGGAACTAACAGGCCAAGCCACCTGGCTGTTCCCTGACCAAAAAACACAAAATCTAGTTGACAATGTCGTCTTTCGTCGTAGACTTGCTTACCATGTGAGGTCCCAATATCGACTCGGGTTATCAGCTGAGAGTAATCTGCGACCAGACGATGTTACCAAGCAGTGGGATTAAATTTTACACTTGCTATGTATCGCTGCTGAATCAACTATAAGTTTGAAATGAGCTCCGAAGGGTATATGGATCGATGCTGAACGTCGTTTGTAAAATACGCTGGTAGGTAAGGCGAAGAAAGAAGCCCTCTTAGAAAAAATAAACGTGAGGGCGAAGAAAGAAAGAAGCCAAAAGCAGAAGAGCTTAAGAAGCTGGTTAGCAGGAGTGATGCCCAAAAATTCTCCCCCAACAATTTCGACGGATGACGAAAGTTTTTAAAAGCGGTGCAAATTCCTGCAGAAACGTGCTTAAATTTCGGAGAGAACAGTTCTTCTCATTGCTAAAGTGCGTGGGAGATTTTGAATCAGAGACCCCATTTTTTTCCAATGGTAAAGGCGTACCACCAACGGGCCATGATGAAGTGAGATTCGTAATAGCTTGTCATAAAAATAATAAAACTTACGGCAGTGACGGGCTACTCGTCGATCTGTTCAAGCATGGAAGCAAAGAGTTGTTGAAAAGCATGCACCAACTTACAACAAAGTGATCCAACTAAGAGGAGAAAAACAGGTGGTGGCTAACTTGGCCTAGATAGGTGATCTAATATGTTTCAGTTGCCTCTAAAAAGCATGACTGACGTGGTTTCCCTGCAGTAAAACTGGGGGCCAGTCTACAAAAAAGATAGTCTTGAGGTACACACTTTGCGAATCGTTATATACTACTTACAAAAGTGATAGTAAAAATCGAAATATCGGATATCGATAATCACTTATCCACAACCAGACCTACCAACAAACTATCCGAATAGGAACCGGTCCAGAACGAGTTTGTCAAGCTACGCACTGGGCAAGTATTGCCACCGCCAATGACATCGTTATGTAAAATGGCACATTTTAAAGCATTGCTTTCCGACCTTCCTATGAGCAATCTGAAAAGTCGAATGTTCTATATTTACTGCGGCAAAGGATCTTCTGTTAATAGCTTCGATGTTAGAATCTCTTTTGTCGTTACAACAACAACAACAACAATCTCTTTATTTGATTCCAGTTGATCTCGCTACTTTCTTGATACCGGAAAGATTTATAAATTTTCCAAAGACCATTTCTACGAAAGTCTTTTCAAGTCGGTCGATAATCTTTAAGAAAAATAAAGGAAATGCACGAAATTTAATCGAACAGCCTTTTTTTTTATATAAATTTCCTGGTCAGATATTGAAGGTCAAATATGTCTTTACCTGTCTGGTAACGCCTTCCTATTGTTTACATTTGTCTCACTTCCCTTACTTTAATGATGTTGCACGTCTGCCAATAACACTTTCCGGTTTCACACTTCAAACTGACTGACTGTCATTACAATATTTGCGCTCTGTGTCAGTGAAAATAAAATAATAACGCCAACCAAAAATACAGCCAAAAAATAAACAACTAGCAAACAGTTCAAATATGTATGTATACATGTGCAAGTACCCGCAGTCGAACCAAATACTAGTTGTCAACTGCTTTAAAAATAGGCAGTCCTTTGCCAAATAAGCAACTGGTTTTTATAACAAGGCGGTGCCCTACGAGATGTGAATTATCAGATTTCGAACGGAAATATGCCATTCTTACACTAGTTTAAAATGGACCAAATAATTAAATTTTTGTGCCAATTGCTAAGTGAAAATAATTTCAATGACTCCCGGTAAGGTGGATAAGTACTTGACGAACATGGGAAAGGTCACAGATCCAAGTTCTGGTGGAAACGTAAAATTCAAAAAAAGTTCTGTTGGGATTTTAGAAACACTGGACACTTGAGTATTTTCCAAAAAATTTTTAAATCAATAAAACAAATAAAAATTTAAAACAATAACAAAATTTAGAATCAATAAAATAAATAAAAATGGTTCAAAATTTGACAAATATTTCAAGAAAATAAGAATTATAAAAAAAATTATGAAAACAGTACTCTAATAAAATTGTTATTCTTTGTCTAAAGCTCACTTTACGTCTACAACAAAATTTACAGGCACAAAAACAACAATAATTTCAACGAAAAAATAAAAACCAAATTTAGAAAACTAGCAAACTCCACAAAAAAGAATAAAGCAAACAAAATTCATTTTCAAAAGTGTATGCATTATCAAAAATTTTGTAAAAAATGCAATAAAAACAATATACTATATAAACAAATTAAAAAGAATAATTTAATTAAATTACTCTTTGTCTTGAGCCTATTTCAACAACACTTTCAAAAAATCTGTTTGAAAAAGAAACAATAATTTATTTAAAAACTAAGAAAAAACAAAAAAAAATTATAAAAAAAAAATTAAAAACAAAAACAATTGGGTTAAAAAAATATATAAGCTCACATTTATTAAAAATTTGATTTAAAAAGTGTATAAAAAAATAATACCGGCAATTATTTAATAAAATTACTATGCTAAGTCTTGAGGTCACTTTAAGTCTGCAAGAAAATTTACAAAATGCAAAAAAAACTAACTAAAACAAATCATGAAATAATTTAATAAATTACTCTTATTCTTGAGCTTATTGGACCAATACTTAAAAAAGATGTACGTTCTAAAAACCAAAAAAAAACAATGATTTAAAAAGAAAAAAATTAAAAAAGTTTAACGAAATAAATAAAATTTTAAACAAATTAAAACCAAAATCATTAATTTGAAAAAATGCAAAATTTAATACAAATGTAATAATAATTATTATATAAAATTTTAATATTAGTAGCCTAAACAAAAATTGTATGAACACAAATTTCATAACAACATCCATTAAAAAAATTTTTTTTTAAATATTAATAGAATAGTTTAGTAAAATTACTTTGGGTCCTGAGCTCATTTTAATAATACTGCAAATAATTTAATTTCTGAAAAAAAAAACAATATCTTAAAAAAAAAAAAACGAATTAAGGTTAATAAAAGTAAAACAAAAATGATTAATAAATTGTAGAAACAAAAATTTTATAAAAAAAAAAGTATGTAAAATAATAATAATAATAAATGTTACATAAAGGTACTCTTCTTGGTATTGAGCTCATTTTAAAATTTAAAAAAAAGATTTACAGCTCAAAGAAATTACAAAGGCACTGTTGTACTTGAAAAATCCGACAGACATATAGGTCATTTCAATATGATTCGGATACGCTGAATCCAGTGGTGTTAACCGTTTTACAAAGTTATCTAAGAAATACAAATTTTTTTTTTTTTTTAATAAATTTCCTTAAAAAAAATTTTAAAAATTAAAAAGTTCATAACTTAACTAATGCCGGTTTATTTAGGACAAAAAAAACTAATCATGAACATTTAAATGAATAAAAATTTGTTCTTTATACAAAAACAAAAATCCAAGTAAAAACATTAAAAACTAAAATAAATCGGTCTAGTTTAATATGAGTTAGAAAATTATAGTTGTAAACTGGTCCTTTTCTAACTAGTTTGGCGTGGCAGTATAAAGTACAAAGAAGTCAAACAATATTGACAATAACAGAAGCAAGCAAATTACTTGAATGACACTCGAAATGAAAATTATCCCTGCTACAAGAGCACATACTTACGAGTATACGACTATAATGGAAACTTAACGCAGATATTTTGCACTTTTCGCATCTAAAATGGCCCAGCATTCCTGCCACTGGCAGACTTAACGCTAACAAAAGAACTCACCCTCAAAATACATACAAAAAAAAACAGAAAAAATTGGAATAAACAATTTTCTTATGCACTCACGTGTAACAGAATTTCATGAGCTCAAGAGTCGTGTGCAAACACGCAGCAGCCGCACTTCGCTCGAGTGCCACTTCAACGATCGCCCGCTCCTTTAAGGCGGTTGAAAATTTAGTTCTTGTTCATTGATGTGAACGAGTATGTGTATTGATCTTTGCTGTGCCATCCTCGAGCCCTCAAGCTCGTATGTTTTGTGGTGAAAAGCACATTCTGCTGTTTATTTTGACAACACAAATACTTTTTGTTGTTATTTGTCTGTTGTCACTAAATCGCATGTTAAGTGTAATTTTTACCTCAATCAAAGCACTCGTCGTCGTCTTTTGGTAGTTCAAGTGGAATCCTTTACGTGCTGCATACTTTGGCAGATATTTGAGTAATAACAATGTATAGAGAATGCTTTTAATGTGTTACACTCGCAATGCAGTCATAATAATAATGTATTAAAAATTTTACTCTTACACAAAGGAGTATAATGTTAAAATATGTAGTAGAAGTGTGTAATCAGACATTGATATTAGTTATTAGTGGTTTCAGTTTCTTTATGTCTCTAGACCGAACAGCTGAAGGAACACATTCTCTGTCGCTTCGGATTACAACAAATAAACTTGCAGAAAAAAGTGGGAGTTATTGAAAAAGAGGGCGTGGACCTCCTATATATACTTAATTTTTAAGTCTGAATATCTTTAAAAGGGGTTAATGTATAGACTTGAAAATTGTTATGGAGATATAAGATATCAATACCATACTCACAGCAGGGAAATTGGAGTTGTCGGAAAAGGGGACATGGCATTCCATATACCGACTGGAATATTCTTACTGCAAAAAATGCTACGGAAATTTTAAGTGGAGTGGAGTGGAGGCGTGGGGGCGTGGCATAAACGGATCGAGATAGATATTGACTTATATATATCAAAATGTTCAGGACGAAAAGAGAAATTGATTAAGCCATGTCCGTCCGTCCGTCCGTCTGTGAACACGATAACTTGAGTAAATTTTGAGATATCTTAATGAAATTTGGTATGCGGGTTCCTTGGCACTCATCTCCGAGCGCTACTTAAAAGGCCGAAATCGGATGATAGCGACGCCCACTTTTTATATATAGAATATTTTCGAAAACACAAAAAAAGTGATTACTCAGTATATAATACACCTTTTGCTATTTCAAAGGCAATCGCTTATAATTCATTCTTGATATTCCAATGAAAATTGGTCAGCTGCTTCTGAGTAGTATGTATTATACTCCTGCCAAAAATTATCCAAATCGTAAAACACACAAGCAAAATATTCGGGCACGTAGTTGATAGCCCACTGCAATAGCGAAGTTATATATCTTTTTTGATTTTCATAACTTTCATAAATATTAAATGTATGTAAGTATGAGAACAAGAAGAGAAAAGTTCACTAAAATGATCTGCACGATGAGCTGTGGCCATGTCCGTCTCTCCGTTCGTCTCTCTGCCTGTCCGTCTGTCTATTTGAACGCAAACTAGTCTCTCAGTCTTACAAAAGAATGCTGAAATTCGTTGTATGCTTTCGCCATTTTATAATATACTAGCAAACCGGGTAGACGTTGTTTTGACGTTTTGATACATAGAATACATCTATGTATAAAATGTCATTAACTTGAACCAAATAAACTCCTAGCTATACCGAACTGCAGCTTTACATAACCTGGGGGCTTTTCCAAATGCTATATACAGACTGTGTCGTGCACAGGGAACTCCTGAACCTATCGTGAAAGTTCAAGAGCAAAAACAAAACACAAAATATGTGGACGTGGCACCGCCCATTTTCCAAAATTATGTAGATATTGACTAAGTGACACATATATCCAAATTTCATTAATTTAGACCAAAAAAGTTCGGAGTTATGACGAATTGAAACTTTATATAGCCTGGGGCGTGGCTCCGCCTACTTTTCCAAAACTATATATTGTCTATGATGTACCCAGTGAACCCAAGTATATATTTTGAAAATTTCATAAAGATTGGTTGAGTACTTTGGCGCCTATAAAAGACACCCTTTTTTATATCTATTTTTGTTACGCACACAAGGTATATTACTTCATTCGGCATAAACGAATCGAGATATATATTTATTAATGTATATCAAAACGTTCAGGATGTAAAGGAAAATATCCGGGCAAGTAATTAATACCCCACTGCAAAAGCGAAGTTGTATATCTTTTTTGATATTCATACCTTTCATGAACATGAAATGATTGTACGTATACTGAAATGATCAGGAGGATGAGCTGAGTCGATGTAGCCATGTCCGTCTCTCGATACGTCTGTCTGTCTGTCCGTCTGTCTATTTGAACGCAAATACGACCTGAAAGTATTAAAATGTTAATGTTCGGTTCCACCCGAACTTAGACTTCCTTACTTGTTTTAATATTAATTAAGTAATACATACTCTAAAGATCAACTAAATCGATCCATAATTACTATTTTAGGTTTAGGCCGATCTTAGCGGCATCTCGCTGGATTTTTTTCTAAAGAAAATATAACGAAAATAATAAATTATAAAAATATAAGAAAATATTTCTCTTTGGCGACCGCAGTAGTGCGTTGGTAGTGTTGCTAGCCTACCGCACCGATGCTCCCAGGAGACGGGTCAGGTAATATCAAAATGCTTTTAAAAAGTGCTTTCAAAACGAGATTGCCCCGCGGCAGTGGTTAGGAACTCTCCGAGTACATTTCTGGTATGAAAAAGCTTCTCAGCAAAGACTCATCTGCCTTCAGAAGCCTTGAAAAAATTTTAAGCAACACACCACAAATTGATAAAGAATCTCGGCCCTAATCTCCTCGGAGATATATCGCGCTAAACTATTGTTATTATTATTATTTTTATCACTGTAGCAATCGGATTTCTTCCTTTTGTAGTGGTGAAAACGTCATCACGAAATTGGTTTAAAAACGAATGCAAAACCCGGCGCTGCAACGCATGAACCAATTTCAATTTTTCTATAAAAGTGTACGAAAGAAAATACTCAAAACCCTCGACAAAAAAATTTCTGAAAATTTCGGTACTTTTAACTTGCACATTATTGAGTTAGAATAGAATGAGCTACAAACTGCTTACTCAAAAATTTTCTATAAACTATGCCCAAAAAGTTTAAAATTTGGTAACAATTTTTCAAACTTTGATTTACGTGGTTTCTGTTTAGGATTTTGCCATATTTGAAATAAAAGTTATAAAAAACACTTAAATAAATATATTTTCAAAAAAAACAGTTTCTAATTTTGGGTCTATTATTTTTGCCTCCACTGTATGCATAAAGGAACTCATCTCTCACAGAAGCAGGAGACCCGACGATAGTACGAGCGATTCAACAAATCATGTCTTGATAAGTTTTTAGGTTACATAGTGAAAAAAGCTTTGCTTTCTCTCTCTCTGTCTCGATGCATTCTACTATAATTAATCTTTATTTAAATAATCAAATTCTAAATTGATATGAAACATTATGCTACTTGACGACTTAATTTTTAAACAACAAAAAAAAAGCGTTGAGCTTTATCTACATTGACATGTACATATATACTTGTACCATCAAGAAATCGTTCTAACAAGTGCTCCAGTTGTATCATATGAGATACACAAGAAGTACTCGTCTATCATGGAATAGCGGACCATTTCATGTTGCTAGAAGTAGAAGAAGTTTTCATTCTTTGTATAAAAGAAAAGTGTATATTTCAAAATTTTAGAACTTAAATATTTTGATCAATGGGTTCCTGATAAATGCAATCCATACAGAGCTTTATCGAGCAGCCCCATGCAGACAGTACAAAAGCTCGTTGCAGGACAAACAATACAACTTGCTTAAAAGATTTTTATATGAAGTTCAGCATTTGAAGCAGATGGTTAAAGCAAGACTGGACTACAAATAATATTGAAATATGAATAAGAAATTCAGGAGAGTAAGATCTTTATCGAGCTGTCTTACATCCATTCAGAGTTTTATCGAGTTTTCTCACATACAGTCCTATTCACACAGTAAAAAAGCTCGTTTCAGAACAAACGATATCACTTGCTTGAAAGATTTGTATGTGAAGTACATTATTTGAAGCTTAATCGAGCTTTCTCCCATACAGCCCCACGCAGACAGTACAAAAGCTCGTTGCAGGACAAACAATACAACTTGCTTGAAAGATGTTTATATGAAGTTCAGCATTTGAAGCAGAGGGTTGTGCGGGGCCGGATTAAGTGATATACAGATTCATTATTCATTTCGGAGAGATTATTCTTTCGTTGTATATCGCATACATATCGCATATTAACACGTTCATTCAGTTTTCAATATTTTGGTATTTTCTGGTGAAGTTAATATCTGTATTTTAAATACCAAAGACTTTAAGTATTGAGCTTTCAGAAATTTTTTGGGTGTAGCGGAGCTTTTACCACACACACAAGACAGGTTTGTGTTGGAAGCAGGGACAGAAATTTATTTTTAAAAATAATCTATCTATTAGATTAATACGCATTAGTTCAAGAATATTTATTTCCATTAAGAAAAGTGTAACGGGATTTAACAAATCTTTCTCATTACTCATATACAAAAGCTATAATTCGTAAATTTCTGCAACAGTTATGTTATTAATGAACAGAAATAATATTTATCTGGAACTATTTCTATTTTTTAAAAGCTCTGTTTTATTTTAAAAGTCAGAAAAAGGTAGTATACATTTTACTTTTAATATAAAAGTCAAAGATAATGAGCTTTTATAATAAAATTCAAACGTACAAATAATATTGTTTAACCTCTTCAATACTTACTTTCTTAGCCTCTTTTGGTGTTCTTTCACTTTCGATGCTAACAATCGGGCTTTGTATGTTGAAAAAGCCGATTGTGTGCGTGTGAAAATCGAACATCATTCGACTTCCAGGACAGTAAATGACGACCATTTAACCCCTGCTCAATACATTGGTTAGCCGTGAGTACTCGAGAGCGTACTTTGAAGTCATACCGAACTGGTCTGTATGATCTTGCCATTACACATTGACATACTAATTCAGGAGTACTCTTTTATACTTTCAAAGTACTCTTAACCTGCTCACATGGCCTACTCGCCTTTCTTGCAGGGTGTGTGTAAGTGCATATATACTTCTGTATGTGTGTATGATTCTCGGCATGGCGTCTTTATATTTATTAATTATTTTACAAAAATATAAAAAAGCTCAAATTGTATGCTTGTTGCTGACGTTTAAAAATATTATGCATTCACTGTTTTGAATTTAGAGAGCGGGGACGTGTGATTTTTCTGGCGCTGATACGCTAAGTAATTTTTTTTAATTAAAAGTTATCGACTTCTTACAAATACCAAACTCTAGTTATTTGAAATAAAAAAATTATTTCAATTTAAAATAAATCAAAGCAATGTTATCAAGAAATATAAGGCATTCAAAACAAACCGATCAATTCTTTTCGCGTCATTTAGTTATTTGTTGTAATACGCAGGTCCGGTCATATGCAGAGCAAACAGCAACTAAGGTAGGTGTGGTGAATGGAAAACAAACAAATTAATAAATTTTTATACACTACTTTTTTATTTTGTATTAATAGCTTGTTTTCGTTTTCTTAGACGAACGTTGCAGCTGACGTCAACTTGGAAAATGCACGCCCATACAACAAAGTTCCGGGTCCCAGTAAACTTGATCTTGTGCTTATGTTTTTGCCTGGTGGTAAGTGAAAATGTATATTTGTTGAGTTGAAATATATATAAAAACAAATGTTAGAAGACTGAAGACTTTCGAAGCGCGAGTTAGGCCCCAAAGCTAAAGAAATCCCAATTCTAAAGAATTATTCACTGTGAGTTTTTGTAAAATTCTACCAATATTTTATACGGAAACGTATGTTTGTTAGACTTTCATGCACAAACCACTAAAGTGATAAAATTGTTTATCAAACAATCTCAAAGTCAAGCTATACTCGTATATACAGATTTTTAGGTGCAGATGTTTATTAATTTTGTTAATAAGTTTGAAAAGTTATTTAGAATTGTGCGGAAATTTCTTAATTTTCATTAGCAAAACAACAGTTTTAAGAATTACATTTTTGTTGATCTGTATTTATGTTTGTAAGCACATCACTAAAAATCTGCTACATATAATTCAACTCACTTTGCGCTGATTTATTGCTCGGTATCTAACTTAAAGCATAGAACCCATTTTGATCAAAGAAACATTATGTTTTCGATTTATACAGTGGTGGCAATTAAAGTAGGCTTAAATCTTTGTAGCCATATGGTAAATTTCTAGTACGCCAAGGTCTGTAAATAACACATATGCTGTGAAAAAGCATACAGTCAGTCTCTGCTACAGCAACGAAAGTCAAATCAACAATTCTTTGAACCTTTTTCTGTTCGTATGTACGTATGCATGTTTGTACGCGCATCACTGAATAACTAAATAATGGATTTGAATGACTTTTTTACTCCAATATTTCTAGAGTTCTGTATTGCAATATAAGATACGTTTTAGCGTTGGTACTTTTTGTAATGTTCTTACTTGGATGCCTTGCGATGCTTCGCACAACCACGGACATTGAAAAAAAAATTTCAGTCACATTATAAAAGGTCAAATAAACTTTTTAATACTATTTTGAAAGCCACAAATTTTATATTGAATTTATCTCCAAATGTTTTATTTACATATAGCTGCGTCTCAGAACTTATAATATACTGAGTCCGATTTTTATCTTTATATCTCCCTAACCAATAGAGATATGAAACTTTATCATATTTCTTTTTGTAGCACTCATTTCCGCATTTCGTATGATACCTATATTGTACTATCACATTCTGCAAACCCTGGTCCCCGTATTGGTCGATAACTCTAAAACCGGTCGAGCTATCGAAATAAGGAATATCTTAAATTGTAAGTTTGGCAACTAGTGATGCAAAGGTAAGAAATGTAATAAATGCTATTCAGTGCTTTTTGAGTGATGCGCGTTCAAACATACTCGTACACCCAAAAATCCTAAAAACTGTTGCTTTGGGTTCTATTGCCTCAATAATGATCTCTACTATCATTTTTTTTTCGAACTATATATATGTATATAAAAACGATCCGTTATTTGCCATTAACTTATTAAAATATAAAGTATTAATTGCAAAAATAACATACGCATTTACTCATCCTTAAGGTGATTTTGCAAAGAAACCATTTTTTACATCTATGATTGAAATGGAAAAAAAATATGGCAGCATTTTCCGATTTCCTGGCATGTTTGGTAAACCAGAAATTGTTATTGACCTAAATCCCGATGATTATCCCACAATTTTTCGAAATGAAGGCATTTGGCCTGACCGACGGAATTTCGATACATTTGTGTATCATCGGGAAAAACACCGACCGGAAGTTTTTGAGGGTTTCGAAGGAATTATAGCAACGTAAGTAGCTTACTCTCAAGAGAAAAAAATTTTATTCATGTTTTTGACATCACAGCTCAGGTGAAAAATGGGCCAAAATGCGTTCGGCTGTAAATCCAATATTGATGCAACCCAAAAATGCACGTTTGTATTTGAATACCCTGCTGGAAATAAATAATGAATTTTTAGAAAGGTAAAAAAATTGTTTAAGATACGTGCCACTTAATTTGATATCAACTTTGCTGCTTTAGAGTACGACACATACGCGATGCCACCACTAACGAGGTGCCCGACGACTTTTATGATGAACTCACCCGACTTTCTTTTGAAGGTATTACTGGCATTGCACTCAACACAAGACTCGGGTCGATACAGAAAAATCGTGATTCTGCTGAAACTAAAACTATTATGAAGTGCGTACGCAGTTTTTTTGAATTATCTGAAGAACTGGAAATCAAGCCATCTATTTGGAAATATGTGAGAACACCGAAATTCAACGAAATGATGCGTACACTCGATACCCTTACCGATGTTTGCAATAAATATATAGGCGAAGCACTGCAGCGCATTGAGCACGATAGTGAGGGTAAACTCACCTCCGAGGTGGGTAATGAAAAGAGCGTGCTGGAGAAGTTGGTGCGTGTTGATAGGAAATTTGCTGTGGTTATGGCGTTAGATATGATGATGGCCGGCGTTGATACGGTAGGTAGAAGTAAATAATAAAATTCTGAGTTATTATGGTGAATATAAATGTCAGAACTTTTCTTTTACTTTAATTTATTTTATTTTACTTTATTTTATTTTTGTTGATGGTTTTATGGTATGTTCGTTTTAACATATTTTTGTAAGTTTAACGAGCTTATTAGAGGAAAAATTGAAAGCAACAAACATATACAGGCTATAGTTATAGTACTATTTCGAAAACAGCCCCATTTCTCGTCAGACTAATTCGAACAGTTTTGCTATTTCAGAGGATATTGTGGAGAATCGAACCCACTCACTCTGATTGCAAGGGAAGCCGCCTAACCCATAGGCTATGCTGCGTGTAGTTTTGCAAGCTGCTTAATTCAAGTTTTCCTCTAATTGTTTTTTGTGATCTGCCTGTATATGTATGTTTTGTTGCTTTCAATTTTTCCTCTAATTCAAAATAAAAATAATTAACTAAGAATTATTATCAACTGGTTTTGAACTCGCTAAACTAACAAAATAAATTTTTTGTTACTTTACTTTATTTTATTTTCTTTCACTTTATTTTATTTTTTTTATTATTATTATTATTTTAATTTATTTTATTTTATCTTACTTTATTTTATTTCATTTCATTTTATTTTATTTTATATTATTTTATTTTACTTTATACCATTTTATTTTATTTTATTTTATTTTGTTTTATTTAGTTTTCCTCTTTTTTACCTTATTTTATTTTATTTTGTTTTATTTTATTTTATTTTATTTTGTTTTATATTATTTTATTTTATATATATTTTACTTTATTTTATTTTATTTGATTTTATTTTATTTTATTTTATTTTATTTTATATTTTATTTTATTTTAATTTATTTTGGTTTATTTTATTTAATTTTTTTTTATTTCATTTTGTTTGTATTATATTTTATTTTATTTGATTTTATTTTATTATATTTTTTTTATTTTATTTGATTTGATTTGAATTGATAGTATTTTATTTCATTTTGTTTTCTTTTATTTTATCATATTTTATTTTATTTTATTTTATTTTATTTTGTTTTATTTTATTTCATTTTATTTTATTTTCATTTTACACTTCAAAGAGAAAATAATTTTACATCATAGAAAATTTGTTCACCTAACTTATCTTCTGAATGAAATATTTCCCATTTTCAATTATCTATTTTGCATTTTGATTCCAGACAAGCTCTACCCTAGCCGGTATACTTCTCTGCATTGCCACAAATCCCAATAAACAAGAAAAACTTTTTGAAGAAATCATACAAATTCTGCCACAAAAAGGATCACAACTCACCACCGAAAGCTTACAAAATTTACCTTATTTGCGTGCTTGCATCAAAGAGGGCATCCGCTATTATCCCGTGCTACCGGGTACTGTGCGTCGTCTTAGTTGTGATGTGGTGTTGAGTGGTTATCGCATACCCGCCGGCACTGACATTTCAATTGGCGCCAATTTATTGATGCGCGATGCACGTTATGTACCGAAACCTGATAAATTTATACCCGAGCGTTGGTTGCGCAACGATCAATCGGCTCGTGATTTGGAGGGGCACATTAGTAATCCATTTATGTATATACCTTTCGGATTTGGGCCACGCAGCTGTGTGGGCAAACGAGTTGTAAATATGGAGCTGGAAATCACCTTGGCCTATTTAGTACGCAATTTCCGAATTGAGTTTAAGTATCCGACTGAAAATGCTTTTGCTATGAAATTTATGAGTGTGCCACAAATACCGTTGAAATTTAAATTTACGGAGCGTAGCGATTGATGCCGCGTAAATGGATGTTAACGTGGGAGAGAGTGGTAAAAAGAAAATAGTATTAAGAACATTTGCTTTATTGTAAGTTTTTAAAAAATGTATGTATTATCTATTTGCAATAGATCTGTACACTAGAGATATTAAGGAAAAAATGCATAAAAATCCCGTTATAGAGTGTAATATAATTCAAAATAACGGCTTTTAGAATTTTTGCTTGCAGGTTTGTTCGCGCATCACTCACCAATGTCCAACTTAACATTAGCGAGATTATACTTTTTGCATATTGGTGGCAGTAAAAGTTTGCTCAAAACGTTTTTATTTATTTTTTTAAGGAATTCACCACGCGGTAAGAACAGTCGATTCAATATAATTCTTATGGAGTCGAATCTTTGCACGCCATGGTGAATTCCGTACTCGCGAATTGATACTACTTAAAAATGTATATCGTCGCCCCTGGGTAAAAGCTTCGTCGTGCTGGAAAGATTGGAGGCTGCTATATTTAGTTGTGAAATAAAGTTTTTTGTTCCATGTTCAAAGTCGCTAAGGCTAAACAAAAACTGCTAAGACCAAAACAATTATGAGTATTTTCGTTCTACTGGAAAAATGCGTTGAATCACTGGTGATCACAAAACACCTACTGCCAGCTCCGTGATCTTTTTCACTTCCTTCAGAAATTCCTAGTATGCTATTGTCTGGAAGTTTGTAGCATGTTTCGTGCCAAATCTTATTGCAATGAAACTAAAAAAAAAAACATTCTGCTTGGGGGCTCACGCATCGTGGCATTTCAAAATCTCCAAAAAAAAATTGTCAAAAAAAGATTGAGTTCTTGCGATCGATTTTCAGGTAACTGCCCGGTTGGCTGGACACTTAAAGCTTGGTGTAGGGTTCAGAACCCAATCACGAACAATAAAGAAAAAAAGTGTTGCTGGCCTACCACACCGAAGGTCCAAAGTTCGAGCCATGGTACAGATAACATCAAAAGTAGTTGAAAAAGTTTTCAAAACGGCAGTGGTTGGGCAAACTCTCCGAGTGTATTTCTGGAAGGCTTCTTAGCAAAAATTCATCTGCTTTGCAGATGCCGTTCGGAATCGGCAAAAAACTGTAGATCCCGCCAATTTGTAGGAAAAATTAGAAGCAGCATGGCGCAAATGGTAGAGAAGCCTGGTCTTAATCTCCCCAGGAGGTATATATCGCGCCAATTATTATTTTTTTTTAATTAGGTGGAGCGCGCATCGAGATATTTGGAAAACTACAAGTTTCCCGCTGACCTAGATGCTTGAAAATGTGAACAAAGAGACGGCTTCCAAAACTCATTTGGTGTAAATTTTTTTCACCACGACTTCAAATCATGATAGATTTTTAAGAGATTATGCATATACAAGGTGGCGCAAAAGTAATCCTCCTATCAGAAAATGCTATAAATTTTGCGATTGGCCCCTAGAGTCAGTTCTGTTCTGACATTTGTGTAGTAAACACATGCGAAATACACGTTAATGCACAATGTTACGCTACACTGGTCCAGAACGCGGAATATTGCTGACTATTTATTTGACCAATAATCGGTCGGTGAAAAACGGTTACTGCGCAAAAGTAATCCTCCTATCAGAAAATGCTATAAATTTTGCGATTGGCCCCTAAAGTCAGTTCTGTTTTGACATTTGTATAGTAAACACATGCGAAATACACGTTAATACACAATATTACGCTACACTGCTCCAGAACGCGGAATATTGCTGACTATTTATTTGACCAATAATCGGTCGGGGCCAAACGGTTACTGTGAATGGTGAGCGCTACAGAGCAATGATCAACGAGTTCTTTTTGCCGCAACTTGATGAATTGGGATTGGAAAATATGTGGTTCCAACAAGACGGTGCAACAGCACACACTGCACGTGCCACAACCGATATGCTGAACATCGGAAGCTTACTTTTGCGCCACCTTGTATATACATTAAGAGCATCGGCCAAGCTGATTACTTGAAGAAAGTAGGACCTAAGAGCTCTCACTGGGTATTTTACGGGGCATTGCAGTTTACATTATAACCTGAGTATCTGAAAGATTTAGCCTATTCCTTAAGATTTTCAAAGGATGATAAAAATCTTTCCTCATATAATTAAGAGCGCTGAATCAGTGAATATTTCCTTAAATTGCCATGACCAATAAATAACCATGGGACTAAGATATTGCCTTAATTTTCAAGTAAAAAAAATGGATTTATAAGAAATAAAGCTAAAGTTATTTTATGACAATTTAGTAGTTTTAATTAGCCAAAACTAGCTTCACGTCGTTCGTTTTGCTTTAATCTATCTTTGAACTAAATGATAAAACTGCAATGGTAAGAAATTAGTTGATAATACTTATAAGGATTGAAAGAAGCCAATGTTTGATGGAGATCCATGCATAAATCATCTGTAATTTCCGGCTGTCCAGTGGTAGTCTAATATCCGCGATGTGAAAAAATTGGGCAAAAGTGGGTTAAATCTTTACAGAAAATACCTTTCAAAGTCTAAATCGGTCAAGATTTGGCAGAGTAATAACTTTTTCCACAATCCTATCCCTGGAAATATAATCAAACGCAGCATTATATATCTAATTATTTGGATTGGGTTGATAAAATCTTCAAACATTTTTATGCAGACCTGTTAAATAATGATTATTTATCGTAATGATTACCGGTTTGATTCATTATTTTTTCGAGAATCCCTTTAATGATTATTTTCCAATTATTTAAAAAAATAATCAAAAAAACATGATTTTTTACGATTATTAAAAAACATTTAAAAAAATTCAAAAAAAAAGGTTGTTTTGATTACTCTTAATAAATTTTGATTTTTTTTTCGCTTTTTGATTATTTTTCATTTTTTTCAAAACATACACATCAACAATACTAAAAAATTGAAAAAAAATTTTAAATAAACAAAAGTAATCAAAGCAACTTTTTTTTTGTTTGATTATTTTGGATTAGTTTTGATTTTTTCTGATTATTTTTGATGTTTTCTAATTGTAATCAATTAATAATTGCCTTTTCTTGAAAAACAATTAAAATAATCCAATTAAAAAGGCCGTCAAATTAATTGATTACTAATTACTAATCAAATTTAGCAGGTCTTTTATACACAAAATGTTTCATCATTTGATGTTTTTTTTTTTTTTTGAAAAATATATTTTCCAACTCGGTTGTATAAAAAAGTTTGTTTTTGGAGGTATTTTTAAATTGGTCCACCTCACTGAAATCTTATTATTTTTTCGAAATATTTTGGGGAGGCCTTAGAAAAAAGTGCGCTTTAAAATTCCAGTGGAAAAATTTGCAACTTTTTTTGGTGAGGCACCTTAATATAGTAAGTGTGTACATATATTTCAATTGCATGAAGCATTTGTGACTCCCTGGCCGTTTATTTTATTTATTTAATTAAAAAGCTTCTAGAAAAGCTTTAAAAATTATTCTAAGCACATATGTAAACAAATGACCTGCCGCTAGCCACTGTTAATTTCAATGCAGATGAATACTTTATTTCAATTTGTTTGCAAACGTTGATTTGTTAAGTTACACATTTATTAAACTTGCGCATAACTCGTTATCTTATTGTTTTTTGTTGTTTTGCTACGCTACTCCTTTGTTTGTTTCAATTGCTGCTGAATTAAATTAACAAGTTGTGCATACAAAATGTTATCTTATTATCGAATGAAATACAATGTAGTTGTTGGACGCTTACTATCAAATGCAACGACCTCGCTGCGAAGATATGCCGTTGCCGTACCACAAACGCAGGTTTTTTTGGTTTTAAATAATGCATTGGCATTTCTGATAAATATATAATTTTATTGATTTTTATCGATACCGAAATATCTATGGGTTGCTTTCTAGGAAGTGTCTACTGTAGAAAATGCACGCCCATATTCAGAGCTACCTGGACCAAGTAGATATGAAATAGCACGCGCATTTTTGCCAGGAGGTAAGTGCAAAGTTTGAATTAAACAAATAAAGTTTGCTCGGGTAAAAGTCCAATAACAATAATCTAGCAACGAGATTCTCAAGAATTTCACAAAGCATAAACTATATCTACGAAATATTTCATAAGCTGGTTGCGAATTATAAGAGAGTGTAAACAATCTTCGCTCAATGAAAGACGATTGCAAATTTTTATGCGAACGATGAAGTTGTGAGCCTGTACGAGTGAGAAGTAGTCAAAAATAGTCAGAATCAATGAGAAATAGTCAGAGTACTCTGTTCTCTAACTAACGAGATCACAAAAAAGAGATTAAACAAGGCTCTCTCTAAGTAAGAAGTAGCAAGTTCCATTCTGGTAGAACTTTCAGCGATCAGCTGCTGTGCATTTGACAAAGAAATTGTGAACAAAATTTGTGTTCGTGTAAAAGTTCAGTAACAATTATCCAGCAACGAGATTTCTAAGAATTTTTAATTATTCTCTCACTGTGAGAGATGATTACAAATTTTTACTCGAACGAAAAATTTGCAGAAAGTGCTAAGTTTGAGAGTCAGCTGATTGCCACGGTGCAGCAGACAAACAAATTTGCAACATTTCGAAAATAAAACTTTTTTTGTGCATTTTAGAGTTTTATATTTTAAATAAACTATACACAAAAATTAGAAACATACGCAAATTAAAACGTGTTAAATAAAACACAACCATGTGTTAAAATCAACTGTTCTCCTTGATAACAAGTTTTCGCTGACCGAAATTTATGCAGCAAGAGTTTGTAAACTTTACTCATTTTGCTCTCTCAATTTCTGCTCTCTTGAAATTTGTATAGACATCACGAACGCGTTTGCACAGAAATCATGATAATTCGTTACAATTATTTGCATCACGAACGCACCTATTAAGAAATAATAAAATCTATGAAAATAAAGTCTTGCATTAATTTAAAAACCGCCGAGATTATTTGAAATTGCGTGTAAATTTTGACCGCTTTTTGTTTGCTTTATTCTATTTTCATGTGACTAAACTTTCCGCCTTTTGGGGAAATATACAGTAGCTACATTTTTTACTACAAGTCAATCGCATACTTTTGATTGGGGATTTTTAGTGTTTGACACTTTTACTAGTTTTAATCAGAAAAGTACGCTATCAGGCCTAAATGTTCAAGTATATGTCAAAATCAGCTTATTTCATTGATTGGAATTTTTTGCTGGCTGAAGTTTATCCAGCAAGCATTTGCGACATCTCCTAAAATGGAATGTCAACTTATCTTATATATAAATAGACAAGATGAAAAAATGTGGAACCGTTTTCTGCTAAACTATAATTCTAAGGTATACAAATTATATATGTATAGATAGGAAATTTCGAGGTGTACTTTTATCCGTAAATAAAAAAAATTTTAAAAATCATTTTAATATAAAAAATTTTACATAAATGTCGCACCACTACACATGCCCTTATTCACACTATAGAGCCGCTGTTGTGTGAGTAAATATGTCATGCACGATTTTGTATTACTCGCGTGATCGGCTCTCACTGTGAATGCGAAGAGTTGGTAGTGGACCAATGAATAACAAGCTGCGCTGTAGTGCGAGTAAACGTGTCGTGCATTTTTGTTTTAGTTGTTTTTATTGCATTGATCACTGGCTACGCTGCCCAGTGTCGGTGGCTCTCCTGAGAGCACGAAAAGGTGCTTTGTTGGAGACATAAACAAGCAATTTCAAATATGAGCAAATATGTAAACTTCATTGCTGCTACCTTTAAACAGGGTTTCCAAAAACAAAATAAATGATTACTTATAAAGAGTATTAAACACCGAAGCTTGATTTGTATTTGTGGTTGGGTTTGTGTAAATTGAAATAAAGTAAAATAAAATAAAATAAATTAAATAAGATTAAAAAAAAATAAAACAAAGTTGATTAAAATAAAGTGAAGGGAAAGACAGTACAGGTAAGGAAAGGAAAGGAAAGAAAGGGAATGGAAAGGAAATTAAAGAAAAGAAAAGTAAAGGAAAGGAAAGTATGGGAATGGGAGGGAAGGGAAGGAAAAGGAAAGGAAGGGTACGGAAAGGGAAGAATAAAATAAATTCAAAATAGAGACTGCGGAGAGTAAAAGAAGAAATCAAGGAAAACGAAAATATGTTAGAGGAACGGAACGACAGAGAAAGGAAGGGCAGATGAACAGTACAGCAAATAATGAAAATAAAATAAAGTTTAGTGGTTGAATTTCAACCACTGGGCGTTCTCTAGTTCTCTTAATTTCCTCTCACTGCCAATTTTTTTAGATATCACGAATGCGATTGAAACAAAAATCACAATAAGCATCCTGCTTGGACCTGTAATTTACACAACAAGAGGATAAGACAACTTTCTCACAGAAACTACACTTTGTACAATTCAGAACTTAAGTTATCAAGCGTACTTTGAACCAAGGAAGCAATTGTTATTGTAATGTTTCAAAAAGTTGATAGAGAAAAGTCCTCTGGAAGGCTTAGGAACTAGAACCAAGCAACTGCTCACTGAAGTGCGACATGCAAAGGAACGAAACGACATTTAAAAGTATTTACACGGTTTCAAAATGCGTGATGCGTGATTTTTGATGCTTTCAGTTGTAATTTACTTTTATTAACTTATTCGCATTGTTTGTCTCAATGAGTAGATAAGATTGTTATCAACAAAACACCTCTCTATGTGTTAGCAGCGTTGACTATGAATGATTCCTAACAGGTTTACAGTTAATGTATGTGCGTGCTTGCATTTGTCACAAATAATCACTTGATGTAGGTAGTTAATGTAATTAGTCGGATATTTACCAACAAAAACATGTAGATAAGAAGTAAGGGGACTTAGGTTCGTGTAAAACTGCATTTGGTATACTCAGTTGCTGATTTTGGTGACGAAGTGGGAGTGATGATTGCGTTAGTTTCCAGAAAAAAAGTCTAAAAATTAAAACGGTTTTTGAAATTTCAAATTTATATTCAAATAGCAGACCCGGCAGACGTTGTCCTACCTAAAATTTGAGTTGCTTACATTTTACTATTTTCCCTCCCCATTTGGCGGTTCCTCGTAATTTATTGCTATATCTTAATTTTGCTTTCTACTTTTCCTTTTCCCCCACTCCCATATTCCGTTAATTTATTTTACACTCTTCATTTTCCTCTAACGCCGCCTCAAATTCTCAAATTTTCTATTTCAACTCCCCTAATTCTCCCTTTTTCTCTGCGGTTACTGATATAGTTTCGAGGATATAGCGGCTTAACTTTTTGTTGGCCTTGGTACCTCTTACTTTTTCCAAGGAACACATATGTATCTATATATAAAATATCATTAACTTTAACCAAATTAATTCCTAGCTATACCGAATAGCCTATGCTGTAACCAGTGAACCCAAGAAAGTACTGTGAAAATTTCATGAAGATCGGTTGAGTAATTTGGACGCCTATAAAGGACACACATTCATTTTGATTTATAAGACTATACTAGAATTGGATGGACCATATTTTTGGTTTTCTAGTGAAAACTATTTTAAAATTGTTGTGACTTAAAAGAGATTTAACACTTCATGAGCACGTTATAGACACATATTCATTACGTATAAGTGCGAAGAATAGGGAATATTTGATTCAAAAATGTCCCATCTCAGTTGAATATCTATTGAATTTTCGTTCAGATAGGGCGGTTTTCAAACTCATTCTAGGGTATGACAAACTATAACCCAAATCTAAAAAAATGGGGCGTTTTTTATAAATATTTTGAAAAACGTGATCTTCCACTCAGCTCTTGTCAATTGATAGCATGCGTCGTGTTTAGGCACGTTTACCGAATAATAACAATCAGCAAAGGGCTTGCATACGCACACCCACACATAAGCAGAGCGTCACATACATATAGGGTGTTTTTTTTACAGGTTTGTTTTTCGAATAGAGATAAAACTGGCATTTTGTGGTCAAATCTGGCAACTCTAATGTCATTTATGCTCAGTTTGGTTTGCCATTTCATCATGAACAGGTTGACAAAAGAACAACGCTTGCAAATCGTGCAAATTTATTTCGAAAATAATGGTTCAGTTCGCGAAGTTTACAGTGAGCTCCGTCCATTTTATGGTCGACATAATCGTCCATCAGAGCAATTAATTCGGTTAACCATGGATCGTTTTCGCACTACGTTTAGTCTATGTGATAATACGCATCCGCAGAGACGTCGAACAGTGCGCACCGAAGAAACAATTGCCGTTGTAGAGCAAAGTGTTGAAGAGGACCCGAATGAATCGATTCGCCACCGTGCACAGCAATTGGAGCTTTGTCCATCAACTTTATGGAAGATTTTGCGCAAAGATCTTGGCTTGCGACCTTACAAGATCCAGCTTGTGCAAGAATTAAAGCCGCGAGACCATGCAATGCGTCGTGATTTTGGTGTATGGGCCGAAAATGAGATTGATTTCGATGCTGATTTTCATCGCAAAATTTTGTTCAGTGATGAGGCTCATTTTTGGTTGAATGGCTACGTCAACAAGCAAAATTGCCGCATTTGGAGTGAAGAGAATCCACATGAGACCCTTGAAACGCCATTACATCCACAAAAACTGACTGTTTGGTGTGCTCTATGGGCTGGTGGAGTCATTGGGCCATACTTCTTCCGCAATAATGCTGGAGAGGCAGCTACCGTTAATGGAGACCGGTATAGAGCCATGATAACCGACTATTTTGTTCCCGAATTGGATGGCATGAATGTGGATGAGTTGTGGTTCCAACAAGACGGCGCTACATGCCACACAGCGCACGTCACAATCGATTTATTGAAGGAAACATTCGATGAGCGCATAATTTCGCGGAATGGACCTGTCAATTGGCCACCAAGGTCGTGTGATTTGACACCATTGGATTATTTTCTTTCCAGAAACGTTAGGGGAATTGGAAGCCAACATTCGTGGCGTTATTGCCGACATACGGCCCCATATGCTCGAAAAAGTGGTTGAAAATTGGACCTGTAGAATTGGCTTTATTCGAGCCAGCCATTAATGGCATAAAATTATCCTTCCAATAAAGCCAAACTGATGGACTTTGAAACGATTTTCTTGTGTTTTATTTCAATTCGAAGTTCTATACCCCTAAAAAAAATACCCTTTATCAGTAAAGCAGTCAAACAAGATTTCTATACACAAGGCACAGACAGAAGCACGACAACAAGCAGCGACGCTTAACTTTTCTGGACAGCACGTACCGAGTTCAAAGATGTTTACATATCCAAAAGAAAATGTGACTTATTTTCCAAACCAAAAAAATATTTGTACTACCGTCTCTGGGATGAAATTCCTTAAAGTGTTCTAATAGTAATAGAAAAGCTCAACACTTCATGATGCTTTAGGAGTTCCTTCAATCTCTTCGTTGCACAAAGGCAAATTATACTGCTTCTTGTAATTTAATCACATGGTTTATTATTTAAAAATGTATGATCCCTTTTTTTTCAAACAATTCCAGGAGCATTCTACAAAACACCTTTCATCAAAGCGATTTTAAGTTTATCAGACAAATATGGGCAGATATATAAATTTCCAGGTTTGTTTGGTAAGCCCGATATGGTTATAAATCTCAATCCAGCTGATTATCCCATAATATTTCGCAATGAGGGTATATGGCCTATACGTCGTCCCTTTGAGACATTCATCTACCATCGTACTGTACATCGCGCTGACTTTTTCCAAGGAATTAATGGGCTAATAACAACGTAAATGTAACGTGAAGATTGTCAATTAGAACATATTTAAAATAATTTTCTTTCATAAATAGAGCTGGCGAAGATTGGGCGAAAATACGAACAGCTGTAAATCCAGTTTTGATGCAACCCAAAAATGCACGACTCTATTTAAATACGCTCTTGGAAATCAATGAAGAATTTTTAGAGAGGTAAGTTTTAAAGGGTATGCGGCTGCCGTGATATAGTGGATATGTAGTATCCGACAGTACCGAATTTCCCAGGTTCAAATTACGGGGTTTAATAACCTCTAAAATATTTTAGAAGAACTTTTTTATAAACAGAGGCACTCCTCGGCAGGGATCGGCATGTTTTTGGGTGTACTTCGGCCATAAAAAACTTCTTAATAAACATCGGCTGGGTAGCAAATAACGTCCAAATTGTTCATCCCTTTATTTTGAAAGTTTCAGTGGTAAAGACCATGTAAATTGTTCTAAAATATTCTTCTGCTCGACTTGAGTTAAATAGCGGATTTTTGTTGCTTCAGATACTACGGAAGTGGAGAGGACCCGGTGCTGTTGTTGTTGTAGTAACATATCTTTGCCCTGTATAAACGTCATGTCCACTCACGTAGGCAGTTTATACAGGGTCGTACTGAATTAACAGCGCTTGGTCGCGGTCATTCATATACATAGACCCGGTACTATCAACCTTAGGGTCGTTTAATTTAGTCGTCTCTTAGGACAGCCGGCAGTTTAACAGCCGATATAATTTTAACGAATCCTCTTACGTTAAACCTCGACAGAGAGATCCAGTCTACTTTTCTTTTTGGGGTTGGCATTTCAATCTGGAGGCATTCACTTGCCTTCCCAATTTTTTCGTAAAAGTTAACTCACAGAGTTTTACAAAATCTTCACCTCCACCTTAGGACATTGCAATTCTATATTCTTTATAGTCCTGCTAGATTAAACCCCGCCTAAAAGGAGCTCCACAACTATCAGATCGCGAATATTATCAGATAGGTAAGGACTTAGAAAACTTCAGTTTTTGCCACGGAGCTATTTAACGTGGATCCTGCTTCTTGATATAGTTTTCATTTCCGGTCGCAGAAACTTCGGGTGACACTATGGTAATTTTCAGTCTAAATGGGGTCTTAAGAGACCTCCAAGTCAGCCTATAGTCAGGTGGTGGAACGTATGTAGACTCTCTAGTCAGCGTTTAGAATATCAACTTCATCATTTCCGGTGCTATTTTGGGATGGTCTCTTCGACTAATGGCTTAACTCCGCAATAACAATTTCAGGAGAAGAAATGTTCCAGGATGTTGTGTCTTTTTTCTTTTCAACGGTACGCATAATACTCTTTGTGAAATTTTCATAAATAGTGGGTTTACGAAACTCTAGAAGAACATCTCTTTTGACGAGCAATCCACCCAAGCTTCATTCAAATTCGGAACAGTGAACTACATGGAACCGAATCATCTTTTCTCTACCTCATATTTCGTGGTACTTTCTAAAATCTTCTTCATTATTGGGTTAAGAGAACTTTCGAAGGATATATCTTGACTGTCCGTCTTTTCTTTTCTCTTTCCTTAAATTTTCGACTCTTCTTTCTTCTATTCACTGTCTGCTTGTTTTATGTCATGCCGGTAATCGGGTAAGGGAGCTCTTATATTCTTTCGTTGTCAAAGATTTGGTCCCCGCTTCTGTTAACCCCAGCCCGGGCACTTTAAATTCATATACTCTTCTCTGCATTTGGTCCTTTTTTGAAAAATCATCCGTCATAGTCAGGTGATATGCCATTGATTTTAGGTTGCGGCTCATAAGAGTTTCATCTTGTTGTACGCTGTCATCATTTTAAAAGGTGAAAATTGTTTCATCTCACATCCAAGCCAAAACTATTTCGGGAACCTTTTTGGCCTGGCAAGGGTTGTACACATTTCATCTATTTTTCAGAACAAGAGTCCAGTAATGGAGTTGAACCTTTCAGTATTACCAGTGTATTCAGGATTTAAGCTACAGGCTTTATTCCAGTAGGAATATACACCGGACTAGTGATATTCTTTAAATATCCGAAGTAATGAATTAATAAAAGGAGCCTTTGTTATTGTATCCACCGCTCACAAGCACGTGTCGTGGAATGAGAGATAAATGTGTTCTCGTCCATCGGTTACAGGCTCTCAGAAGCTGTTTTTTATAAACCTCCGACAACTTAAGCTAACATTACTATAACTCTCTCTACATCTCTCCATCTCAACAGAATACGTGATATACGCGATCCTAAAACTTTAGAAATGCCAGCAGACTTTCACGATGATCTTAATCGTTTGACTTTAGAAGGCATTGTGGGAATTGCGCTAAACACTCGTATGGGTATAATCCAAAAAAATCGCGATACACCCGAATGCAGAAAGATTTTTCAATCGATACGTAACTTTTTCGATTATTCAGAAGAATTGGAGATTAAACCATCAATTTGGAAGATCATCAAAACACCAAAATTCTATAAACTTATGGATACATTTGATACGCTCACAGATATATGTAATCAATATATTGATGAGGCTATAAAGAAAATTGAATTGGATAGCGAGGGCAAACTCACCACAGCGGTGGGTAAGGAGAAGAGCGTGTTTGAAAAGTTATTACGCATCGATCGCAGAATTGCTGTCGTTATGGCATTGGATATGATGATGGCTGGTGTGGATACAGTAAGTGTGCATTTACTCAATTTTAATTCCAGAAAATTAACTTGACCTCATTCACAGACTAGTTCCACTTTAACGGGCATACTCTTCTGCATTGCCAAGAATCCGGACAAACAAGCCAAACTTTTTGCAGAACTTAAAAGCATTCTGCCCACAAAGGATTCCCAATTGACCATTGACAATATGCATAATTTACCTTATTTGCGCGCTTGCATTAAGGAAGGTATACGTTATCATCCCATCATTGTGGGTACCATGCGCAGTTTGCCAAATGATGTCGTATTAAGTGGTTATCGCATTCCTGCTGGCACTGATGTCTCGGTTAGTGCAAATTTGTTGTTGCGCAATGAGAATTTCATCGTGGAAGCAAACAAATTTATACCCGAACGTTGGTTGCGTAATGACGAGGAAAATAAAAAATATCAATTGGATAATCCCTTTCTATATCTACCCTTCGGATTTGGTCCACGCAGTTGTGTCGGTAAACGTATTGTTGATCTGGAGTTGGAGGTAACTTTGGCGCGTTTGGTGCGAAATTTCGCGATCGAGTTCAATTACTCAACGGAAAATGCTTTTGAACAGAAACTGGTGTTTGTACCGTCAATACCGCTGAAATTTAAGTTCGAGGAGAGAAAGGAGTAGGAAAATTAGTAAAAGCTCCCCACGAAAATTAGCGCGGTTCAAATAATTGTGGTAGACTAGCTCATTTAATTATTTTAGTAGAAGGTTGTCACCTTTCATAATTTTAGACGAAGACTAGCACAATTGAAAAGTCACCCACATTCGTAAGAATTGAAACTGTGCTAGTTTTCCACTCAAATAAAACATGTGCTAGAACTCAACGCAAACAAGGAAATGTGTTAGTTTTCCACGAAAATATTGAAACGTGCTACTCTTCCATTTGAACGGAAAGTGTTATGTCCATAAAATGGAGAAATTATTCTCCCAGGGAAAACAATAATATTGCTGTATATACGAGTATGCATATAAATAGTGGCTGTATATTCCTTTAAATAAATGTAAATAGCTGACTACTTGCTCAAGTGTATAAAATAAGTAAGGTAGTATGAGTTCGGGTGTCACCGAACATTATATGCTCAGCTGTAGGCTTTAACTTTAGCAACATCACTATATGAAATTTGGGCGTGTTTATCAACCTACTTACCAGAGAAAAAAATTATAGTGAGTACAAACTTGGTCGGTACCACGCCCATTTACAATTTCTTTTCAAATAATTAAATTTGATTTACCTTTGGTATGCTGTTTGCAATTTTTAGTAGACCAATTCAACTTTTTTTTTTAATGTGTAAACATCTTTGGGCTCGGTAGAGCAGTCCAGGAATGTTAAACGTCGCTGCCTGTAAGCGTGCCTCTGCAGGTGCCTGTAATCGTACTTCTGCCTCTGCCTTGTGTATAGAAATCTTGTTTGACTGCTCTGCTCATACGCATGTGAAGCCCTGCTTATGGTTGTGTGTGTGTGTACACAAGTGCTTTGCTGATTGTTGTTATTCGCTAATCGTGCCTAAACACGATGATTGCTATCAATCGGCAAAAGACGAAGGTAACTGCGTTTATCATACATATACGAGTACACCGTGTTTACGAAATCAGTGATTAATTATGTTAAATTTATTTTAGCTGAGAATACTTAACACAGTAATTAATTTGCTTTGTTTGAAATGACCAAAAATTAACTATTATAATATAAAATAAAATAAAACCAAATCAAATTAAATTAAATTAAATTTATTAAAAGGACATATGATAAAGGGAAGGCAAGGAAAGGAAGGGAATGTAGAGAATGGAAATAAAAGGAAAACAAAGAAAAGGAAACACGAAAAAGAACCAATAAAATAAATTAAAACTAGAGACTGTTGAAAGAAGAGAAAAGCAAATAAAGGATATATTAAAGTAAAAGGAACAGCAAAGAAAATAAGGGAAAGAAGACCAAGAAAGGAGTAACTAAAAACTAAAACAAAATAAAGTTTTGTGGTTGGATTTCAACCACTGGGCGAAGTCTAATTTAATTAAATGTAGTACAGAATACGCATGTTTACACATGAAACTTCACGAGTACTTGGTATTCATGGTTTTTTTGTGGTTCGTGAAATAGGGAAATGCTTTATGCACTTCCCAAATGTAAACCCTCTTTACTAGATGCTCTACTAACGGGACTCTCGGAGTGTGAGACTCCCTTCTTTATTTGAAGGGCTACCTGTTAAAACCTAACTTCCCACGGCTCGCGCATTGTCCCATACCTACGACCGCGTTTAGCAATTACTTCAAGTAATAAAGAGCGCTACTTGAACTCTATGGGCACTCTCACGCTAACGGCCTAGGCAACCGTTTTCCTGTTTCTTGAGGAGTACGTTTCTCGCGTATCTGCTAACCATGTCCCACCTATTCTTTTCCCAGATCATCTTTTGGGTGACACTGCGCGGGAATAGATCGCCTATAATATCTTCCACCTGCCTTTGTTGTGTGGCATTCAGGGTTCCAACCTTGCCCATTCTGTGAAGGTATTCACGGAAGTAGCCGTATCCCGTTAATAATTGAATCAAGTATATTCGACCTCTCCATGAGAGTGCTTCAGCCATGGCTCCACTTCAGAAATTAATTCCTTGGTCCACCGTTGTGGTTTTTGTTGTTTGTAACGACAAAAGCACTCCCCGAAGGTTTTGGGGAATGTTGTCGAAAGTGATAGTCCTTTGAACCTTAGGTGTTTTCTGCATTGAAGAAATTAGAGACGGTTCTGCTACCTCAATCAGCCAAGGCTTCAAATCAGGACAGTACTAGCACTTTGTTGTAGGTACTAGCCCGACTGCCTTTCCAACAATTTCGGTGAGCCTGGACTATTCTTATGAGAGGCATAGCTACAAAAAACCTTTGGGGTAAAGATAAAGAAATGGTTTTTTCTTCATACAAGGCAAACCCCCAAGTGCTCATGAGCCACGCATACCCAATATACTCAAGAGTCTAGTCCATATACAATAAGGAGAGAAGCAGCCCTGAAAGGGCACTGTACTTAGGAATGCTAGATGCCTACTATACTACCCTCAACAACATTTACATAGAGTCGGTAAGTTATTTTGTGAACAACCGCCAGGTGAATGGGTGTCCCTAATGGGTTCCATTCCTCATAGTATTTATCTCCCTAAGGCGTAACAACATTAAAACCAGCCGTATCCTAGGACTTCCACATTGGTAAAAATTTCGATAATGGACGTTCCATTTATTCAAGGCCAAGTACTGTTACAACGAGAAAAACTGAAACGATCTTTGAGTCACTTTAAACTTAAATACTTAAAATCATCATGAGTAAAATCGCGTTTAGAAAATTCTCCCACTGCCTTGAGTTTCTGTAAGCATTTCTTTGCTTTTGTACAAATTTTCGTTCACTGCACTAAATTCTCTTAGACTGTTTAAATTTGGAATGAAACCCTCCCGAATATCGATTTTATTTTGTCAGTGAATAATTGACCTCGACTTTGAGCTGTCATTTTTTATTGCAATACTGACCTAAGTCAACCAAAGTAAACAAAACATTATTAACAACAACCGCCATAACACGAAAAAGTACTAACAATAAAAATAAACATAAAAAAATATAAACGAAAGTGGCATAAAAATAAAATATCAGCATGACACTTCAACTTCCGGCTGAGTGACGTTTAAGAACTGAATTGTTGTTTGGAGCTGAATTGAGTAGGCATAACACATGTATGTATGTATGGGGTAGTATGTGAGAGAGAGTCGGGTTGCAAAATCTCTGTCAACGTACATACATACATATATTTGAGTTAGCTAAAAAGCGTTGAGCCTAAACAAATTCAAGTTGACAGCTGACAGCAAATGCAACAGGATAACGAACACACAATACCGGCGCCAATACCAGCGCAACCACCACCAACACCAACGGTACACATGTAAGCAACAATCGGCTAAGGGACAGCAACAGCAGCATCACGATGACGTAAAATAATAAACTTTTACAACTTTTTTACGACACGCAGACACGTGTTCGAGGCGGAAGTGACAGCCACAGCACTAACCTGGCGCTTCCACTTCCGCAGACAAATATGGAGCGTGTGTCGGAAAGTCAATATGTATGCTTATTGAGCTCATGTTTGAGACATAGATATGAGCTGCTGGTACTGGCGCAACGTTTGGGCTGCAGCATGACTTTGCGGTCTTCTTATTTTAGCTGTTCTGCCATACAAAAGGTTGCAGGTACGAATTCAGGGTACCGCCAAGTTTTAGGGTAAAATGAAAATTTGCGTTTCAGAAATGAAAAGAAAAGTTTGGCCTTACTCTCCTCGAAGATAGTATATCACGAACAACTTATAATAATTATTATGAACTTGATAAAAATATCAAAAATGTAACCATAAATTTAATGAAGCAAAATGAACGGTAATGTATAATAATAAAACAACAACAACATTATTTTGTTGCACGACGTTGACATACACAAAGAGCAGGCAATAGAGCAATATTTAAACATCGAATGTTAGTTAATAGTAGCGCAAGAACAAACTGTTTTAACTATTTTCTTTGCAGAAGTTCAAGCGGTCGACAAGACTTCCGCGGGCAAAACTGATAAACACTAAAAATAGCCGTTACACGGTTAAACATTTAGTCCTAAATTTGAAACACTGGTTTTTAGCAAAATAATAATATCTCAAATAAAAAGTAACTCATCTTAAAATTGTTTTTTAACTTATAAAACAAAGTTTAAGCGTTCTGCCGATAAGAACACAAATGTTTTATTTCTTTTTTCTAAGCTTTTCCAAGTCATTAAGGGGTCCATCAGCGATTACGGTAGATTTGCGGCCAGGGGATAATTTAATAGATCATGAGAGAATTTAATTAATTTAAACGGAATTTTGCAGTGCAAAAGTCGGTAGCAACAAAATTTTATCACAATTATCCCCCGTCGATAGACCACTGAGTTTTTCCCTGAACATTGTAATATACGTCGTAGCTCAAAGGGCTGAGCACTGGACTCTGATCCGAACTGAAAGAATTTTTGTAGTTAACTTCAATTAAGGGAAATCAATAATTGTGGCAGAGCATTGTAGTAGAATTTAGATAATATCGAATTTAGGGAAGAGGTAATTACAAGGTTCGGGTTGGTTTTCGGAACTTTTTGGGGACAATTTCGGGCTCATATCTGGTTTGTTTTCAAGACCATATCCGGACAATATCGGGATCATCTCAGATTCTTTTCCTGATTTCCACGATCAATCTAAAATGGTTTTCTGCACTTTGTTGGTATTATTGCCGGACTTTTCGGTAAAATTTTGGAAGTATTACAGGATCATTTTGGGATTATATTCGGAACTTTTTCGGCACCGTTAGACATATTTTCGGGATGGTTTTTGGAACCATTTAAGAAGTTCACTTCTATCACGTTTATTAGGCAACAAGCTACTTCCTTGTTTTGTTCTATAATTGTTAAAATGTATTTATTTATTTAGTTATTAGTCTACAAATTGAATAACTCCTACAAACTAAATTCGAAAGTGTACACGAAGACAGCATGAGGGTACTGTGAAGAAGAAAGTATATCGAGCCCTGTGCGCAAAGAAGACCTAAGAGCCAAAAAGAAAATTTTACAGGAGAAGTTTTTTTTAATTTATTTCACATTGAGTTTATGTATTGCGATGAAATTAGGTATATAGCTTTTTTTTAGCCCAACCTATATAATGCAATCAATTTTATTTTCATATATGTAATATAAGCATAATTTTTGGCGCATATGGCTTTTTTGCCCTCACCAAATCAGTCTACTTTTTGATAATTTGGCTGTTACGTCACAAATTTTCTTTAACGAAGATTGTTTTATTGCAATTTTCTTTTGCTATTTCAAATGTTTTGTCCTCATATTTAAAAATCAGCGGGTACTGGCGGATTGCCTGGCGAGCTATTCAATAACGGGGGGCGAGAGGCTGATAAAATGCATGCAACAGCTTCTTTACAGAATATGGAAGGCTGAATGAATGGCTGAATCATTCTAAGTACTCTTTGCCTGCTGTATAGTACAGAAGGCTGGACGCTGACAACATCTGTTGATGCGGTTGTGAAAGTATTCGAGAGAAATGGTCTTCGAAAGATTTATGGCCCTCTACGCGTAAGCAATGTCCAAATATATTAAATGATTAAGGGTATGCAAACATCGACATAGTTCAACGAATTAGAGTGCTGTGGCTTCGTTGGCTAGGCGATGAATGAAGATGTCCCGACCCTGAGAGAGATCACCACTCCGAATCTATCACCAAATGACGACCGATTTACGATACTGTGATATTTCCAATTGGAGCCAGTGTGCAAAGCGAAGAAATTACTGGAGCGCTACATTAGGCTGCTAAACCCAATTAAACGGTTAGTTACGCTCTATTTAAGTTAGTAAGTAAGTAAATCTTCTTTTACGTGTTTTTTTAAATGTCCGATATCGGTTCACAAAAAAATATTATATTAAAGTGGGAATATTTATTACCCGAGTCTCCTGGGCCCTCACTTTGTAGTTCTATTCGAAACAAAATTTGTTCGCTTTCGAGTGTTTCGAACTCTGTAAGAAATTTTCGAGTAGAACGCATTCGTTGTTCCAGTTCCATCCTGTTCCCTTCAGATTTGATCTGTCCCCTTTCGATTGTAGAAAATTTGGTACTCACTATTTCGAAAGCATATGCCAATATGGTCGAAAGTTAGAAAATCCTATTCTACAACAATTTATTAAACGGAAATCCACAAAAGCGTATATTCTTATGATTATAATAAAACAGTTATTATTTTTTTCATCAAGAAATCATTTTTATCGCGATTCTTATCATCTGCGCTACTGCGACATGTTAAACTTCTAAATTCTAACGAACTACAGAGTGCCTATGTGTATTAGAATCGCTTTTTTTCTGTAGAACAGCCTTTCGAATAGAACTACAGAGTAAAGGTCCTGAGTTTTCGCACAGATATGCAGTGGTATATAGGAAGTATGATGTAACGTATTTATATAATATTGGTACATGAATTTCACAAATCAATATATGTATTTTCTTGCTTATTTTACCAATATCAATTTGGAAATAACTATATGCTCAGCGATGGTATGGGATGATGTGTTTCGTGACATTGGGATGTGTACCTATAGTTAATTATATTAACTATTTTAAACTAGATAATAGTTTTATATTTTATGTCTCGATAGCTTCAAGTCAGAAAATTTATTGAAAACCAAAAAATTTTCATTTTAATTTGTAATTCATAAAAATATATAACAATAGAATAAACTTTAGAAAATAACCAAGTACAGTTAACAAAGTATATAAACCCTACAGTACCCAAGGAGCAGCGAATACCTAAACGGTTCTATGAACACACCTATAAAAACATTCGACTTTCCTTGAGTTAACACAGTTACTGGGTATACTCTCCGTAACAATGATATGTTTAGTACCAAGCTCCATCATTCAGTTGATTGTGAAGTTATTATTTGTTCGTTAATATGTGGGTCTCACGCCCATTTTCCAAAAATTTTGCAGAAAGCAATAACACTGGTCAACAACATTTTTGTACATGGATCGTGCGTATATTTTTTTTATTGCTTTTGCACCCAGAAATAAGAATATGAACATAAAAAGTTTTTGACTTGGTTTTGTTCGAAAAAAATGAGAAAAACGAAAAACATGAAAATTCATCAAAATTTGACATAGATTTGATTTATTCTAGTATAATAAAAATCAATTTAAGATTTATTCTTATAAATTTAGTTTTAGAATACAGTTTAAATGTTTAAAAATGTTTTTTTCCTGCCATATTCGGTAACATTTTCTCTTATTAACGTCCAAATATAGTCCCCCATCATGCTTTCCATATGCTGGCCTTGGTAGCGTTTCTCAAACTCCATTATATCTTGATGGAATCACTTCTTCTGAATAAGCTCCCATATTATCTTTGGATTTATCCAGATGTGAATGTAACATGTGCCTCTTTAGCGACATTCTACATCCGATGGCGGAAAAATTCGTAATCATGCCAGTTATCAGCTCTTCATAATTTTCATCCTTATGAAAGCCATGAACTACTGCCTTAAAGCTGTTCCACGCTAGTTTCTCCTCATTGCTAAGTAGGTCCGGGAAAATATCGCAGTTCATAATTTTTTTTTATTTGAGGGCCAACAAAGACTCCAGCTTTAATTTTCGCTTCAAAAAGTCTGCAAATATTTGAAAGCTTTAGACTCAATATTAAGAGAATTCACAAATTATTTAATAAGGCCCAATTTAATATGCAATGGCGGTATCAATATGTTTTTAGGATCGACAATTGCTTCATGTTTAATATTAAATCTTCCCACTCCATACTCAGTACGTTCAGGACAATGTTTTTGGCGATAGTGGGCGGCATAATTTCTGCTATCCCATAGGCAAAGATAACAGGAGTGATTGGTATATCCACCTTGCATTCCAGTAAAAAAAAACAAACCATCTTCAATTCTCCAATAACTTCCCACTTGTATTCGTTTATTTGATTACAATTAATAGCATTTTAATACTGTCATAATTTTATTTGAGATGTATGGAATGTGCCAGTGGAATAGATGGAAATTTGTTCCCATTGTGTAGTAGAACTGCTTTTAGACTTTTTGTTGAGCTGTCGATAAAGAGGCGCCATTCATTTGTATTACAAGGAATACCAATTGCTTCAAATAAACTTTTCACGTCATAGCAAAAACAGAGTCCATCTTCCTTTCACTTTCTTTGCCGAGATATTCGAACATCAGAAGTAAGTAAATTTCGTTGTTCAAGCCGCGATGCTAATAACTCTGCTTTGTCTTTTGATAGATTTAAGTCTCTTATTAAGTCATTGAGATCTTCAGAGTTGATGAGAATTGGTATTGCTGGTTAAAATTGAGGAACAAATTCGGAATGTACGGATGCAGATGAACTCGGTGTTTTAAAGCTGCCTTGAGGGAATAGTTACTTTTCCAACACAGGTGGATCAGGTATAAGATTTTGTTCCGAATGTGGTACTGGAGCGGATGTCGATGGTAGTTCCGGATATATTGTTTTCCTTAAACGTTTCCCTTTCAGTGGTTTCACTACAAAAAAATAGCAGTCAGTGTCATGATTACTCGGTTCCCTCCAAATCCTCGGCACAGCGAACTTCATGGCTCTTTTCTCACCCTGGTACCAAACTGTAATAAAATGTAAAGCATTTCATAACAATTTCAGTTATTATGGAATTATATATATATATATGTATATATATATGAAACAGTTAGTACAATAAAAAAGAGAAAATAAACTTGCGCTCCAGAATGCTTCTGCAAGAGTTACATGAAACATGTGGAGCCAATTTTTTGTCCTGGTTTTTAACAGGTAGACCGAAGTAGGCTAGGTAGGTCTCGCAAATCCTTGTGTTTTAAGTTAAATCAAACTTTATTTGTCTTCTTTTAATACATTCGCCACATACGATGTGTATTCAAAAAGTATCGCGAATTTTGTGTTTTTTCAAAAATTATTTATTTATTCATGAATATCTATTTTGTCCCCTTCAAAGTAATCCCCATGAGATATTATACACTTGTGCCAACGGTTTTTCCAATCTTCGAAGCACTTCAAAAAAACATTTTTTTGTATCTTGTTCAGCTCCTCCTTCGATGCCGTCTTTATCTCGTCAAGAGAAGCGTAACGTCGTCCTTTCATGGGCCTCTTCAGTTTAGGGAACAAGAAAAAGTCACAGGGGGTCAGATCTGGGGAATACGGTGGCTGCGGCATCATTAGTGTGTTGTTTTTGGCCAAAAAGTCGCGCACAAGCAACGATGCGTGAGCAGGGGCGTTATCGTGGTGCAAAAGCCAATTTTTGTTCTTCTTTGCACATCTTCTCGGCCTTCTGAGAACATTTTGTACCACCGATAAACGTTGCTTCGGTCCAAGGTAGCTTCTCCGTATGCCACAGTCAACATTCGGAATGCATCCGCGCACTTAATTTCGTTTTTCACACAAAATTTGATACAGGTTCTTTGATCCATTTTTTTGAATAGGTAAAAATCGAAGACGATCCAAAACACGTGCAAGCAAAGCAGCTGTCAACAATTAACTAAACATTAAAAATGGCCGAGCTTGTCGGCATAAGTGAGAGACATGAGTACAACATAACGCCACAAAAAATTCGAAATTCGAATATACGTAACCAGCGAAAATTCAAAATACGCGATACTTTTTGAACACACCTCGTATATACATAAAAATATATATAAGTAGTCCAAAAACTTTCAAATTTATTCTCAAATTGTTAACAATGTAATATATTAAACAAAAAATATTCCTACTACCAAATAATCTGTGCTCTTTTTTGCACTCAGCCTGACAGCAAAAAATTGTGTGTATGAACGAACAACGGTAATCACAAGAACGGTGAGCTGTCAGATGCACAGAAGACTCTGCTAATACCTATAATAAGAATACCCAGTTGTAAACATTCCGACATACCAAAAAATTGTGTGGCATACTTTCCTTAAACGTCAAATAGGCCTTTTACTTTACAAACAATAACATCAAACCCATTATATACGTACCTCATAATAAGGTAATCATTATTCTTTTACGAGTAGTATCTTGTTACAGGACCCTTAATAAGTTAAAGTCTACCCTGCATAAGTCTTGGTTGGTTTACTAGTTTATGAGGTGCTGTCTCCTCTGGCATTGTAAAAACTGGCATGTCATCAAGGGGACAGGATGAGATTCCTACTTCGGAAAGGCTTATGAAATATTCCAGAGATATAGTTTATGTTTTGCAATCCCAAATGGGAGGTTTTCATAGCCAAAATGAGGAAGCAAATCCTGCGCTATTACCTCAGAGAACCAAATGCTCACCCCCAATAAAAAAAATATAAAGTGTAACATGTGCCTCACAGCCCCAGTGCTATATAGATCAAAAAATCTAAATAAATAAAAGTTTTAACATAATTTAATATCAATCAAAGATTGCTCCTATGCAACATGTGCTCCGCACTATCCGCTCTACTCTCTGGGCAAGTAATAAAATAATATACAAAAATTAACTTCAATAAGCTACTCGCCCTCAATGTGAACAATCGCAAGACACAAAGCCAGCTCTTCGGTCAGCTCGTTTATGTTGAATATAAGATATTTTACATAAAATATTAAGCTCCTTTGAAATTTCTGGCCATACGAGTATTATGTAAGGCATTTGATCAAATGAAGTAAGTTTTTTATAAGGTCGACATTTTTTGGTAGGGATTTAATTACTTCGGGTGCATGTAAGGAGAGTAAACATATCGGGTAAAATTCGATTCGAGTCATTGCAAAAAGAAAATTTTGATAAAATATAAATTGTTCAAGGCTATAATATTTTATGTTTTTAGTAAAATTGTATGTGTATGTAATTAGGTCTACAATAACGCCATAAGGCTCAAAATCTAGCTCTTCAAATTTGAAGATTAGAATTTACAAAAATGCCATGAAAATGGCATGGCAAGGGAAAAAATTCTACAAATTTTTTTTTCCTTTGCAACCTCTTTTTACAAATTTTTCTGAGACTCATGTAACCAAGATCTATTTATTTATTCTCAGCAAAAATTCCTGTTGTCTTGGAAAATCATTCAACTTGACAAGAACTTGTTTCATAAAATATATATCCGTCTTAAAATGTAACAATGGTTGTTGAATAACTCCAATTTAATACTTTAAGCAATTTGGAAATATAACCTGAAGATTTTGAACTATCATAGAGAAAATTTGTTGAATACAGTTTTGTGGGTGGTTCAATTTCACACGCTTTGCCGCAATGCTCCTTGTTCTTCTACTTCTAAAACATCACCCTTATCTGTCAATGATTATTCCGCCATTTTCTTTGATGAATTGCTTTTGCTCTGAGCACGCCAACATAAAGTTACTCATCCGTCGTCACGCCTTTTCACGCATACTTTCATGTACGGAGTATACCCAGCCAACATTTTGCAGCAAGAAATAATTCAGAACGGGACTTCCGACCTTGAGTAATACAAAAAGTAGCTGAGATCAAAAGAGTACACAAACGCAATTTGTTTCGAAAAATAATGGAATCAGTGGTCGCAAAAAGGGATTTTAAATCCAAAATGAGATGCAACAACAAGTTGCCTAAAGAAATAAGGTCTCGTTACTAAATAATCAATACCGCAACTATCACTTTAAAGAAAAAAGCTCGTTTCATGAATACTTGAAAAAAGCTAACTTTATAAGCTCCAGAGATAAGCCTTCCTTCAAACATACCGGGCACAATTTCAGAATGCGGCAGAGAAGGAATCCAAGCAGGTATCATTGCTAAGTAAACTAATGCCAAACAACCAATAAAAACCAAGAAGAAACTGCTGATGAATATTACGCTATAAATTTTTCTTTTGTGACAAAAAACCTCTGCAAGCTAATAACACTTGTACAGAAAGCTGCAATAGTGAATTAAATCCAATCGACCTATTGGAACTGCAAAATAAAAATACTATGGGAACAAAAAATGAGATGGATGAAAGGCTCATAAAAATCGTTACCCAAAAAGTTAGCGAGGAAACGTTTAGACTTTGTCAGGAGCGCTGGTAAAGGTAACAGCCAGACTGATGAAATTGAAAGAACAAATAATTCTCGCTGTATATACCTCTGTGTTGCTTTTAATTTTTCCTACAAATTGGCGGCCCCTACAGTTTTTTGCCGATTCCTAACGGCATCTGCAAAGCAGATGAATTCTTGCTGAGAAACCTTTTATGGCAGAAATATACTGGGGGAGTTTGCCAAACCATTGCCGAGGGAAAATGTTAATGAGGTTGACCACTACATTACCTAAATCATCTCTAAATATGCGTACTTGCAAAAACACTGATATCGAATAAGAAAGGTCAAGATGTGACTATTGGGGTCAGGGATTTATATTATGCACTACTTTTTTGGCTTAACATACTTGAACTTTATATAAAAAAAAAAAAACATTAAAGAATTTCAAAATTTTTCTGGATTTTAAATAAATAAAAACAAGAACTTCTGAAGATATTTTGGAATCTGGAATCTAAAGCCAAATGTACGCAATAATTTCTTAATTTCACTAAAAACAAGAAATATCATTCCCCTTTTGTATTTAAAAAAAATATGTGGCTTTTTCTACCAAAAAATTTTTCTTTTGATCTATATTTCATTTATTTAAAAAGCGAGTGGGACACTTCAAAAGTTTTAGCAAAAATTAATTTTTTTAAATATAGGTACTTCTAACACATGCTAAGCAAAAAAGTTATTTTTCTGCAACCCACCCTAATGCTAATAACATCATATGCTTAAAAACATATAAAAAGAAACTATAATACCCTGTGTACTAGTTCACGCTGGGTATAAGTATCACATCTCCGTTTGGTAAGTCGAATGCGACTTTGGGAATAATTTTCTAAATGTTGGCTGGGTATATGCGTTGCTGCTGCTGTATCTCACAGAACGAGTCTATATATACCTTGCCAGTGTTACCAAGCGTTACCAACTAACAGAAACGTTGTGAGTATTGGGAATTCGGCTTTTGGAAGATATGTGCGTATTATTCGAACTGAAAATCTAATAACGGTGCCCATCAAACTGATAATTTCTTTATGCGCCTGAAATTGTCTCATGATAATAAACCAAATTTAAAAATATACATCAGAAGTTCCTGAAAAAACATACAGTTTGTTTTAAAAAAGCTATATATATATGGCAACATTGCTCCTTAAAAAACCTTTTTAATATCTCTCTCAATGGCATTGTGAGTACTTTGGTAATGCCATTGAGAAAAATCAGGTGGAACTGTTACTGGCCTTCACAAACTGACAATCTGCAATGCTGGACTGTCATAAAGCTTTTTGGTGGTGAATTATTTTCCTAAATGTGTAAGTGTGGGTATCTTTTTCGTTGGCAACATCAATATAAATACTTCATGGATAACATAAAAAGGCAATAACAACAGATAAATGCTATTGGGGGCCAGAGCGTTTGATGCATATGCGGCGTAGGGTAGATATAGGTAAAAATGTATGCCCGAGTATATACTCTTTAGGGTGACTTTACTTCCGATTGAAAACACGCACAAACAAGGAGTCATTCATAAGCTATGAATGTAATAAATTTGGATTGGTGTAAGCTTATCGGTAATGGCGTGACACAATGTGATTGAGGGTAGGCGCATTCATACGAAGACAGCAAAATGAGATAATTGCATATCTATATTTAATAATAATTTTTTTTTTTAACTGGCAAACATGAAAGGTAATATTATATGCTAATTAGTATTAACTTTTTTTTTAAACAGAACTACCTGCCTCAGCTAAAATTTTTTAAAGCCTTAATGATAAGATGATAATAATGAAGAGACGAAGATTGAGGCGAAGGCGACGGCGACGATGGCGAGAAAGGCCGTAACTAAATAGTCAGTTACTCGGACTAAGTCATCAACTGTAATCGCAAACAAGTGTCCGTAACCATAGCCATTAGTGTAACCGTAACCATAACTGTAGCCATGACCGCAGCCGTACTTCTACACCGTAGTAACTTTAGCAGTAGCTGTGACCGTGATTGGAACTGTAAAGAAAATCAACGTGCACTTCGTCATTTTCGATAAGGTTACGCTTATGACTATTGCAAGAATTACAATTACAGATTCAGGTTCTTTAACGGTAACAGTTACGCTTACGGTGCGCTTATGATTTGTTTAGGGTTTAAGTAACAGTTGGGATTTTGATCACTACCTGTACCCAAAATTATGACCCATAGAGTGACAGTAAAATGTTTAGAAAAAAAGATGGATAAATGCGGGTGCTTAAAGAAGGTGACAACTGACACAATTTTGTGTGCAAATAACACAAACTTACACAGCGTTTTGGCTGTTAAAATGTACTCGTACATTCATCCATCTCAAAGTAAAAACCACCACATAAAATTTTTGTATCATTGTCAAGTTTTCATAAAATTTACTTCCTTCTGGAAAAATCCCAAAGGAAGCGGATAGCTTTGGAGCAATTATCAGTATTACAGAGTTTCAACAAAATTTGGTACACGGTAAAAAACTTGACTTTATATTTTTAGACTCTGACGAACAGGAAACTAAAATCTGTAAACGATTTTAAAATCACTTCATATAGTTAGAACGGCGGCCGCCGTGGTGTGGAGGTAGTGTTGCCGGCCTACCACACCGAAGGTCCATGGTTCGAGCCCTGGTACAGGTAACATCAAAAGTGATTGGAAAAAAGTTTTTCAAAACGGGGTCGCCCCTCGGCAGTGGTTTGGCAAACTCTCCGAGTGTATTTCTGCCATGACAGGCTTCTCAGCAAAAATTCGTCTCCTTTGTAGATGCCGTTCGGAGTCGGCAAAAAACTGTAGGTCCCACCAATTTGTAGGGAAAATTCAAATCGGCACACCACAAATTGGAAGAGAAGCTTGGCGCAAAAATCTCTTAGGAGGTTTATGATGATATACCTGTTGTATATCGCGCCATAAAGAGAAAAGAGAGATATAGTTAGAACTTGCACTTGAAAACTTTTCTAAGTTCTTGAATATTTAAAAAAAAAATCCATCTACTGAAAAAGGAGACTGTTTTAAGCCTACAGAGGGAGAAACTAATGCAAAAGTAGTTATGATATTTCTAATTTTTTCTACGCCCATTTATAATATAATATTTAAATTAGATTTTAAAAATATCCATTTTGCGACAGTTACAAAACCGGTGTTAAACTCAAAAAATATTTAATATATAAAAACTGTCCAACAAATTTGCTGTGTATGTATAGAATCAAATTTCTAACAGTGCACAAAAACACTTAATCAAATATTCTGCCAGTAAATACATAAATACTTGCCTATATACATACCCATCAAAACAACAGGGCATACCTTATATAAGGCTTATATAACGTCATCAAATACCTTATAGCATATGTATGACTTGAAATTTCCAAAGAGTTCAATTATATGTAGTAGTAAGTAGTGTCCACCCTATATTGCTGTACATGAGTCATCAGGAACAAATTTTAACCCTCGCCATCAGAGAAGACCTTATGCGTATGGCTGATAGGCCATGTAAACTAAGGCGTACGTAAGATTTTATTATATATACTAGAGAGCGCCCAATGGCTGAATTTCAACCACAAAACTTTACTCTATTTGAATTATTTGCTGTTCCTTTCATTCGCCGTTTTTTCCTTCCTTTCTCTGCTTTTCCTCCATTTAATAAATATTCCTTTTCTTTACATAGTCTCTATTTTAAATTCCTTTTATTGTATTCTATTTGATTGCTTCCTTTACTTTCTGAAGCCTTCCTTCACTTAAATATCCGTACTTTTCTTTATGCTGCTTCCGTTCCTTTTCCATTCTTTTCTTTTCATTAACTTCATTTAACTTATTTCATTTTATTTTATTTTATTAAATTTTTTATATTTTTTAATATTTTTGTTAAATTTTATTTTACTTTATTTTACTTTATTTTATTTTATTTCATTTTATTTTATTTTATTTTATTTCATTTGAATTTATTTTATTTTATTAAATTTTTTATATTTTTTAATATTTTTGTTAAATTTTATTTTACTTTATTTTATTTCATTTTATTTTATTTTATTTTATTTTATTTTATTTTATTTTGTTTAATTTTATTTTATTTTACTTTATTTTATATTATTTTATTTTATTTTATTTTATTTTATTTTATTTTATTTTATTTTATATTACTTTATTTTATTTTACTTTATTTTGTTTTATTTTATTTCATTTTAGTTTAGTTTATTTTAGTTTTTTTTTTATTTTATATTACTCTATTTAATTTTATATAATTTTGTTTTATTTTCTTTTTCTTAATTTTATTTAATTTTATTTTATTTTATTTTATTTTATTTTATTTTATTTTATTTTATTTTAATTAATTTAATTTTTTTTATTTTGTGACTTCTACGTGATCGTTTTATTATTAACAAAATACAAATGGATTATAATTACATGAATAGGAGGTAACCGTCCCTGTTGCCATTTACTACCAACTATCAAGCACACCATTTTTTGTTGCGAAAGTATTTGTTTACTAACATTTTTAGTAGATTGAAGATTTAGAGTATGTGTGTATGTTTGTGCCTGGCTTTTTGTGACCCATTTTTGGATCGCCTTAGCATCCTTTCCATAAAATTGGCTTAACTGTTAGCTCGCGCATTTTGTCAATCGATAGTTTGTCATATTTTGTTGCTTTTCGGGCTGGCATTGACTGTTAAAGTTGTCAGCTTTCCACAGCCTATGAGTGGGTATAACTATGCGGCTCTACATTTAAATCCTTTTATAAACGCCAATCACAATGGCTTTGTTCGCTATGCACCTTTTTAATATCCCGTTATCAATTCCGTTAGTTGTAAATGCATTAGTTTGCCATGGGCATAAAGCGCCGTTTATGGGGTTTTTGTATTTGTTGAATGTAACGCTGTCAAAAACATTAAAAACAAAAACGGGACAAAGTGAGAAATTTTGCGTAAATTGACATGGATATGAGGTCAATAAATCTTATTTTGTGGGTGTTCACATTTTTTTGGGAGATTTTCTTTGTTCGGGAGTTTTCTTGGAGCAATTTTTGTGGGTAGATTCGTAGGACTATGCAGTTTTACTGAAACTTCTTTTTTATTTTATAGGACGATGAACTTTTGTGGAAGTTGGTGGGATTTTAGTAAGTTAAAAGTCGGAGTATTCATTAAATTATTAAGTCTTACAACTTGAAAAGAAATGGAGCATTGCTCTAATAAAATATGGAAGCGGACCTAAAACATTGGGAAATGTTTCACCGTTCCAAGAACAACTGAGTGTGAAATCGCTAACTTTCTCTCTCTGAGAACAAACATCACTATCATTGGGTATGTCGAAAGATGTTGGCATAGCTCCTGGAGTTCATAGGAATTAAAGAATATGGAACATTGAGCTGTAAGAGCAATAAGCGAATAAGCACAGAAGCTCTGACCCAGGATTTTTTCTAGCTAGAGCGATGGTTGGTAGGTGTGTCCCCCTTGATACCGCAGTGTGTTAATTATGCAACAAAAAATATCAGTACTTAGAACAGCTCAAGTACCACGTTCTGGTTTCCATCCCTCTTAGGCCATGCAGCAGAGGTCCAAAGACTAACTAAAAAACACGCTCCTAAGGTGAAAGTGACTGTTCTTTACCGGATATGAACCCAGTACTCTCTTGTGGTATATTCCAGACTCTAGTAGGAGCGATTTAGTATGACCAGTGTAACCTTTTAGATAATCCCCATGCATCAGGCCATAACCCGCAGGGGTACTCGAAGTCTCTTCTGTTTCCTCAATGCATGAATTATTATGCTCCAGACTCATCTGCGCATGAGTGCCAAGTTATTTGAGCATCATCACCATTTCGTTTCCCTGTTTTCTGATATGCCGACACCAAAATTTGAAAATCGACATGGTGTACCCTAGTGATATAGGGGACTAATATCCACGGCCCAAGGGTCAATCGGTAAAACAAATCGTGCCCAATGCAATCTGGCTGGTATGAGAAAGTGCTAGTGCCGCAGCGTATCGGATTCATTCCGGAAAATGACTGCTCATAACTGCCACACTCTCCAATCTTTGGGGGTAGTATTTGCGGTCACAACAACAAAAACCGCTTTGTTCACTTGCCAAGTTCATGGTCTCTTCACTGACCAACCAGGCTCGATGCGATAGTTGCGAGAGCCGCTTAGCTGGCTAACACAGTAACGCCCTGCATGCTACCTGTATAACGTAGATCTCGGATTGTAATACACTAGCTGGATTTGGAGGACGCATAGATCGGGGCGTGGTATGGGGTGTTTCGGAAACTCCAGCTCCTACCTCACAGTCTATTTTGGCTTACGTCCGTGGAAACTTAAATTTCTAAGTGAACTTAACATCCAGAGCTGTTAAATAATGATTACTAATCGTAATGATTACCGGTTTGATTAATTATTTTCTTGATAATCCATTTAATGATTGATTATCAATTACTTTCAACTTTTAATTATTATTTTCCAATTGATTAAAAAAAATAATTAAAGAAAATAAAGATTTTTTACGATTATTAAAAAAAAATTATAGAAATAAAAAATTTTGACTATTTTTTGATTATTTTTGATTTTTTCCTGTATTGTTGTAGAAGTACATAAATATTTCCTTCAACAATACTGTAAAAATCAAAAATAATCAAAAAAAGTTTAAAAAATCAAAAATTATCAAAAGTAATCAAAACAACTTTATTTGATTATTTTTAAATTTTTATTTTTTTTTTATTTTTTCTAGTCGTAACCAATTAATAATTGCCTTTTCTTAAAAAAACAATTAAAATTATGATTACCATTTAAAAATGCTGTCTAATTAATTGATTACTAATTACTAACCAAATTTAATAAGTCTGTTCTCATCTTTCCAATTTTAAAATGTGTATCGGAGACTTTCCTGGGACATATGCGGACTATTTTCTTTAAAATTTCGTAGTTATTAACATTTAACCAAATACAGCTGTGACCGAATATGTTATCCTTACACAGTCCGAATTCTCAAGAATAAGTGCTCCCAAGGATGCCGCTGCATTGGAAAAAAGAATGGCTGGCATCTCTTGTGTTGCCACGTGGCGGTATTTGGGAAGCAATCCAATTTAATTTCTGCTGGAAAATTTGATCCGTAGCTACTTAAATATACTGTAAGCTCCCCCCAATAGTAGAAGCTGAGAACATATGTATATCGTGACAAGTAATTAGAGTAAATGTCGAGCACTTTAAGATCACATCACAGTAACAAGCCAATTAAATTACCTTAGAGTGCGTCAGAGAAAACCAACCGTTTATCTTTTCTCCAATAAAACCTCTTCCTCCGCTTTAGCCTTTTCCTTTATATTTAGGCCTAACTCCCTAACATTTCATTTTTCTTAAGCAATGCTCGCCATCTATTTTCAACAAAAATTCATTTAAAGAGCTCTTCAGCTTAAGTATGCAAGACTTCAACCGCAGTTACCCAATCTTTCGCAATGCCAACAATAATGTCCAGGTATATTAAATTTAACAACTTGAAAGCAAAAGAATGTTCAATCCAACAACAAAACAATCTTCTTCTTACAATGACTTTGCAATATAGAAACAATTTTCATCTCAAGTATTTGTCGCATAAAAAGGAATTTGCCATTTTGAGGTTTTGCTGTTGGCCATAAAAATTGTCTGGCCACGTCGCAATTGCAAAAATACGAATACACATTTACAGTTACCTTTGCAACAGTAACAATATTTGCTATTTACCAAGAGCAAACGAGATTGAATGTGAAGACCGCCTTGACGTTGAAACTTGAATAGAAATTACTAAATTTAACAAATCTCTCTTTGGCAGTGAGTAAATGAAGAAGAATAGATTTAAGGAAATTGTGTTGATTCAGTTTAAAAGTGAAATGCGCTAATACTTAATAGTTACGAGTATATTATATTTTAAGTCATTGGATTGAAACATTGCAATTCTAATTAATTTGCTTTCCAAAAGAGAAAAAAATTTTATACTTTTAGAAGCCAATCAAATAGATTCTATTATAAACAAGTTTGACTCATTAATATATTGAAATGGGACTCTTTTCTTGTGATTTTTGTAATTTTTAGGATTGTAAATAAGGCGGTACAAGTGGATGCAGGGCCACATATGTATGTAAATACCCAATAAGCATTTTTGTAAATGTTTTTAAAACCCACTTAAAGTAAGCTTGTTATAATAAGCGATATATAGCCGTTTTCAATTTTATTTTATTTGTAAATATAAAGTAAACTATATTTAATTTTTTTCTTTTCACCTTAAAAAAATTTAAAATTCTTTTCATAAAACTTTTTACAAGAGAATGACGTGGAAAAAGCAAAAATCATGTCTGCATACTAACCACTTACTCAATTTGCTAACAAATGGTCAAAGTTACAGACTGCATTCAATGCATGATCTCTACATATATATAATAAAATTGTAACAAGTCGATGTCTGCATGTGTATATTTAAGAAAAATCGATAGCAGGGATCATTATTAAGCCAATAGAAGCAAAATCAACCGTTTTTAAAATGTTTGTCTGTCTGTCTGTATGTTTGAGCGCGCATCACTCAAAAACTGCTTTTACTGTTGTATTAATAGATGTTTAGCTTAAAATTTAAGATATTATTTGTTCCAAAAGCTAGACCAGTTTAGTCGATATCGATCGATATGTGGACCAAGGTGACCAAAACTTGTTATTACAATATGGGTATCAAACGAAGGAAAAAGTTGTTCATTACTGCTTGGATCGAATGGATTGCCTTAGTTCATTCAAATTTCTTGGTTTTGCTTTGAAGACTTCCTGTTTGCAATAACCCCACAAGAAAAAGTCAGGTGCAGTAAGGTCAGGCGACCTGGGTGGCCAACGGAATGTGGAGTTTCTGGATATCAGCTTATTGGGAAATTTTCGTCGCAATTCTGTCATAACAGGTTGGGCTATATGAGGAGCTGCACCATCTTGCTGAAACCACACAGAGTTGAAAGAAATTCTCATTCGGCGTAATTCTGGATAGAAAAACTCTCTCAACATGCTCAAGTAACGGTCTCCAGTAACCGTAACGGTGTGACCGTTTTCTTCGAAGAAGTAGGGCCCGACAATGCAGCGTGATGAAACTGCACACCACACTGTGACACGAAGTGGATGCAATTCCGTCTCATGGAGTATCTGTGGGTTGGAAGCACTCTATATTCGACAATTTTGTTTGTTTATGTTGCCGTTTAAATCGAAATGGGCCTCGTCAGACATGAAAAGACAGTTCAACATGTTTCCATCCTCTTCCACCATTTGAAGCATCTTCTGGCAAAATTCCAAGCGAATCGGCAAGTCTGCAGCGTTCAGTTTGTTGGCCATTTGAATTTTATATGGGAATAAGTCCAAATCTTTGTGCATAATTGACTGTAATGACTGTCTGCTTACACCCATTTGAGCAGATAAGCTTCTTGTCGAAACACGTGGATTGTTTTGTATGGCAGCAGCTACAGCAGCGATTGTTTCCTCCGTTGGAACTGAAGGGTTTCGATGGTAAGGTCTTCTGTTGACTGTCCCATGCTCGGCAAAATTGTTTACAAGTCTTATTATGGTCCATCTGCTCGGAGGATTGCCGCCAAACGTGCGCCTATACTCTCTTTGAACCGAAACTACGGACTCCAGTGCGTGATAGCGGCGGACAATCCAAATTCTTGTTTCAGTGTCCCAGTTATCCATTTTTGTTAAATGTAGACCAGTAAACTATATTTAAAAAAAAATTAACCAGATTCATTAAATAGAAAAAAAGTTATTTAATTTTTTTTTGGTAGCGGCTTTCATCAGCCACCCTGTATATGACATAGATCTCGGAGCTTAAATCATAAACCTCTTAAGGATTTTTGCGCTGAGCTTCTCTTCCAATTTAAGGTGTGCCGATTTGAACTTTTTCCTAAGGTGGATTTTTAATTTCAGTATTTTAAAGAAAGCCTAATTTTTTTGTCATCACCCCATATAATACCCTTTATACTTATACAGCTGGGCATAAAAACAATACGAGTATATGCGTTATGCGGACACGCACCTAGTCGAAGTTGGGCGAGCTGTGGTGATATTTAAAAGCTACGTGGTTTTGAACCCATCGTAATCTTGAGCGGTAATTTGAGGTAGGTAGAAATCTATAATTTTAGTTTACTTTGTGTGATTGTTGGTTTTTTTCGTTTATGTTACGTGTTTGCTTGTTTTTTTGTAAATCTGTTTTAAATATGAAAATACTTTGTCAGAGGTAGTGTTTGTTTTCTCTTTTAATATACTACCGTAAATTGCTTCTTGTACGAGGTGTGTTCAAAAAGTATCGCGAATTTTGTGTTTTTTCAAAAATTATTTATTTATTCATGAATATATATTTTGTCCCCTTCAAAGTAATCCCCATGAGATATTATACACTTGTGCCAACGGTTTTTCCAATCTTCGAAGCACTTCAAAAAATCATTTTTTTGTATCTTGTTCAGCTCCTCCTTCGATGCCGTCTTTATCTCGTCAAGAGAAGCGTAACGTCGTCCTTTCATGGGCCTCTTCAGTTTAGGGAACAAGAAAAAGTCACAGGGGGCCAGATCTGGGGAATACGGTGGCTGCGGCATCATTAGTGTGTTGTTTTTGGCCAAAAAGTCGCGCACAAGCAACGATGCGTGAGCAGGGGCGTTATCGTGGCGCAAAAGCCAATTTTTGTTCTTCCACAAATCCGGGCGTTTCTGGCGGACTGCTTCGCGCAAACCTGCGCATAACTTGCAGGTAATATTCCTTATTGACCGTTCTTCCCTGTGGCAAGAACTCATGATGCACCACGCCCCTGCAATCGAAGAAAACTGTCAGCAAAACTTTCACATTCGACCGAACTTGGCGCGCTTTTTTCGGTCTTGGTTCGTGCGGCAGCTTCCATTGAGATGATTGAGCTTTGGTTTCCACGTCATAACCATAAACCCACGATTCGTCACCAGTTATGACCCTCTGGAGCAAATTTGGGTCGTCGCGGACAGAGTTTAACATCTCATTAGCAATGTTCATGCGATGCTGTTTTTGGTCACAATTGAGCAATTTTGGTAAAAAAAATAGGTAAAAATCGAAGACGATCCAAAACACGTGCAAGCAAAGCAGCTGTCAACAATTAACTGAACATTCAAAATGGCCGAGCTTGTCGGCAGAAGTGAGAGACATGAGGACCAACATAACGCCACAAAAAATTCAAAATTCGCGATACTTTTTGAACACACCTCGTACGTTTCCACGTTTTCAAGCACTTTAAGAACTCGGCGCTTTACTTGCACGAAAAGTACTCTGACAGTTTTATTAATGATTTTTGAACACTTGATTGGCAAATTATGTGGTGTGATGGTGTATTTTTATGTGTTTTTTATAGTTTTTAAAGTATTACAGGAACCTAGTACTCATTTTCCACCGCTATATCCTAGTTACCCGTATTGGTATTACCAACCAGCTAACCAAAACTAGAAAGGAAGACTCCATTCGGAGGCATAAAAAACAAATTTCCCGGAGCATTACCCTCAAAAATTAGCCCAAAAGGAGCAAAAAATCGATGACTCCTTTAAAATGAATTCGGAGTCTTTTTGGACTCTTTTTGAAACCTTTTATTGATGCGTTTCTGAGGTTTATTTTGAGTATTTTTTCGACTCTTTTTAGACAAAATTTTTTACTCCATTTTCAAGATTTTTGCATAATTTTTGGATTAATATTCGTATATGTGTCCTGCTAATCAGAAAAAAAAATTTATTACAAATATTTGTACAAGGTAGTGCATCTAAAAGTATAATTTTTTTTTTTTTGAAACTTATCAAAACACTTCGTGCAATCAATAAATATTTTATTTTGTTTGATTTTAAATACAATTCCCTTAACCAGCAACTATTTATAAACATTCAGAAAAAGACTCCTTACGTTCTGTTAGAAAAATCTTTAAAACATTCATATAATTATTATTTTTTCTCAAAATTCCCTTCACGCATGCAACAAAAACGATCAGAAAATGCCCTAAATCATTTTTCTAATTGAGCCTTGCAGTTTATTAGCTCAACAAAATTCATTTGTTCTCCCAAAGCTCTGTGAATCTCCATAAAAAAGTGGGTTTTTGATGTTTACTAAATAACACTCCAAAAAAGCTCAAATTACGTACCCTTTTTGGTTCATTATTTCAGAGCGCTTCGACTTTTTTTAGCTGGGCAGGTAAGCTTATATATTCAGCGTCTGGTATTGGTTCTTAGTTTATACCCTACCTTGTACGATGTTCGAAATATTGTATTAATGTTATATCTTTTGATAGAATTTTGCCAAGTTATTACCGTCCAAATTTTTGGGTTTTTTATTTTTTGCTATATTGCCTATTTTGTGAGCTGAAATCTCCCTCTGAGTTTATCTTGCAAGCCTCTTTTGTATCAATTGGTCGCAACTGTTATATATTGTGTTTAGTTTTTTTCTGTATTCGCGTTTCGACATATTATGTATTATTGTGTCCGTGGCAGTTGGTTTTCTATAAATGTCATACTTAAAAATATTTGCAATTTTTTTGCCATCCTTATCGTCAGGCGGAGATTCTTCATTCCTTCACTTATTTTGTTACCATTGTTGCTCATTGAAAAGCTCCAGTATTCGTTCTTCGTTGTTTAGAATTAAGTTGCACATCAACGTGTTCAGCGTAGAATGTCACGCATAACTTGGGTTTCTATGCCTGTAAATAACCCTTCTCAGGGGATTGATTAAGAGAAGCTGGAGCTATCTTTCGACACGGCACAACTCAATACCGTGTGCATACATACACAGAAAGTAATAATATTTGCTGTTGAACCTCCGCAAGATACGAAATATTTCTTCACAAGACCAATTGGACCGACTCATTTGACTGCACTAACTCTATGGTGTAACTAACCCACGGCGGCCATATTGGAAATTGCTTCTCTAAAACATCAGAACAACACAGCACATGTTAAAGAGAAAACAAACCGATTGCAGGCAAGTTTGACAGTTTATCGAAAATTAAAATGAAAAAAATCCAATCAGCTGTTGAGGCGATATTACCTGTATAGGTATGCAATGGGTGTAACCACATAAATACAGCAGACTTGCTATGCTTGCTTTTGGATGACAAAAAATACTCGACACTTATAGTTAAACTTCAAATTTTACTTCAAAGAATAATACCGAATTGTTTTCTGAGATTTCACTTTGGAACAGCGTTCACCGCTTAACTTTATAGAACCAAAGTCCACCTCCATACATTCAATCCATAAACCAGTTCAAGCAAAGCCATTAAGAAAGCATAATCAATCCCAGATCATTTTGGTATTTTTACGAATTGAAATAAAGTAAAACCAAAAATATTTTACAACAACGCCATCATCAATGCAATAAAAGCGCTCATTAAACATAACCTCAAAAGCACATGCCACACAAAATCTGAGATAATAAAAAACAGCAACAACACAAAATACTTACTCGTACATAAATGGAATGTGAAAAACAACAATAACAATACGGCAAATTGCGAAATGTGAAATGCAAAATGACTAAACGACTATGCGGCTAAATGGATAAATGGATAAAAAGGTAAAATGTGAACTACAGTAATATTTGTAATCACATTCAGCCGCAGAGGTCGTAATAATCAAATCGTAAAAATAAACAAATCCATTTTCGCGCTTCACTGAGCAAACAAGAAGAACAACAAAATCCTAAAATTGTTATAGCCAAAAACGCCAAATACACAGCGGCACATGCAATGAATGTTGAACGGGTTTTTGTTTCTTTTTTTCACACGAAATACGGTGGGTATTTGCAGCCCAGGATGGTATAAAATTCCAACAAAGGTAAGTACAGAGTACGAGATCACATAACATTTCAAAGCATTATTATGACAACAAATGTGTGAACGAGTGTCGGTATCGGTAATATCTACAGAGCCATCATCAACAGCTGTAATAATAGTAAAATTCAGATAAACGACAGTGGAATCGCATACAAGTCAGTAGGTGTGATTTACCAAAAAAAAATTGTGAAAAAGGGAAGAAAAACTGTTTATAAAACAAAAAACAGTTTTTGAGCGCTTAAAATTTATTTGAAGAGTATGAGAATAAGGAGTTTCCGGCGTGGTGTTAAATCATTTGAAACATATACCTATATTACCCACCTTGGTCTGAAAATAAATCGACTTCGTCAAACTTTTCATTCCAGGTGATAAAATCCATTGCAAAACAGCATTGTCCGCGCCTTTCTCGAGCTCCGGCCAGAGGGCTTTTCTAGCGATACCCGAATTCGGCGCTAGAGCAATGGGCAGGCCTCCACTGAGATGGAATTTACAGATGGAAAGAGATTTTACCTCCCTCAGTGCTTCCCAGTGACGTCAGTCATCGCTGACTACATTGCGGTGTACCTTAATGGCTCTATGTCCCAGTCAGATAATGTGGTATGTCTTATTACAGGTCCATCCTTGCAAAAGTTTTCGTGAAAGCGCTAGCCATTCCTGATGTTGGGCTCTTTCCTAGATGTATAAGATTTAATGGGCTCCTTTTAGATACGCTTAAAAGAGTAAAAAGTTAGTGGTCTTCCGACGTCCAATACCATCGAGTAATCCTAGATACCAGCTACTGTTGAAATCTCACGTTGAGCAGGAATTTTCTAAACCCTTAAGTGCCGAAAATAATAAATTTTGAAGTCTGTCTCTCCGATTCCAGCTGTGAAACATAGGTTATGCTACAATCTTTCGCTACAACTCCTTGTGACACTCCGGATGCAATCCTACACGTCCATCTTCATATGTGGGGAGGCTTTAAGGTCACCTGCAGGATTGAAATTACTGGCTGGTGATAAAGCATTGAGTGATGTGGGGCTCTTTACAGAAAGCAGTCTGTTTTCAAGAACGCTGAGCCACCAAGGGGTGACAATATCATACTCTTAAGTCTTAGGTTTCATTGAGCTTACGAAACATCAGGCATCTTTTGGGGTTTCTGTTAGGTCTCCTTACATCTTACTAACACATGAATGTAATCAGAATGTAGACATCAACTAGTATTTCTGCCTTAAGGGCAATGGGACGGCCTTAATTAATAAAAGTTATAAGAGTTTTGGTATGAATTTTTTGGAAGACCAGCACCTGATCTCTTGCGCGCTTACAATTCTAATATAATTTGTGAGTAAATTGGGTGAATTTGAAATAGATTAAGGGGAACACGAAAACCGTAAAATGGAGAAAATAAAGTCAAAAAAGCTCACCTGAAACACAGTATACGTGGTAGAAGTTGATTTCTTACTTTTTCGCGGCCATTTCGGGATGCTTTTAGAAATTTTTCGGGACCAATTTTGGATTACTTCAATATTATTTTTACTAAGTTATCCTGAAAAAGTCCCCAAATGGCCACGAAACCGATCCCGAAAAAGTTCTGAAACAATTCTAAAATTATGCTGAAAGGGTTTCGAGCTTATTTGGAAAAATAATCCCGAAATGATCCGGAAAAAGTTTCGAAATATTCCGAAAATTGTTCATAAATGATGCCAAATGGATCCCGAATTTATCCTGAAAACAATTCCGAAACGATAGTGAAAAAGTCAAGAAAGTAATCCGCGAATGTCCCGTAAACAATCCCGAAATTATAACGAAAGAGTGCACAAATGATTTCCCAAAAGTCCCGTAAAAAATGCTGAGGGGTATGCTCCAATAATCGTTTTATTGTAAGCTTTCTCTTGCACTCAATTTAAAGGTTAAGATTCCCCAAGATATGGTAATATGATTGCCTATTTTTATTTACTCAAGTACGCGCCCTTTTTGTAAACAGAGTACCACTTTAATACAACCGTATCCGCCTCACCATACTGGTACTAAAACTATTAAAATCTTCAAAACCTCTTGCCCATCAAAGTGTCAGTAAATTAATTGAAACAGTTAATTGAGACAACGCGTTTGGAGCTAACTTAGTTTTAATTTACTAACCAACCAGTTAAGTGCCATAAATCCAAAGACCATACGAGAGCCAAGTATTTATAATTTTATTAACATGCTCATTACCGCACTTCTTTAACTGAATTATTTAATAGCGAGCATGCTAAGCTATTAGCCATTCCGCTTTTACGACCTCCTAAAAAGCCACCAAAACGCGTTACCAGCAACCTCCCACAAAATGACTTCGTGAATATCTCTCAAACCTTTACATACTCGCTTATATGTATTTTGGTTTGATAGCGTGATATATCCTTTTGTCATTTCACGCATTAAATGAAAATAAACTGCAGCTTAAAATGTTTACGATTCATGATGAGCTCTTCAAGCTGTTGAAGCTGTCAATGGTTATGTTGACAAGGGGGTGGTCATGGGTTGCCGTACCAATGAATGCTGCTAAAATAGACAGGCGGCCTGCACCTAAGCTTACCAAGGAGTGTGTGTGTGTGTTTGCGTTGATTTACATCAATCGTCCATCTGTTTGTGTGTTTTATTTTTACGACTATAATATGTACTATACAGTTATTTGTGTGATGAAATGTAAACAAAAGTCAACAGGGCAGCTACGCCAACCAACCAACCAACTTTTTACAGCATTTTTACGATCTTTTTATGTTTCATTCTAACCTCAATTTAATTGTTTATCCGGTGACAATCATTTTATTATAGCAAAGTCACATACTTTAACACAAATATATATGTACTTTCATAAAAGCGATGTACGTATGTAAACGAAGAGAGAATTTTACGAGCCAAAGGGCCAAAGTTTCACTGGCGCACCTCAGCAATGTTGCACTGTGGACTAGAGTTTCCAAAAACTGGACAAACTTGGGTGGGTTGAAAATTTTTTCAATTTTTTCATGGATTAGTTTCAACTTTATAGAAAAAGAAAATTAAAAACGAAACAAATTTTCCTAAATTAGCTTCCTGCGAAAAAAGCGTGCTGCCAGCGTGCTGCTCCTCATCCTGACAGCTTATGCATTGGAGCGATAGCACAATATTCTGTGATGACACCTGTAAGTTCCCTTATCGCAGTTATATTTCTGTATAAAGATGCCCACCCCGCATTCACCCCGGTTGGTCCATAGCAAATTCGTTGTTGTAAAATAATGATCATCGATTCTCTTAGCAGATTTCAGAATGGCAGTCGCACGGAGTTTTGTGTGTCCATTTGGGAGTGCTTCCTGGGCGTCTCATCAGCTATTTCGTTTCCATCAATACCGCTGTACCCGGGAACCCAGCAGCGAGAAATTTTCAGATGATCCAGAGCCTTTAGCGAGGTTCGGCACCTTCTAATGCCTTGGCTGTCGACAAATATCGTTACTTTGGTCGCTGGTACTGTACTCCAGCGCATCTGCTTCCTTTTCTATAGAATGGATTTCTGCTTGAGTTGATATAACTTCTTAGCTTGCAAATCTTCAGAGTATATCGCAGCCCCCGTTTCATTTTCTATTTTTGAGCCGTCCGTTTAGATGGTTATCTGTCTACCAGTGACTTAACCCTGTTCCCATTCCTCCCTCGAGGGATACGCTACCTTCAAAGGCAATAACTGACTTGATATAGTCCGTTTCGGCTGCTAGGTCAGCTTTTCCCCGCTTAGTACTTTTCCCATTCCCATCATCTAGTATCGTAGCGTGCCCATAATTCGCTGGCTTTTGGTTGTAAGATTCCCTTAGTCGGAGAGCTCCATTTTCGTCCAAACCCTGAACGAACACGTGCAGCGTCACCAGGTGGAGGATGAAGTTTTACCCCTTCCTAATTTGCCCCGCTTACCGCGCCTGATATACCCCGGTATGCTAGTCTTTGTATTTTCGCAGCCTTCCACCAGACTAGAGCTCCATACGTTAGTATCGGTCGGATGACTGTATTCTACCTACCGTGGATTATCTACGGTAATAGCCCTCAGTTCTTTCCGAAGGCGCTCTTACAAGTGTAGTACGCTGTCAGCATCTTCACTTATACTTACATATATTCGATATATTAATTTTGTATATATGATTGCGCATGTGGGTTGGGTCTGCACCTTCGAAATTTCGAAAATTTTAGAATTTAGAATTTTGAGCAAGATTTTAAGCATTTTAGCCATTGTACTCGTCCACACATTAGAAAAGCACTAGCTGACTTCCGGCGTGCTCTCACTTCAGCTCCACTCAGTGTGAAGTGCTACTGTTACCATTCACATTACGAGTGTTTTAGTATTTCTTCCTGATGTGTACGTGAGTGTGTGTGTGTGCCTATGTTTCAACTGTCAAATTGACAGTTATAGAAATTGACACTTTCACATGCACAGCGAAAGTGTACCACCAAACTACAACAATAATAACAATAATAATAAAAATCATGAAACAACAACAAATAACTCGCAGTTTATAGCTTTAGCGAGTGCTGCATGCCTTTCCAAAAACCTCTCTCACCACTTCTCTCTCTCTCTCTTGCGACATTTTTCGTTGAAAAGTTCATAGGAAGTTGTTAAAATCTGGCCAAGTGTGTGTGAAAAACTACTAAAGCTCTTCATTTGCTCTTCCGGTGCAACTGCAAGCAAAAATTTACGACCATCACAGTATGGCATCATCAGCTCTCGGAGCGATTGCTTGCCCTTCATTTTACGATTATGATGATGCTGTTGATGATGATATCGTATCTTGCTGTGATGACTATGGCAAATAGTTTTTGTTAGCTCTATTTGGGCGGATAAGCTGATTGTTGAGCATTTTAATGTCGCAGTGGGTTTACGCGTTGATTTTCACCGTTGACATTGATGCGCATTTTAGTGTTGTTGCATGCTTATTAAGAAAATTGTGTTGTTGTTGGGTAGATTTCATGGAAGCGTCATTTCATTTAATTTTTGAATTTATTATAATAGATTTTTTTACGATTGGTTTATAGGGTATAACATTCAATTTGGATGTACTTGGATGATCATTTGATGGAGCTTTAGCTATTGGGTTATGAAGTATTTCGCAGAGATTTTATTTTGAGATGGCATTATTAATTTGATGGTTATGTGGTTTGCGATTTGTTGATAATAAATTTTCTGAGAAAATAAAGGATTTAAGGTTACATGATTTGTATTGCTCAAAAGTGTAAACTTAGAATTTGGTAGTGGTAGTGACTTCCTCAAGCTCGGACGTGTTATTGTCGGAATATGGGGTCACAGCAGAAAGAAAGGGATTATCGATAGGTCCACTACCGCATACTCCGTTGAGCTACATTTTATTTTTTAATGGATTTACAGAGTGTGCTTTTCGATCTGTAGGAAAGAACTTATTAATCGCAATCACGTTCAAGACTTATTATGCATTGCAATTCTAGGCTGATATGATTGTTGCAATCGCTGCTGGTTTCCAGGTAAACGAAGTCATTTACTACATGGATACTACGAATCCAATTTTTTCGTTTTTTATCTTATTTGGAATCAGTAGTGTCAATATCGTCAGCATACACCAGCTATTTTAACTTCTTATAAAAGATTGCTCTATTCCAACATCTAATTAAATAAATCTCATGAGGAGGATCAGCGCGTCTGAGACTAATTTCAGTATCAAACGGCTCGAGTGGGTGGAGTTTTCAAAAAGGGCTGCATATGGGCAGATCCTTTAAGCGCTTAATAAGCGACATATAAAATCGATAAGTTTAGATTGGGTTTGTTCTAAGATTTGGAGAATTACGAAAACCGCTTTATGTCGGGCTTAAGACTTTCTGACACTTCGCTTCATAAAACCTTATAAACGATATTAGAAAGGCTGATTACCAAATAAAGGTCCCAGTTTGGAAAATCTCACTTCTCTTGGATTGGGCAGGAACCACTTAGACTATGCATTATGGCTGATACATGCGCTGTATCCATAGTCTGAGCAGATGGCCTCAGTCGGGGTAACGGCATTATTTCTACTTCCATTACTTCTGTGTTGTTACTATATTATTGACTATTTGATCAAGATTGTCGTGTCGTGTCCCGTCGAGTAGGGCTGATGTGGTTAGGTGTGAATTGTCCTATAGGAATACATGCAAAGAATTTGGAAAAGGTTGAATTTTGTGGCCTCTAAGTTATTCTGAGCTTTCCGACGCCAGTGTGTATCGTTCACCAGCTCGCTATTTTCACTTTTACAGAAGTTCGACTTGGGCTTAAAAAATTCCGCCATCCCTCCTAATTTTTTTAATGAACTTTCTAACACTATTACAAACTTTCGACCCTTCATTCAATCTCAACTTGGACTTGTTGGCAGCGTTCTTTGTTTCTCTTGCAACGCTGCGCTCTTCATCCCACCCGCTTTTTCTTCGAGAGCGCAGGTGTCCAATTACTTAGTCATAGGCGATATGGAGCGCTACTGAGGTATGATCTCATTGGTCATGCATTCCGTTGAGTTGACATTAGATTTTAGTTAGATTACCATATATATAAGAGTAAACCCCAAAATTTCGTAAGAGCACTACTGGGCCGAGTTTATTAATTCAAATTTTATAACGACATATTCGCATCGCACAAAGGCATAGAGCATTTTTAAAGTAACTGGGATGGCCTCGAGAGCATAAGCTAACACATTTCTTACCGATTTTCTCCTTTTTATGAGATAAAAGATCGTCTACCGGCTCTGATAGTTTTAAATATTTGTAATAAGACTACCCTGCTTCCTAGAGTTTGGTTCGCTGAAATGCAGATTGTGGAGATAGTTGATTGCGGTACACACAAGTCAAGTCTCATTCGACAATAGGTTGGATAATTTGGTTTGGTAGAATATAAGAGCAACGAAGGGTCATCACACTCGGCGCTGATCATTTTCAAGTTATTTATTCCGTGGGCCGTGCAGTATTTCCTTCTCCTTCTCACTGTCTTTGCAACTGCAATGCAGAAAAGAGTAGTTAGTATTTCCGAGTGCGGTTTACAAGACATTACTATTTTGTTATCCAGTTATGTTAGATGTAGCTTTCGTTCTTAGAAAACAGATGTTTCAAATTATCCGACAATTAGGCTTTGAGTTCTATTCTATGTTTGGCTTGGTAGGCAGTAAATATTTGCTATAGGTAGCAGTTTGATTTACAAATAATCTGCCTGAATAAAGCTTACCTTGAATATAAATCAATTATGCACTGGAACTTGAAGTCGCGCTGCTCCAAGACACAGAGGAGCGCATCTATAAAGAATATCTCGCACCCGCCTTTTTATTTAGCTAGGAAGCATCTGCTAGAGCCCCGCTGCTGGGAATTTTTGTCGGAACTTATTAGTCTTAGTGAGGACCCAACCAAGAGGGAGAACACCACTCTGATGGAAGGACCAAGTGGATACCGATTTGCGTTCCGTGGAGTCTCCAATTGGCGCCAGTTGACGCAATGTTGGACGGTCAAAAGCGACCCGGCGGTTAGATGACCATTCAAAGAAAGGAAAAAAAGAGAAACCAACATTTAAGCAGAAATTTGTTCTTCTAGGCCTAAAGCCGATATCATTAACATTAGAGTACACGCGCCCCTTTTTTTACACCAATGCACGCGTGGCCAGTGTTAAGAATCCAAGAGAGTCGAATGCTTCCCTTAAGGGCGACTTAAAAGCTGGTATTGAAGATGAAAAGGTCTAAGATGGTTCACAGAACCTCGCCATAATTTCTCTTATTCTTTGTATAAGTCCTGCGAAAAAATGTGATTAGTCTGGGATGAATCCGGGATGAGTCGTAAGGGAGGATGCTGCTGAAGCCAGTTTGGTTTATAAGGGTTAACCTATTCACATCTGTTTGAGCATGTCATATGGATAGACCAATTGCAGCTATTTATACCCGAACGGGTACGATAGGACTTATTCAATTACTACCCAAACGGATACGGAGACATGGCGGACTGTCCATCGCGGATTACTCTCTTTGGAGATTAGCCACATGATTTTTTGTAGCGAATATATAGCTACAGTATGCTCTTCATATAATTATGACGTAGCGAAAGTTACTTATAAAACTTCTAAATAGAAAACTTTCAGGCCAGACGTGTTAGATTTGATTAGTATTTAGTAATTAATTCAATAGACGGCCTTTTTAATTGTTAATGATTATTTGATTTGTTTTTCAAGAAAAGGCAATTTTTAATTGATTACGCTTGGAAAAAATTTAAAAAAAAACCAGAAAAAAATCGAAGTAATAAAAAAAGCTGTTTTGATTACTTTTAAATAATCAAAAAAGTTGCTTTGATTACTTTTGAATAATCAAAAAAGTTGTTTTGATTACTTTTGATTATTTATGGTTTTTTTGATTTTTTTCAATATTGTTAATGTGTATGTTTATGCGCTTCTGCAACAAGACTGAAAAAAATCAAAAAATTTACTTAAGAAACCAAAAAAAATCCACAATAATTAAAAAAAACAAGAGTAACCAAAACAACTTTTTTTGATTATTTTTGATTATATTTGATTTTTTTTAATTTGGAAAATAATCATTAAAAATTTTAAGTAATGGTAATCAATCATCAAATGGATTCTCAAGAAAATAAATAATCAAACCAGTAATCATTAGGATTAGTAATCATTATTTAACAGGTCTGTTTCAGGCATGTTTTTTCAAAAGTGAAAGAATACTTGATTTATAAAAAAAAGTGTTAGAAGTCCAAGCACTGTAAACAATACCTTGGACTTTTGATTTGAGTTTTCCTATCTACTAATTACTTGAATGACGTGTATCCTTTCGCATTGCTTTGTCTTCCAATACTTCACATTCTTGCTTATTAGGCAAACATTATATTTTCTTCTTCCCAACTTTGTCATACAATTTTTTGTGCAATATGAGATAAAATATCCGCTTCGAGCAATTCCAATGAAAAATGAGTTAATTAAGATCAAAATCAGTGAAAGTCGAAATGGAGTAAATTTGGTGTTGTTGCTTGACAGGTACTCGTATTATAATTTCGTTGAGCCGTACAAGAAAAGTATGAAAAACTTTTACGCAAAGATCTGCCAAACACAAGAAAGGATTATACAGCATTCTCATGCCACATGCGCACGGTTTGTGGGCGAAAGCGTTGCTCATTTTACAAATTTATCTTAAAGGCATTCATTTTCATTGCTTTGAATTGCTTTGCTCATTTCCAAACATACATACGTCTAATTTGAATACTGATATTTAAGTTACGCACAAAGTTTTAATGCTGAATTTCGATTCTAACTGAATGATAATGTTACACGCTTTGCGCTTCGGTGCGGCTAAATACTCAAGGCACGCAGCTCAGCGCAAAAAATGTGTTAGCTTAAAAAGTTGGAAATGGGTTCTAACTTTTATTAAATCAAGTTAATAACTTTACTTGAGGTAATAAAACTGTCACAGAGATAACATTAAGAAATTCTAAGCTGATTCAGCTTTTGTTGCACTGTGTTGTTGTTGTTTGTTTGTGAAATAATTTGGTCAACTCACTCCAACGCAAACACCACAAAGCTCATTTATAAGCTTAGCAATTGCCGTGTGGATATTGTATTTCGTTCAGATTTACTGGCCGCTGCTGCTTCTAGTACAATATTTGTTCTTGCAAAAATGTAATTAAAATTTAAATTACCTTTAATAGAAAGATTTGTATTTATTTGGGCCAAACGGTGAAGAGATAAGAATTTTGTTACTTTTATTATTTGAAATTCAACTTAACGCACTCTTTTTCGTTTAGCGCTTCTTAGCTTGAAACTTTGCTGCGTTACACCAAATTCCTGGATAACATTTTTCCATCGTACTGTCCAGCAGCTCCGACCTTTCGAATTCACGACTTTGTGTTTCTGTCTCGTTTATCGTAGAGGTTTCTTACTCTCAACAATCAAAGCACTGTCATTAAAAGATAATAAAACATCATTGGAGCTATTCGATAATTTGCTTAGACTCCAAGTTTGTCCTAACGTGTCGAGAAAACGATAAGTAACGAACGCTTTTCAACCAAGAACCTTATAACAACAACACCATCCACCATCGTGGATCAAATAAAGTGGACGCTTTTATAAAGACAAGTTTACCCACACAACAGCGGCTATATAGTGCGAATACTTGTTTTTCATTGGTCCGCTACCAACTCTTCGCACTCACAGTGAGCGCCGATCACACGAGTAATACAATCAAAGATGAATTTGAATACAATACCATGCATGACATGTCTACTCACACAACTACGACTCTATAGTGTGAACACATGTTTGGCATTTGTGTTGGTGTCATTTTTAAACAATCTTTTCTATATTATAATTACTTTTTTTTGAGTTTTATTGATTCACGGCACTGCAGTTTGGCCATACCTATCCATACATATGTAATTGTTGTTACCTCAGATGTATAGTTTGGACATAAAGTGGGACAATTTCCCTCAATTTGCGCATTTATATCATAGATGATAAGTCTTTATGGTTTTCCGGCATATCTACGGCTGACACGAAGGTCACCCTATTGCAAAATATTTTTCGAAGATACCCTTTCTTTTGTTTTTTGTTTTGCAAAAAAGCTGTACATCAACTGAAAATGTATTAAATTTACTTTGATATGCGGCGTTCTTGAAACTCATTCTTGAAATTATTCTAAAATAGTAAGTTCTTAAAACAAATACTTAGAGAGCGCGTTTGTTGTGTTACACGTCAATATGTTTCAAGTATAGGCCATGATTTTCGTATGACAGTGAAGGTTCTTTTTTTAGTATGGCAAGCTTTCTCAATAAAAGTGGAAGAAATTCTTTCTTATCCTACATTATCACCAACATATTGACTCGGTTTTAATCGAGAGTTCGGATTATATGCAAAATAAAACGCCTAAATGTAGGCACTAAAATATCTATAAGTAAAGTCAGTGTCGAGTTTACAAGTAGGATGTTTCCGGGCCTTAGTCCCCTTTTGAGATGATAGAATTTTTGACTGGGGCGCACAGTCCAAATCAGCCACCATAAAAATTGCAATTTTCAGCAAGAATTACTTCTTTTATAATTTCTTATGAAAGTGTTCTTAAAGATACAATAGAAATACTGGAAATTTCAGAACAATTCGACGAATTTCTATCAAAATTGTAAACTTTCTTCCAAGAATTTCTAGATTTTTTGCAAGTATGCAGTTTTGTAGTTCATTTATTTTCAGTATAGTAGAAAACTAATCTTAAGCCGCTAAAAGAAATACCTGGTTTTTGGAAATTTTTTTTCTAGCCAACCTGCGCATTTTCTTCCATATAAAAACAGTTTATAAATTTATATGAAGAGAAATAAAATGGGCAGGTGGGCTGGACAAACATTTGCATTAACGCAGTTAGTTCTTTTAGTGGCTTAAGATTAATGTCATAATTTACTGAATTGAATGAGCTACAAAACTGCATTTGTAAGAAAAATCTTAAAATTCTTGGTAAAAATTTAAAAATTTTGATAAAAATTCGTCAAATTGTTCTAAATTTTTCACAAAGTCCTAAGCTTTAATTTTTCGTATTTCTTGCTGAATTTTTATGGTGGCTCATTTGGACTGTGAACCACTGTATATAAAATAGTATACTTGCCACATGAGCTCCACGCCAAAAAATTGCTGCAAATTGTTTGCGAAATATTCAAACGTAGAACATATGATAGCAATACTTTATAAAGTATCACAATGCACTTGTCCTCTTCTTTATTTGGGGGAAACAATTTGATGAAATTCACGTTTTAGATTAGATATCTACATGTAAACATGTGCATGATCGAACCTTACAAAATCTAAATTTTATTAAATCAATTCTAAAAAATTGCCTTCAATAAATACTATTTAATTCTTATATGAGCCTATTTTTGTGACTCGCTTTGAGTTAAAGTTTATTATTGAAAATGATAATAATAAGTAATGACTGAATGTTTTGCCTAATATCACAATTATGAAAGTAAAATTGACCATACAGTTTTCATAAGTATACATTTTTCTTAAATTTTTTGCAACTTACAGTGACCAAACACCCTTCGATTCGATCCCTTGGTAAAACTTTAAAACCAACCTGAACAAATTTACAAAAGTAACATATTTTTAGGCGCACGGTTTTGCATATGAATCCGATTTCTACTAATGATTACAGTTCCACGCCTATGTGTATGCTACGTTATTTTCTTCAACTAATCCAATGCGATTGCATCTGCACTAGTGATGTTAATCACTGAAAACATCTTTTCTAAATCATACATTTTCTCAATCATAATTTGTTGGCCAAGACGAAGGGCAAAACGTCATGATCAGATCAGCTAAATACTCGTATAAGTAACTATTTCGCAATTTTACTTTCAGTTTAGATAATTTATTTTATTGTGAGATTAATAGCTGAGCTCTTTGCGTCCAGAAATTTACTTTTATTTAATTGTAAATATGGTATATTTCAAATAGCATAAGATGACGAAAACGGTTCTGTAAAAAAAATGGTGAAATTGAGATGATTCAGCTACAACAATTCAGGAAACTAATCAACGCAAAAGTAAATTTAAATTGTTGTATATGGAACAATTTTCCGTCATCCCTTGTCAAATTTGGTTTCTTACGAACTAAACTAAACACTGAAGATGGCGGAGCGAAGAAACCGGTTTGTTACAAACCTATCGCAAAATCAGCGAAGCAAAATAAATTAATTTTAAATTGCTTACAAATTAACTAGTGTTGCCTATTTACCATATAGATACTTTTTATTATATAATTTGCAATAAATTTTCTGAATAGCTCCATTTTACCCTTTTTGTGTAATAAATTTATTATTTAGAAAGCAGCAGCTATTTGTATTGACCCAAACACGAAAAAGCATCTTTTATTTATTTATAAGGGGAAAGAAGAAAACAAAAGAAAAATTTTACATATTTTTAGATTCTTCTGCATGATTCATCAACTATCTAAAAATCGGTTCTTAGTAGTTAGTTAAAAGTTAATTATTTTTATCTATAATTCCTTCCTGCAGGGTTAACTCTTTAACCGGTTAAGTTAAACAGATATAATCGGCATATCTCTACCTTTCTTTTATAATTATTGACACATAATCTTCGCCAAATATTTTATCTATGTTGTAACCTTGATTGAACAATTTTAAGTGTTGGCAGAGATCCATTATAATCCTTCTCGTTGAAAAATTTAGTGCAATTTGTAAAAAAAATTAGTTTTAACAGAAGCATTTTTTTTTAACTACAAAAAAGTGATTAAAAGGATTTCTGTAGTAAAAACCAAAATTGTTAGTAAGTGAAATAATTGTTAAGGACTAGGAATTATGAAGAAGATTTGGATTTATAATTAAATTTATAGAATGATTGGCCAAAAATCATACCCTGCCTAAAGGCGGAGTGGGCAGTTAACAGGCAAGTCCGGCTAGAGGCAGGGTGAGGGATTTCAGCCCCAAGCAGAAAGCAAAATTATGTACCCTTTTGGATATATGACTTCAAATTCGAGTTTGTTGCACTAGAATTACTAGGTATGAGTTTTTTCATTTGCAACAAAAATTGGTCCGTTAGAGGGTTAAGTTATCTATAAGATAGAAAAGAATAAGTTTCGAGACAAACTAGGATTGAGTACTCATAGAAGCAAACGAAAAAGTAAATGCAATATTCCTTACCTAACAATCAGTCGCAATAGATATCCTAAAACATCAAATCAGTCTGGTTATACCTATCGGACTATTTTCATGGTATTTCTCTCTTTCAATCCCAGAACTTTCTGGTTTTGTAATATGTTACTCAAGACCAAATATTTTTGATATGTAAAGTTCAGATTATATTGAAAAAAATGCCTAAAGGTATGCACTATAATATTTATAAATAAAGTAAGTGGCTGAATTTGGACTCAGCATTCGAATCCCTTTAAGTATTTGTGTTTATCTATTTTCCATATAGATTTTAAGGTTTCTCCCAAACTTAAGAAATAAAAACTTGAGATCAAAAAACCCTACCAATGCCCAAAGATTAATTACGCTATAACGGCTCACCTAACGACAATTTTTATTCACAATTCTTTTGTAATCCCTATTACATACATACTCGTATATGCACATGAATTCATCCGAAAGCATACATTCATGAGTATGCAACTCGCAGAAAATTCATTTAGAACTAACCTTGAGCTAAACCATTTGAAACATTTCGGCGTAATACCCGAGTAATACTTTAAACTGTCCACTTTTAATGCCAATGTAATTGGCGGTGCCACTTGACCACCAGTGTATTACTTTGCAAACCCATTTTCGACCGGTGCCCATTCGAATAGATCTAAGGTAACTTCGTTTTGGCTACTTCTCAAATGGTTCTATTTCGGTTAGTTTATGGGTAGTTGTGGTTGTGTATAATTGATTATCGATATCAAATACTTTAAATTGCCTTTCAACTAACGACTTTGTAACCAGTACCGAATGAGTTACAAAGTGTTTCGCTCTAAGACTGCCCTTTTCGGAGAATGGTGCGCAACTTGACTGCAGGGTACACACATACATATGCACAATCGCATTCATTCGTTACAGTTTTGTCGTTTCCGTTTCTTCATTACATTTCATTTCCGCAGGCTCACATCTTTCTGCTGGCTCAACCTTTCACCCTCCTTGCACTCATTTCCTTCTTTTTCTGCTTCTTCCTTTTTTTTTTATTTTGTGTACTGCCAATCTTTTCCTATTTTCGACTGAATGCCTGCTGTCAGTTTATCGCATATCAGTAGCATATCTGCCTGTCTGTCTAAAGCTTTCTTCTTCTTCTTTTATATATGCTAATGTTTGTACATAGACCCTGCATATGTATGTGTTGATGTGTTTGTGAGCAAGTATTTGTGTTGGCATGTGTAAATGTTTTCGAGTCATTAATCACACGATTTCACGAATACATCAACCACCAACTACCAAGCAACGACCAAACCAAAAGCAAATCTTACTTCGCACATTTGCCACGGTTATTCGTCGTACTCACAAATGACTACAGCATTAACGACACTGGTTCAGAAATGACAATTACAAAAACAGCAAACCCAAAACGAGAACAAAAACAAAAAAATTAAAAACTACAAAATGAAACAAAATCTTATTTTCTGCTTTCCTCGGTACGTTTCCCATTGTATGTTTGCTCGAATGCTGCAGAATGAAGTGAGACTTCGCTTTAATGATACTGATATCGACAGCTCGCCCTTGCATGACTCAAGACCAAGACTATAGTAACGGGGTCGTACGAATGAAATGCGAAATGAAATTATAGCGAGGTAGATGTGCACCAGTTCTGGGTATTCGCGCTGCAGTCGTTAGTATGACGGATATGTATCTCGTGGGTTCATGATCCGTCAGGTAAAAACTCATAATCAATAAAATAAAACTAGAGAGTATCGGTTAGGACCACTCTTTTTTGCTCAAAACCAATTCAAAGAGGACTATATTTTGAAAGTATGTACTTGTGGCGATCTTACAAGGAAAGAAAAGCGCAGCTGAGGTGCTCTCGCGATGAGTGTCTCGCCTTGACTCAGAATTTCGAAGGAATATCATAGACGTAACGTTTATCTGGTCCCACGCTCCGACAGAAGGTAAGAAAAACGACGATAATAATTCCCTCCATGACAAATTAGGAAAGGCTGTCATATTATTAAAATGATGAGTGACGACGCTAAAGACAGAGTGTGAATGGAAGAAATAATTGGTCTCACAATTAAGAAATACATCTCCCAAAAGGGAAGAGACTGATTGACTCCGCCGCAGCCCGAAATATGCAGCCATGTGATAACTGCGTCCAACGTCGAGAGACAAGAATGCCACTTTCAAAAAGCACTTTTTAATCGAACGAAACGTCCGGTGATAGTAGACTCAACTGAAAGTGAAGAGGGAAGAGATATGCCTCAGCAGAAAGTATAAAAAAGATAGAGAAAGTCGAAGGTTTCCGAACTCAGGTTGCCTCAAGTTATGACTTGAATGTTTACCTGTCGGGTGAGAGAAGGCTTCAAACGCGGGTTAAACTCTTGCGATAATAACCTAATGATCGAGCTCATAAGGTTATTAAGTTATGAAAGAGCCAGTTCTTCTGAGTTCTGATTTTCTTCTCAGCAACAACAGCAGATGCAGCTACTGGCTCAGGACATGATGATGCAAATATATCTTAAATTACTCGGGTACGACGAGGTGAACATGTCAGGATCACGCCTTAGAAACATTAAAGCGCTGAGAGGGACGGATGAGTTATGCAAGCAGCGGGTAAGGAAGCTCAGAATGTGCCCACGTCACGGTATGTCTGTTGCAAGAGGCGACTGAAAACCGCTTCCCTAAGGTTCAAACAAAGCGTTTCTATTTCAGTCGGGCTAGTGCTAAAATTTATTAGTACTCAAGTGCACCGAGTAAGACTCTCATATACATTTCGGGTCTTGTTTCTGCTGTTACAGCAAAAGCAACTACAGCGAGTCAGCGCATTTTCGTCTTGCCAGCAATGTCTCTTTCGCCAGTATGAAATCGTATAGGACTTTGGGTATATGGAACCAGACTGAGCTAAAATTTTAATCGAGAATCACTCTTATTATTCAAGAGAAAGAATCCTTCAAAGATGTGCCATGTCGATAGTGAGTATCCTATTTAATGAAGAGCTATACAAGCTCATAGGCGGCCGACGTGGTATAGTGGAAGTGGGCTGGCATACTAAACAGAAACGCCCTTGGTTCAAGTATCCACGGGGACAGTTAGCATCAAAAGTGATTATAATATAATTTGGTATGTAGATAATGTACTACATTCTAAGAATTTTTAAATAGTTGTTGCCATTTTTGATGTTTTTACGGGGTTGCCACTTATCTGAATTTCGTTTTTTAACAAAATTTGATATGCAAATATGGGTATCTCGCGAGAAATAACACATCGCATTTCAACAAAAATATTTTTAATAGGGCTACCATACTGGGATTGCCACCTAATCAAATTTTTTTTATTCTTGCTTTCATTGTATCTGCTATTATCTCGAAAACGACTTTCCATCATTTGGATGAGCTTTTGAATGTTCAATATTTCAAGCTTTTCCACTTCAGTGCTGCCACTAAGACGTTTTACAGGGTTGCCACCTATATAAAATGTATTTAAGCAAAATGTTTCTGGGCAGGGTTGCCACCAAATACTATTTTATTTATTTTTTGGTGTATCCACTACTATCTCGAAATTAGTTGCCCCATTTATATAACTTTTTGAATGTACAGGGTGGCTAATGAAAGCCGCTACCAAAAAAAAATTAAATAACTTTTTTTCTATTTAATGAATCTGGTTAATTTTTTTTTTATTTTGCAGATTGACTTTTACATTTAACAAAAATGGATAACTGGGACACTGAAACAAGAATTTGGATTGTCCGCCGCTATCACGCACTGGAGTCCGTAGTTTCGGTTCAAAGAGAGTATAGGCGCACGTTTGGCGGCAATCCTCCTATCCTTACCATCGAAACCCTTCAGTTCGAACGGAGGAAACAATCGCTGCTGTAGCTGCTGCCATACAAAACAATCCACGTGTTTCGACAAGAAGCTTATCTGCTCAAATGGGTGTAAGCAGACAGTCATTACAGTCAATTATGCACAAAGATTTGGACTTATTCCCATATAAAATTCAAATGGCCAACAAACTGAACGCTGCAGACTTGCCGATTCGCTTGGAATTTTGCCAGAAGATGCTTCAAATGGTGGAAGAGGATGGAAACATGTTAAACTGTCTTTTCATGTCTGACGAGGCCCATTTCGATTTAAACGGCAACATAAACAAACAAAATTGTCGAATATGGAGTGCTTCCAACCCACAGATACTCCATGAGACGGAATTGCATCCACTTCGTGTCACAGTGTGGTGTGCAGTTTCATCACGCTGCATTGTCGGGCCCTACTTCTTCGAAGAAAACGGTCACACCGTTACGGTTACTGGAGACCGTTACTTGAGCATTTTGAGAGAGTTTTTCTATCCAGAATTACGCCGAATGACAATTTCTTTCAACTCTGTGTGGTTTCAGCAAGATGGTGCAGCTCCTCATATAGCCCAACCTGTTATGACAGAATTGCGACGAAAATTTCCCAATAAGCTGATATCCAGAAACTCCACATTCCGTTGGCCACCCAGGTCGCCTGACCTTACTGCACCTGACTTTTTCTTGTGGGGTTATTGCAAACAGGAAGTCTTTAAAGCAAAACCAACAAATTTGAATGAACTAAGGCAATCCATTCGAGAAACAATTTGCGCCTATTCCTGTCTCAACTCTCCAAGCAGTAATGAACAACTTTTTGGTAAGATGCCGCACATGCATCGACGAGCAGGGGGGGGGCATTTAAACTCCATTATTTTTAAAACTAATTAAGCTATATTTAATAAAATTTAATGAGCTTTAACATGAATAAAAGAAAAATGAATTCCATACACTGAAAAAAAAATTATTTGAGTTTCTTAATGTAGCAAAATTCATCAGCCACCCTGTAGGTAATGTTCTATGTTTCTACTTTAGTGCTGCCACTAGCAGGTTTTCCCAGTTTACCACCCGTATAAAATTTTAACATTAGCTGAGATATGGGTATCAAATGAATTGTATTTTATGTTTTAAGAAACTAGTATATTAATTTTTTTTGCATATACACTATTTTCTCGAAAATGAGTAAGCGTCTAACAAAAAAAATTATATGGCAACTTCGAAAAATTCCGAGGAAAGCTCTGTCGCTCTAGATCTATATATATATACATAGTTCATTGGATGGGTTATCGGCAGAACTGGATGTGCCATCGTATGGTAACAAATGAAGGTCCGCGGCTCGGAATGCGTTTCTGTCGAATGCGATCCTTCACATGATAAGAGACAGAGACAGACGCACGCTGTATTGACAAGGTCAAGATGAGAAGGCCTTGCGCTCCCTTTGTGGGGTTAACTGCAGTCAGTAATTACTAATTCATGGGTAATATGGTAGTTATAACTGTAAAAGTTACGTAATATTTTCAAACTTCCAAAAGAACTGGTTCAAGAATCAAAATAACACCCACTATTCCACTCAGCAATTAAAAGCTTTAAACAAAACTCTAAATAATCACATATTTGCCTGAAGCGACCTTCCACAATCGCTTGCTAACTCTTGTCATTTCAACTTTTGCCACGTCTGCTCATATCCAGTAAATCATATCGCAACTGATGCTTTCTTATTCCCGTCTATCAACTTGGTTTCACAACCCACATTTAGTGACTTCTGGCATTTTTTGTTGTTTGTTTATTTTTGCATTAACTTCGTTGTTACTTTTTGGGTTGTTATCGCTTGCGAGCTCATCTGTTCTAAATTATGTCTCATTCAACGCTTTCATCAGCGATGTGCAGCAGCGAAACCCTTCCACAATCAATGCGACACGCTTATGCTCTTGCTCATATGGGCTTTTTAGCGATTCATTTTGTCGCCCTCATAACCTCATGAAGTTACACATACAAAGTTGTTGTAGCAATGGTCACCAGTACTGCGTCTGTAATGAGGGATTGCTATCTGCCGTGGCAGGATGACAAAATAAAGACCGAAAGCTTAAAAGTATATATGTATTAGTCACATATAAAAATGTTTGTTGAAGCTCACACTCTTGGAAATACACCCTTCCGAGACATGGGTATGCATTAGCCTGAACTCGACCGTACCCAAAACTTCCCCATGTTTTTGAACTTAAGTACTGACATTGTGTTTTGCTAAATCTCAATTCGTCGCCCACATTAAACGGATGCCAACGACAGTTTTTATCATCAGAGCACCAACGTAGTGACAGAGTAATGCACAGTGAAACAGTGATGAGCTCTACAGCTCGCTTGCTAGACACAAAACTTCGATTGATGAATCATACTGGGGTTAATAAATGGACGCTGAGGATGTTGAGTTCCCTAAACAGTGAGTACCAGAGGAATAGTCATAAGTGTTAATGAACATTAATAACGCAAATAAGAATAGCCCGCCTCTACCAGCTTTTTACCAGGATATCGCACATTTTCTGATTTCTTAAAGGACTAAAAACGTAGAAGAAAGTGACAAACAAGCAATGAAGAAATTGATGTAACCCGCAGTAAGATAAGCCTGTCTCAAGAGCCGACTACTTCATTCCAGTAAAGAACTGTCCATATGTGTAACGCTGGCTGGTCCTCCCGGAAGTGGGTTTTCCGTTACTACAACAACAATAACAGCTATGACCACGCTCCCGTATATTTAAATATTTCAAAAAAATAAAAATTCAGCAATATCCCTAAAAACAACTTCAACCCTATTTCGATAATAACCCACTTCCATCCCACTGTGCACCATCAAGCATGCGTACATACAAGCATGCTTGTTTTATTATATTTTATGTTGCTCTCATTGCTTGTATAGTCGACTTTTGGGCGTAACAACAGCTTTGTGGCAGCAGGAGCTAAATGAGTGGAACTCTTTAGATAAGAAGTTACATTTATGTTTGGCCAGTAGTGAGCGGTATGATTCACAATGTAATTTCCTGTTCTAATTCTTCTACCTTAAGCGACATATACACTTTTTAAATGTGTTTGCGCAAAATTCTCAAATTGCTTGCGCAAACTCTTTACTTGCTCCTTTCTAAATTTTAAAGGTTCGTTAAACGAAAACGTTCTATACATGTCAAAGAAGAGTGTTTTAAAAAGAATGCAACATATTCCTCGTTTCTCCCTACTTAAAATATAACAGGAATTGCCTCAACAAAGCTGCTGTTAAATAAATTCAAGTTAAATTAATTAAATTTTTTATTTTTTACCTAAAAATGTATTGAATGGAAAGCAGCAAAAATTATAAGCGCTCCCACTTTTGGTTGCTATCTTACAAGCAACAAATTTCATTTTAATTCTCAAATGCCGTTTTTGGTTAGTCATTTCGATGCGAGATGAATTTTCAAATTGAAATCAATAAGTCTAAGCTCTCACAATTTTGATTTCAATCGCGATAGCTACAAGTTTACATTTGCAATTCGGAAGAAATTTCAAATTTTTCGAGGAATTTCGTTATTTTATTCATAAGTCGCTAAGTGCTTACCAAAAAAATCGACTATTTTTAAATAAAGTAAGTACATGTACCCAAAAATTTACTGCACCATACTTGAGAATATTTTTAAAAGAACGTCTCATCTCAGTTTGTTTTTAAAAAAAATCCCCCAACTCGGAATTTGATTCAAAAAAGTTCTAATGTTTGAAAGCATAGTTCGCGCTTCCATAATGATAGATAGTGGAGTTTGGAAAGTGAAAGGTCAGTCCCATAAAATATTGTGAGTTGCTTTCCACCTTAACCTGCACAAACCTACACCCTCGATCGCTATTTTGCTTTCGTCCAAGGAACGTTGAGAAGTGCACAACCCTACACCCTCGATCGCTACCACCACCTATCCACCGACATTAATCAAAATGCTGAACTAAGTTTAAACACAAATTTGAACTGCTTCTTCTTGAGTCGTGTACCCAAAAATTCTTGTTTGCACAAATTTGTATCTGCGCAAACATTTGTACAGTGTATTCGGAGTGTTAATTAAAGGTTATGTAATAAGACCAAAGGAACTAGTTTTGTTGTTGGTATTCTGTTGTTTTGTTTATTTGTATGGCACGCGTTATTTGACATTAGATTATTTTCATGACAAATTATTTCAAATTATTCAAACAAACAAATGCAAGCAGTTAGACATATACACAGTGCAGTACATGTACACTTGCATATACATTAGGGTGGGTCGATTTGTATGGACGAAAGTTAACCGATATCGCGCCATCGATTTTTCGATAGGTTTTGGGCTCAGGAAAAAAAGTTCCGCATACCCAAAAAAATAAGTTTCGAGCCTGCGAAATTTAATTTTTTTCACTTTTTTCGACTTTGATTTTTAAGGTTGTTTTCATGACCCTTTTTTTAAGGGTTTTTTCAGTTTTTTTTATTGACCCTTTCGCCATTTTTTAAGGGTTTTTTCAGCATGCATGCAAAAATGTTTTCGATGAAACCGAATTTGTATTATATTTCCTGTCCCACTTAAAGTTATGCGCTAAAAACATAACAGTTTTTTGAAAAAAAAATTGTATTTTCGGGTTTTGGAAAAGTCGATTTTTCGACCAAAACAAGTCCCAAAACCTAAAAATAAATTTTTTTTCAAAAAACTGTTATCGCCATCGTTTTTGGCAGACATTTTTGGGTCGGACAGGGTATACATGAAAATTGTTAAATCAAATGAAAATTTGTTTAGTAGGTCATGAAAAAACCTTAAAAATCAAAGTCGAAAAAAGTCAAAAAAATAAAATTTCGCAGGCTCGAAAATTATTTTTTTGGGTATGCGTAGTGGAACTTTTTTTCCTGAGCCCAAAACCTATCGAACAATCGATGGCGCGATATCGTTTAATAAATCGACCCAGTCTAATATACATACACTTGTGCACATGTGTATAATTAAGCCATACGATCGGCAAAGTATACAAGTTCTTATTTATCCGAATTAAAGTTTACAAAAATATTAACGGAAATGCATTTCAATTCAATTTGTCTACTTATTTCATGAGTTAAAATTAAAATGTTGGAACATTAAAAGATTTAACCTTCCTAGGTACAAAATTTGTGCTCTTATAATTAAGCCATCTTTGAAAAACCCTGATTAATGCCAAAAAATTGAGGGTTTTTTTTCAAAATATACCTTATTTCAACTAATACAAGGTGGCGCAAGAGTAATCCTCCTAGCAGAAAATGCTATAAATTTTGCGATTGGCCCCTAAAGTCAGTTCTGTTTTGACATTTGTGTAGTAAACACATGCGAAATACACGTTAAAAAAAAATGCTACGCTACACTGCTCCAGAACGCGGAATATTGCTGACTATTTATTTGACCAATAATCGGTCGGGGCCAAACGGTTACTGTGAATGGTGAGCGCTACAGAGCAATGATCAACGAGTTCTTTTTGCCGCAACTTGATGAATTGGGATTGGAAAACATGTGGTTCCAACTAGACGGTGCAACAACACACACTGCACGTGCCACAACCGATATGCTGAACATCGGAAGCTTACTTTTGCGCCACCTTGTACTTAGTTGGAGTACCATTTTTGAAGATTACTTCCTTTCAGCGGTTATTCATGGTAGCCACAAGTGGGCTACATTGGGCCGAAGTAATTTTTCGCATTCTTTCTTCATGATTTCCCATAAACCAGTTTTATTCCGGTGCTTTCTTACCTCGACTAGCCTTTTGATAATGCCTCATAGATTTTCTATGGGGCTTAAGTCCGAACTTTGCGCTGGACACTCGAGAAATTTGATACTGTTGGTTCTAGGTCAGCTCTTAACAACCCAAGAACACTGTTCTGGGGTCGTTATCTTATTGGAAAATCAAAGAAAGCGATAGATTTCCAAAATAATTTCCTTCCAGATGTGGTGAAGCATCCACATGCCATCACGGATGAGCCACCATGTATAACGGTTTTTTTTGTGTACATGGGGTTCAGTTCCTGTAACGGCGGACGTCTGATATAAGGTCTAACATTATTTCCAAACACATGAAACTTACTCTATACGATTAAATTTTATAATTTTCCATCTTTTTGGTGATACTTTCTAGCAAATTCTAGCCCCCGGTTGATGTTTTTTTAGAAACATGGTAACGCCGTGCGATACGTCTATTCAAGGATTTTTCCGCCTATCACCGGAGGACTGTTTTGGGCGATATTTTTATATTATAACACTGTTCTATATATGCCCGTATTTGCGTGTATGTCTTAAAAGGATCCAGTATACCCGAATAGTATTTATTCGAATATTATTCGAAAATAGTTCCACTACTACTAGTTAGTAATCCGAGGCGATATTAGGTCCACGAATCTTGCGCCATTGACATAATTCATCTGGTAACTACGTTCGAAACCATATGGGTCAAATTCAATGCTTTGATATAACATTCTGTACACCATTTAAAGAAAATTGAACACAGTTAACAAAGTAAGTCTTGAGCAGACTTGTTAAGTAATGATTACAAATCGTGATGATTACCGGTTTGATTGATTATTTTTTTTGAAAAATTTACTAATAATTACGCATTGTTTTCGGTTTTTTATGATTATTACAACTAGTAATCAAAAATAATCAAAAACTCACCAAAAAAAATTTTAAAAAATTAAAAACAGAAAAAATGTTTTTGATTACTTTTGGTTATTTTTGATTGTTTTTGATTCCTTTTTGGTATTTTCGAAAAGCATACACATGCACATGCTGCAAAGTAATCAAAAAATAATAATATAAAAAAAATTTAAAACAATCAAAAATAATCAAGAGTAATCCAAAAAAGCTTTTTTGATTGTTTTTGAATACTTATATTTTTTTTTTTTTTCAATGTTACAGTAGTTGAAAGCAATTGTAGTAATTATTGTTGATTGAAAAAGTCATCCGATCAATTTTTTACTCAACCCTAATAGAAATTTAACAACTCTGGTCTTGAATAAAAGGTGAAGAAACATACTAGCTCAGCAGTTTTAAAACGACTACATTGAAAATATAACTATTTTGTAAAAAAAGATGTAAGTATTTTGGGTAAGCAATCGATGTCTGTACATTGCAGATATTTAAGAAAGATTTACAGGAGGGATCATTATTAAGCCAATAGAAATGAAATCAACAGTTTTAAGATTCTTTGTCTGTCTGTCGGTATGTTTGGTCGCGCATCATACAAAAACTGCTTAATGGATATAAATGAAAATTTAACCATTGCATTACTAGGCATCTAATTTAAAACTAAACATATTCATTATTTCGATAACCCTACCAGTTTCGACCAATATGTGGACCAAGGTTACCCGAAATTTGTTGGTACATTACGGGTATCAAAATAAAGTGTTTAATCGACATAAGCTGTAGTCATTTCTTTCGTTTATTTCATTTGTATTGCATGCAATTCACAATCAGTTTATGAAATATTCCAAACATATAGTTTATGCTTTACAATCCCAAATCGGGGGTTTTTCACAACGAGAATGAGGAAGCCAATCCCGCGCAATGGCTCAGAGCCAACAGTGCCCACCCCCCAATTAATACATACAAGGTGTAAAGGTGCCTCGCACTCCCCGTTCTATATGGAACAAATAACTATAATAAAAACCAATAATATTAATCAAAGGTTGTCCCCTATGCAACATGTGCTCCGCACCCCCCGTTCTACCCTCTGAACCAATAATAAAATAATATACAATAAATTAACTTAAAAAAACTACTCGCCCTCCATAATGGTCCTTCGAGCCGGATTCGAACCGGTGACTAATGAATCTCACTAGACGACTAAGCCGTCTAGGGGGGGGGGGAGTATGTTTAAGCGACATAAGCTGTAGTCATTTCTTTCATTTCTTGAATTTTTTTTATTTGCATTACATGCAATTCGCAATCAGCTTATGAAATATTCCAAACATATAGTTTATGCTTTACAATCCCAAATCGGGGGTTTTTCACAACTAGAATGAGGAAGCCAATCCCGCGCAATGCCTCAGAGTCAACAGTGCTAGCCCCCAATTAACACATACAAGGTGTAAAGGTGCCTCGCACTCCCCGTTCTATATAGAACAAATAATTATACTAAAAACCAATAATATTAATCAAAGGTTGTCCCCTATGCAACATGTGCTCCGCACTCCCCGCTCTACCCCCTGAACAAATAATAAAATAATATACAATAAATTAACTTAAAAACAACTACTCGCCCTCCATAAAGCATAGACCGAAGGGTGTAATGAGTGCTGCAATAACCGATGTGAAAAAATTCCATCTCGCAAGTGGTTTCAGAGACACGATGATTAATATCGGACTCAGTCTATTATAAGTTTGTGACCGGGTCTTCTAGTAATTGAATAAAAAGCGTTATTCACTAGACTGTGGTCGTTATGTGTAGTAGGATTTGTTGAAATATTGTTTTTGTCTGAATGGTGGTATTCTTTTCCTTTAAAAAGAAAACACTAAAGTTTAAAAAAATTGTTAATCAAATTTTTAAATAACGTTTTCCACTGAAATTTTTTTTTTTTTTTACATCCAAAAAATATCTTATGTGAGTTTTGTTCAATTCCTATCATTTTAATACAAAAAAAGGGCATTAAACTTGTTGATTTATTACTTAAGGTTAAAAAAAATAATACAAAATGTAAGAACACTTGCAGAATCTACAAGACCTATTAGTTTTATATAGTTTTTTTTTTCGTTGGAACTACCCATTTTGATCTACCGGGTTCAAATTCGGCCAAGGACTGCTAATTCGGCAATACTCCCCAAAACATTCGGGGAGTGTTTTTGTACCACAACAACAACAACATCTACTATTTATTGAAAAATTGAGTGAGCCGCTGTGTAAATATTTTTTTTTAGTTTTCAGTTTTAGTACAGTATAGATTCCATTCTAAATGGAAATTAACCAAGGTTCTGCCTACGCACTTACATATTTCATTTACTCTTCACCTGGAACTTTCGTGTGGCATGTGCAACTTTTTCGATGCAGTCAACAACAGAAACTTCCATCAGCTTTCGTCTTAATTAAACATTAATTTTTCCATACATTAGCGCGTTTTTCATTTCCTTAACGCTATGTGCCTTAACGCCATGAAGTTTTTTATTATACTCCTTGCTGTGTTTCCAACTTCCATTTTGGGTAGCTCTTTGAATTCCTCTGTTGCACCTTTGTTTGTTGCTTTCATTAGCAACATTTTTCTTTTTGTGTTTACCAATTATGCACACAAAACTTTTCAATAACTTTGGCGGAAATCATATGTGTTATTTAGTAGCTTATATGCGCTTGTATGCTAGAAGTACCTATGGAACACCTTTTACAATTTGGATATTTTCTCAACTTTGTTGCTCATATTTTCACAGTTTTTATTAGCAAAAGTTTGGATGATTTCCTTACGGTTTTTGTTGTTTTAATTTTTATCTATTTTCAAGTTTGAGTCGGCCTGTAAATATGTGAAAATATAACTCTTAGCCTTCTTGAGTCATCAGACATGGGCAGACTGCTTTAAAATGTGAACTCAAGGTTTGCTGATAGTCAAAGTTAACTCTCACTGCCATTAACATCCAATTTTTGAGTCGAAGTTCATTATCTCTATCACTTAAAATTGTATTTCAGAGAAAAGAATTCTTCATTATCATTCAACCTTAATTTTGAGTGATAGGAGATTCCGCTCAAAAATATATTTAGACTCGAACCTGTTTTAATGGATTTCAATTTCGGAGCAGTAAAATTTTGTAAACAAAAAATATATTGCAACCTTTTATTTACTTGGCTTTCGTTTTCGTTCCCATTACCTCTTTATTTTATTTTATTTTATTTTACATATTTTGTAAGTATAACGAGCTCAAGACCAGTTGATAATAATTCTTAGTTAATTATTATTATTTTTGATTAGAGGAAAAATTGAAAGCAACAAACATATACAGGCTATAGTTATAGTACTATTTCGAAAACAGCCACGATTTCTCGTCAGACTAATTCGTATAGTTTTGCTATTTTCAGAGGATCTTGTGGAGATCGAACCCACTCACTCTGATTGCCAGCGCAGCCGCCTAACCCATAGGCTATGCTGCGTGTAGTTTTGCAAGCTGCTTAATTCACGTTTTCCTCTAATTGTTGTTTGTTATCTTGCCAACGGTGTACACAATATTTTAGACATTCTGTCTATATGTAAATCGTGCATGTTGGACTTTGTTTGTGTACATTCTTCTTTCTATTTTTAGAAGATAGTTATTGTACATAACCGCGTGCTCCGGTATAAATGTATTTTGTTGTTGGTTTTACGGTCTGTTCATTTTACATATTTTGTAAGTATAACGAGCTCAAGACCAGTTGATAATAATTCTTAGTTAATTATTATTATTTTTGATTAGAGGAAAAATTGAAAGCAACAAACATATACAGGCTATAGTTATAGTACTATTTCGAAAACAGCCACGATTTCTCGTCAGACTAATTCGTATAGTTTTGCTATTTTCAGAGGATCTTGTGGAGATCGAACCCACTCACTCTGATTGCCAGCGCAGCCGCCTAACCCATAGGCTATGCTGCGTGTAGTTTTGCAAGCTGCTTAATTCACGTTTTCCTCTAATTGTTGTTTGTTATCTTGCCAACGGTGTACACAATATTTTAGACATTCTGTCTATATGTAAATCGTGCATGTTGGACTTTGTTTGTGTACATTCTTCTTTCTATTTTTAGAAGATAGTTATTGTACATAACCGCGTGCTCCGGTATAAATGTATTTTGTTGTTGGTTTTACGGTCTGTTCATTTTACATATTTTGTAAGTATAACGAGCTCAAGACTAGTTGATAATAATTCTTAGTTAATTATTATTATTTTTGATTAGAGGAAAAATTGAAAGCAACAAACATATACAGGCTATAGTTATAGTACTATTTCGAAAACAGCCACGATTTCTCGTCAGACTAATTCGTATAGTTTTGCTATTTTCAGAGGATCTTGTGGAGATCGAACCCACTCACTCTGATTGCCAGCGCAGCCGCCTAACCCATAGGCTATGCTGCGTGTAGTTTTGCAAGCTGCTTAATTCACGTTTTCCTCTAATTGTTGTTTGTTATCTTGCCAACGGTGTACACAATATTTTAGACATTCTGTCTATATGTAAATCGTGCATGTTGGACTTTGTTTGTGTACATTCTTCTTTCTATTTTTAGAAGATAGTTATTGTACATAACCGCGTGCTCCGGTATAAATGTATTTTGTTGTTGGTTTTACGGTCTGTTCATTTTACATATTTTGTAAGTATAACGAGCTCAAGACCAGTTGATAATAATTCTTAGTTAATTATTATTATTTTTGATTAGAGGAAAAATTGAAAGCAACAAACATATACAGGCTATAGTTATAGTACTATTTCGAAAACAGCCACGATTTCTCGTCAGACTAATTCGTATAGTTTTGCTATTTTCAGAGGATCTTGTGGAGATCGAACCCACTCACTCTGATTGCCAGCGCAGCCGCCTAACCCATAGGCTATGCTGCGTGTAGTTTTGCAAGCTGCTTAATTCACGTTTTCCTCTAATTGTTGTTTGTTATCTTGCCAACGGTGTACACAATATTTTAGACATTCTGTCTATATGTAAATCGTGCATGTTGGACTTTGTTTGTGTACAATAACTATCTTCTAAAAATAGAAAGAAGAATGTACACAAACAAAGTCCAACATGCACGATTTACATATAGACAGAATGTCTAAAATATTGTGTACACCGTTGGCAAGATAACAAACAACAATTAGAGGAAAACGTGAATTAAGCAGCTTGCAAAACTACACGCAGCATAGCCTATGGGTTAGGCGGCTGCGCTGGCAATCAGAGTGAGTGGGTTCGATCTCCACAAGATCCTCTGAAAATAGCAAAACTATACGAATTAGTCTGACGAGAAATCGTGGCTGTTTTCGAAATAGTACTATAACTATAGCCTGTATATGTTTGTTGCTTTCAATTTTTCCTCTAATCAAAAATAATAATAATTAACTAAGAATTATTATCAACTGGTCTTGAGCTCGTTATACTTACAAAATATGTAAAATGAACAGACCGTAAAACCAACAACAAAATACATTTATACCGGAGCACGCGGTTATGTACAATAACTATCTTCTAAAAATAGAAAGAAGAATGTACACAAACAAAGTCCAACATGCACGATTTACATATAGACAGAATGTCTAAAATATTGTGTACACCGTTGGCAAGATAACAAACAACAATTAGAGGAAAACGTGAATTAAGCAGCTTGCAAAACTACACGCAGCATAGCCTATGGGTTAGGCGGCTGCGCTGGCAATCAGAGTGAGTGGGTTCGATCTCCACAAGATCCTCTGAAAATAGCAAAACTATACGAATTAGTCTGACGAGAAATCGTGGCTGTTTTCGAAATAGTACTATAACTATAGCCTGTATATGTTTGTTGCTTTCAATTTTTCCTCTAATCAAAAATAATAATAATTAACTAAGAATTATTATCAACTGGTCTTGAGCTCGTTATACTTACAAAATATGTAAAATGAACAGACCGTAAAACCAACAACAAAATACATTTATACCGGAGCACGCGGTTATGTACAATAACTATCTTCTAAAAATAGAAAGAAGAATGTACACAAACAAAGTCCAACATGCACGATTTACATATAGACAGAATGTCTAAAATATTGTGTACACCGTTGGCAAGATAACAAACAACAATTAGAGGAAAACGTGAATTAAGCAGCTTGCAAAACTACACGCAGCATAGCCTATGGGTTAGGCGGCTGCGCTGGCAATCAGAGTGAGTGGGTTCGATCTCCACAAGATCCTCTGAAAATAGCAAAACTATACGAATTAGTCTGACGAGAAATCGTGGCTGTTTTCGAAATAGTACTATAACTATAGCCTGTATATGTTTGTTGCTTTCAATTTTTCCTCTAATCAAAAATAATAATAATTAACTAAGAATTATTATCAACTGGTCTTGAGCTCGTTATACTTACAAAATATGTAAAATGAACAGACCGTAAAACCAACAACAAAATATATTTTATTTTAATTTATATTGTTTTTTTAATTTTATTTTATTTCATTTCATTTTATTATATTTTATTATACTCTATTTTATTTTACTTTATTTTGTTTTATTTAATTTTATTAAATTTTTAAATTTTTTTTTTTTAATTTATTGTATTTTATTTTAATTTATTTTATTTTATTTTTGTTATTATATTTTATTTTGTGTTATATTATTTTAATTTATTTTATTTTAATCTATATTGTTTCATTTTTTTTTTTATTTTATTGTCATCAACAAAAATTGTTGGCATAAAAAGCAATAACATTTTACTTTATTTTATTTTATTTTATTTTATTTTAATTTATATTGTTTCTTTTAATTTTAATTTATTTAATTTTTTTTTTGTGTTTATTTCATTGTACTTTATTTTATTTTACTTTATTTTGTTTTATTTAATTTAATTTAATTTTTTAATTTATTTTATTTTTTTTTAATTGATTGTATTTTATTTTTATTTTTTTAATTTTATTTTTGTTATTTTATTTTATTTTGTTTTATTTTGTTTTATTTTATTTTATTTTACTTTATTTTATTTTATTTATATTGTTTCTTTTAATTTAATTTTATTTTATTTTCTTTTATATTATATTATTTTATTTTATTTCATTGTACTTTATTTTATTTTACTTTATTTTGTTTTATTTAATTTAATTTAATTTTTTAATTTTTTTTTTTTTTTTAATTTAATGTATTTTATTTTTATTTTTTTAATTTTATTTTTGTTATTTTATTTTATTTTATTTTAATTTATTTTATTTTAATCTTTATCGTTTCATTTTATTTTATTTTATTGTCATCAACAAAAATTGTTGGCATAAAAAGCAATAACATTTTACTTTATTTTATTTTATTTTATTTTAATTTATATTGTTTCTTTTAATTTTATTTTATTTCATTTTATTTTATTTTATTTCATTGTACTTTATTTTATTTTACTTTATTTTGTTTTATTTAATTTAATTTAATTTAATTTTTTAATTTATTTTATTTTTTTTTAATTGATTGTATTTTATTTTTATTTTTTTAATTTTATTTTTGTTATTTTATTTTATTTTGTTTTATTTTGTTTTATTTTATTTTATTTTAATTTATTTTATTTTATTTATATTGTTTCTTTTAATTTAATTTTATTTTATTTTCTTTTATATTATATTATTTTATTTCATTTTATTTTATTTCATTGTACTTTATTTTATTTTACTTTATTTTGTTTTATTTAATTTAATTTAATTTTTTAATTTATTTTTTTTTTTAATTTAATGTATTTTATTTTTATTTTTTTAATTTTATTTTTGTTATTTTATTTTATTTTGTTTTATTTTATTTTAATTTATTTTAGTTTAATCTATATCGTTTCATTTTATTTTATTTTATTGTCATAAACAAAAATTGTTGGCATAAAAAGCAATAACATTTTACTTTATTTTATTTTATTTTATTTTATATTATATATACAAAAACAATAATTTTTGGTGTTTTTAATTTATATATATGTATGGCCTAGAGCTCGGTGAATTTCTTATTATTTAAATTAAATTAAATTAAATTAAATAAAATTAAATAAAATAAAATAAAATAAAATAGAATAAAATAGAGTTCCTGCAGATGACTACAGAATGTAGTCGAAATATCGACAAATCATATGGACAAATATATACATATTATATATACAAAAACAATAATTTTTGGTGTTTTTAATTTATATATATGTATGGCCTAGAGCTCGGTGAATTTCTTAATATTTTACAAATAAAGGCCGATAACAAATAAAAATAATTTAATTTAATTTAATTTTATATTGTTTTATTTTATTTTAGTTTATTTTATTTTATTTTATTTTATTTTATTTTATTTTATTTTATTTTATTTTATTTTATTTTATTTTATTTGGGTTATATAATTTCATTCAACAGTTAAATTTGTGTTCAATGAATATTTACTGCTAATACCAACTGCCCATCTGTGGGGGGCACACAGTTTCGAGCTTCTGTATCTATAAGAATGCGCTTGAGTATTTTGTAGCAATTTTCACGTCAAACTTGGCCAACATCTCACACATATCAAATTGAATTTGAAAAACTTTCTTTTGAAATCCTCTTCCTTTTCAATATTTAATGGGAACAAAATATTTTGTTTTATGAAAGTGTTAATATGTATGCACATTTGTAGCGCATACATGCAACAGCTCTCATGCAAAGAGGAACCAACTAGCTAATATCTAGATTTTAGAACTACCTATACTGTTTTCACTCACAAAATACCTACCATATGAAAATCTCAGCAGAACGTACATTTTATTGATGTATCGTTCTCAGAACGAAAATCGACACTGATGATGGCACAACGCCGAAACCGGTTTGTCTCAAACCCAAATTTGACAAGGGATGACGGAAAATCGTTCCAATATACATCAATCATTCACCCTGTGGGAAAAACAACAAAACAAAATAAAACCGTACATTTTATCAGTATTTAAATAAAAGAAGTAAATGCATTACATTCATCTCAATGGATCATTAAAAGGCATACCTTATTGAAAACAGAATTTACATTAAGTTCGAGCTAGAATCTGGATTATACACCGGTGAGCAAAAAGATTACAAAAAAACCTGGACAATTTATAAAAAAATTAAAATTTTTGTTGTACTTTTTACCGATAGTTGACGGCAATTGGAAACATTAATCGAGTTCAAGCCATTCATTACCTTCTTTCCCCCATCTCAGTCGATGTCCAGCTGCCTAATTCGGGTGTCGATAGCAAACCCGCCTTCGTTCATTAGCATAACATGACCCAACCAATGGTCATTTCTGCGTAAAGCTAGTAAAGCTCATCGTGAAATTTCTTTCGATCACGGGATGGCAATAAATCTTCCAGAGAACTTTTCGCTCGAATGCTCCAAGGGCCATCTCGTCTTTCGGCAATGTCAATTAAGATGAAAGACTTAGAGAGCGTTATCTTTGTTCGCTGTCTCCAAAATAGAATAAGTCTCTCAAAGTTTCAAAATTGTTAACTATCAACAGTGACATTGCTTCCAAGGCGCAGGTGCAAGGATTCTTTATTTGGTGACAGCAAACACTTCCTCTTGTCATCGTTTAAAGCAAAACCCACTTACTTCCCTTTCTTAACCAGGCCATCTTCTCTCTTTAACAACAGTCCTCTAAGTATAGCATATAAGGTCGTATTAGATATGGGAAAGACCGAAACCACCGTGGACAAGCTGATAGGGCATTTTCAGTGCTGTATAGGACATAGGCGGCCGCCGTGGTGTGAAGGTAGTGTTGCCGGCCTACCACACCGAAGGTCCATGGTTCGAGCCCTGGTACAGGTAACATCAAAAGTGATTTGAAAAAAGTTTTTCAAAACGGGGTCGCCCCTCGGCAGTGGTTTGGCAAACTCTCCGAGTGTATTTCTGCCATGACAGGCTTCTCAGCAAAAATTCGTCTCCTTTGTAGATGCCGTTCGGAGTCGGCAAAAAACTGTAGGTCCCACCAATTTGTAGGGAAAATTCAAATCGGCACACCACAAATTGGAAGAGAAGCTTGGCGCAAAAATCTCTTAGGAGGTTTATGATGATATACCTGTTGTATATCGCGCCATAGAGAGAGAGGACTTGTTAAATCTGATTTCGATCAGATATTCACGACACGGCAAACTGAACTAAGATGGCCAAAACAATTTTATATAAACGTTTGTAGTGGTGAGGCTCAACTGAGCTTAAATTAAATCGCCTATGTATGCATGTGTATGAGCATTAGACTGAGCTAAATAATTTTTTTTATCTGCGTTAATATTCGTTTCAGAATGTCAGAAAAGCATTTGAAATGTTACAGACCTTATCTAATTCCTGGAGGTCTATAATTGCTTGCCTAACTTTGGTGGCGCTGATCTCATTTTTTTGCTTTAAAACTGCCAAAGCATGGAGTAAAAAATGAAGCTTCTACAGTTTTGTAGAAAATCGAATTCTCCACAAAAATATAAGGGAATGGAAATGTTCTTCAGATGGGCCGTTACAGAGGAATCAAACTCTGAACATTGCAAAATAATATCAATAACTTTCCCAAAAAAAATTTTTTTACTCGGTGCAGTCTAATGCTCATACAGGGTGGCTGATGAATTTTGCTACATTAAGAAACTCAAATAATTTTTTTTTCAGTGTATGGAATTCATTTTTCTTTTATTCATGTTAAAGCTCATTAAATTTTATTAAATAAAGCTTAATTAGTTTTAAAAATAATGGAATTTAAATGCCCCCCCTGCTCGTCGATGCATGTGCGGCATCTTACCAAAAAGCTGTTCATTACTGCTTGGAGAGTTGAGACAGGAATAGCCGCAATTGTTTCTCGAATGGATTGCCTTAGTTCATTCAAATTTGTTGGTTTTGCTTTGAAGACTTCCTGTTTGCAATAACCCCGCAAGAAAAAGTCAGGTGCAGTAAGGTCAGGCGACCTGGGTGGCCAACGGAATGTGGAGTTTCTGGATATCAGCTTATTGGGAAATTTTCGTCGCAATTCTGTCATAACAGGTTGGGCTATATGAGGAGCTGCACCATCTTGCTGAAACCACACAGAGTTGAAAGAAATTCTCATTCGGCGTAATTCTGGATAGAAAAACTCTCTCAACATGCTCAACTAACGGTCTCCAGTAACCGTAGGGGTGTGACCGTTTTCTTCGAAGAAGTAGGGCCCGACAATGCAGCGTGATGAAACTGCACACCACACTGTGACACGAAGTGGATGCAATTCCGTCTCATGGAGTATCTGTGGGTTGGAAGCACTCCATATTCGACAATTTTGTTTGTTTATGTTGCCGTTTAAATCGAAATGGGCCTCGTCAGACATGAAGAGACAGTTCAACACGTTTCCATCCTCTTCCACCATTTGAAGCATCTTCTGGAAAAATTCCAAGCGTATCGGCAAGTCTGCAGCGTTCAGTTTGTTGGCCATTTGAATTTTATATGGGAATAAGTCCAAATCTTTGTGCATAATTGACTGTAATGACTGTCTGCTTACACCCATTTGAGCAGATAAGCTTCTTGTCGAAACACGTGGATTGTTTTGTATGGCAGCAGCTACAGCAGCGATTGTTTCCTCCGTTCGAACTGAAGGGTTTCGATGGTAAGGTCTTCTGTTGACTGTCCCATGCTCGGCAAAATTGTTTACAAGTCTTATTATGGTCCATCTGCTCGGAGGATTGCCGCCAAACGTGCGCCTATACTCTCTTTGAACTGAAACTACGGACTCCAGTGCGTGATAGCGGCGGACAATCCAAATTCTTGTGTCAGTGTCCCAGTTATCCATTTTTGTTAAACGTAAAAGTCAATCTGCAAAATAAAAAAAAAATTAACCAGATTCATTAAATAGAAAAAAAGTTATTTAATTTTTTTTTGGTAGCGGCTTTCATTAGCCACCCTGTACTTATGTACAGCCTACTTACTCCACCGCATTTTCCACGACATATTTTATTTGTGTAAATTTGTAGGTTTTGATTCACGTTGGTATACCTGTGTTTGAGGTGTGTGTCAGGTGGTAGCTGACGTTAAGAGCTTGTATAAAGCACCGTTCGAGAGAGAAAAAGATAGAAAGATTGCGTTGAGGTAGCTTTATGCCTTGTCACAAAAACAGCGCCATGGCAATTTTATTTCGCATTAAGAGATTAAAATCGAAATTAAAATTTAAATTAAACGTTTGCGCACACAACCATTGCAACCCTCGAACATGTACACTGGGTTGGCCTGGGAGTGGATAAAACGAAAATAGAATGGCAGTGGTCATGGCGTAAATTGCAGACAAATGGTTTTGGTTGCTTTTTTTTTCCTTTTTTTAATTCTTATTTAATGGTAAATGAATCGTGCAAGCCAACGCAAACGCTAACCAAAGGTGCTGCAAAAATGTTATTAAGGGCAAATCTTTTTATTTTGTGTTTAAGAAGACTATTCTTGAATAGTTTAAGCAAGAAAAGGAGCGCGCTGGAAGCAAATAACGGAATGGAAATGGAATAGGAGAAAATTTGTATTATATAATTAGCATTATATTGTATATGGATCACTACTAAAGCCAACGACTTCGCTGAAAAACATAGTGAGGTTACACTCTTTTGAAACCGTGGGTGTACCACGGCAGTTTGCATCGCTTCTCTTCCTCAGGAAGAATATTCTTTGAACATTTTGAAAACTTGCCGCTTAAATATTGACTAACAATCTTTAATTATTTTGCATTAAAACATTAAACTAGTTTCCATTCCAGGAAGCCATATTGGCGAAACTTAGTTCCTCAAAAACGGCTGAGATAATTAGTAAATAGCGTTAGAATTTTCGGATCGCTTTTGATTGACAACTTAATTAGATTTTTTTTAGGGAATTTTAATAAGCCGAACGCAGGATAACTTCTCATGAAGTAATGGAAAAGACACCAACAAAAGCAAGCGCAATAATAACACAACGAGTATACTTATTTAGGGATTCTAAGTTCGGGTGGAATCAAACATTATATACTCAGCTGTGGGATGAAGCTACAAATTTGTAATTATTTTTTCTTGATATAAGCCATGCTTATATAACAGTTGAGCAGTGATTAAAAAAAAGGCCATTCCATTTTACATTCGATTCAAGATTTAAATGAAATCGGCTTTTTGAGACAAAATTAAAATTTTTTCGAACTAATTTTTCTCATACAGGAAAAATATGTGATTTCGTTATGTGGAGAAAAAAATTCGCAAAAAAACATTTCTACAATCAGCACGCTTTTGGAGAGACCTAGAACCTGCACCTTATTATACTCAAATTGATTAGGCTACAAAACTGCTTAATCAGATTTTTTCTAGAAAATCCAGGTAAAAAGTTCAAGTAGGCCGAAATATGCAGATTTGAATTTTGTGGAATGCTTGAAGAAGCGACTTTAATGGCGTTCATTATAACATAAATGGTATTTGTAAACAAAATTAGCATAATGTCATATGAAAGATTTTAAAGATTGAAACTTGCGTTATTACCGGTTGCAAATGATATGGACCTCACTGTAAATGTACAGTGGCTCACAGTGAAAATGAGCCAGTTCTTCTAATATATTAAGTAAACTTCTTCAGCTACAATTTGTAAATTTCATATGTAAATTGAGATTTATTCCATAGAAACCTTTAAAATCAGTGGTTCGCAGCTTCCAGTAGAATTTGAAGCGAGATCTCCCCAAGCGATGAATAAGAGAGTGGACACCCTTTTGGAACAACAGAAGTAACTTTTTTCGTTTTCTGCTGTTAAGAGTATGCTACTTTTTGTGGGGGACAAGAAGAGATATCCCCAAGCCATGAATAAGAGAGTACTTCCCTTAACGTCCTTTCCGATTTTACTAATCTTGGAGCAATAGTGGAGACCTGCTCGAGTTATTAATAAGAGATTGCTCCCTTCTATATATTTTTGGAGCAAAAGTAGAGATTTCTCAAACTTCTCCTCCTAGCTAACAGCTTTTTGTGAAAGCCGTATTTCTCTACCAACAAAAGCAAAACAAATTTCAACAAAATAAAAAGCAGAAATTGACGAAATAAATTTAATTCAGGCCTGACACCATGTTTGGTCAGCTAAGTGGTCAGTTTAATCTTTGTTTCTTGAATGCTATGTATGCTCTTATTGCTGATATGTGAGGTATTTACGAATTCTCTTCCATTGCTCGCTTGTGCGTTTTAAAATAGTACTCTTCATTTACTTCCATAGATGGCTCGAGACATGATTTTCCAAAGATCTTTCTTTGGTCGGTTCGAAAAAATGTGAAACGTTTCCCTCATTACTCTCCTAGGAGGTTTTCTAATATTCTCCAAAACTCCCCCATTACTAGATTCAACTCTATTCAGAACGAAGAAAGACACTGAAGATGGCACAACGCCGAAACCGGTTTGTCTCCAAACCAAAATTGACAAGGGATGACGGAAAATCGTTCTAGAAAAATGCATACTTCTACCCTGTCGGAAACAGCAATAATAATAAAAAGGAAAAAACTCTATTATTATTTCTTGGGAGGTCAAAGGGAGTATTTCTATATTCGCCCTCCTAGGTAATGCAATGCTTAAAGGGAGTATACAAACTTATATGGTAATACACAGAATTACATACAGGGAGTAATCCAATACTCACAAGGGAGTACTCCGTGATTGACAAAACGATGATCCCTGGTTCTACTGTGTTATTTAAAAATTCAAAAACTGCTTGAACTTATCAGGGGTGAGAATTTTTAAATTTGAGGCAAGAACTTCAAAGTGATTCCTAAATATGCAGTTTTGTAGGTTATTATATTCTAGTCTCGTAAAGTGCAAATGTCAAGACTCTTAACAATACCCTTTGAACTTGTCATCCTTCTTCCATTTGTATAGAAGAAAATACCAAACACTTTAAAAAAATTTAATTTTGTTATCATATATCAACATCTTTTCGAGTTATGGATACGAAACTGAAAAACATTCTAGGTCAAAAAAAGGGCACCCATTTTCAAAAAAATTTATATTTTTTCCAATTTTTTCTTACACCAACACTTTCGGAGTAAGATAGAATTGATATTGAACTATTTAAAAAAAAACCCAAGCGGAGCACAGTTCAAGGGATAGGAGTTAACTTCTTACTTTTTCGGCAACATTTTAGGATCATTTGTTGACAAATTGGTTCGATAAACAGTTTTGAAATAACATTGCAATGATCCCAAAAAAGTCCCGACATGCTCCTGTAATCGTTCCGAAATGAAAGCAAAAAGATCTCAAAATGATCCCAAAAAAAGTCAAGAAAATAATTCCAAAATTATCCTGAAAAAGTCCCCAATTGGTCCTCAAAAGTTAAGAAAGTAATCCCGAAATGATCCCGAAAGTGTCCGGAAATAATACGAAAAACAATGCCGGCGAGGTTCCGAAATGATAGCAAACCAGTTTCGTAAACACTCCAAAATGATCTTGAAAAATTCAAGAAAGCAATTCCGAAAATGTTTCGAAAAACGATGCCGAACTGATGAGAACCATGACTAATACTCTGCCACAATTTTTTATTTCCGTTGCATCAATACAGAATGTCGAACTACTCCAGAAAAATATTTAAATTTCACTCTCAATCAAAACTTTGCATCACCGCCAAGGAAGCTAAGTTCGAAAACTTTAATACGAGGTGTGTTCAAAAAGTATCGCGAATTTTGTGTTTTTTCAAAAATTATTTATTTATTCATGAATATCTATTTTGTCCCCTTCAAAGTAATCCCCATGAGATATTATACACTTGTGCCAACGGTTTTTCCAATCTTCGAAGCACTTAAAAAAATCATTTTTTTGTATCTTGTTCAGCTCCTCCTTCGATGCCGTCTTTATCTCGTCAAGAGAAGCGTAACGTCGTCCTTTCATGGGCCTCTTCAGTTTAGGAAACAAGAAAAAGTCACAGGGGGTCAGATCTGGGGAATACGTTGGCTGCGGCATCATTAGTGTGTTGTTTTAGTCGCGCACAAGCAACGATGCGTGAGCAGGGGCGTTATCGTGGTGCAAAAGCCAATTTTTGTTCTTCCACAAAGCCGGGCGTTTCTGGCGGATTGCTTCGCGCGAATTGCGCATAACTTGCAGGTAATATTCCTTATTGACCGTTCTTCCCTGTGGCAAGAACTCATGATGCAATCGAAGAAAACTGTCAGCAAAACTTTCACATTCGACCGAACTTGGCGCGCTTTTTTCGGTCTTGGTTCGTGCAGCAGCTTCCATTGAGATGATTGAAATTTGGTTTCCACGTCATAACCATAAACCCACGATTCGTCACCAGTTATGACCCTCTGGAGCAAATTTGGGTCGTCGCGGACAGAGTTTAACATCTCATTAGCAATGTTCATGCGATGCTGTTTTTGGTCACAATTGAGCAATTTTGGTACGAATTTCGCGTAAAAATCGAAGACGATGCAAAACACGTGCAAGCAAAGCAGCTGTCAACAATTAACTGAACATTCAAAATGGCCGAGCTTGTCGGCATAAGTGAGAGACATGAGTACCAACATAACGCCACAAAAAATTCGAAATTCGAATATACGTAACCAGCGAAAATTCAAAATTCGCTATACTTTTTGAACACACCTCGTATATAAGTGGGCGTGGACCTTATCCGAAATTAGCAAGTTTGATCCGTTCCTTTTAATAAACGTAATCTGTGTCTCGAATATTGTCATAATACCTTAAACTATTTTTGATCTATTTTAAATAATATTTACAAGATTTACTGAAACAAAATTAGGCGGTGGCACGCCTACTTTCAAAAATTTATAAAAAAGTTATTGCATACCGCAATTTCAATTCACACCTAATTTGATCCAAATATACCTTGTTGAACTATTGGCTGATTAATCGATTTTTTTGTATTTTCCAAAATATGCAATATATATATGAAGTGGGCGTGGCTTTCATCAGACTTCGCCCAGTTCAAATATCGACGGGAGATGAGTGCCAAGGGACCACAGACATGACTTAATCAATTTCTTTTTCTCCTCCTGAAAACTTTTATATACATACATATATACGTCTCTATCTAACTCGATACGTTTATGTCATTACGACTTACCGTTAGGCGAATAAAATAACCATACATATCAAGTTATCCTCAGCGGAGTATAAAAAGTGCGACTTAGCAAACTGCGAACATAGTCCCAAACTTACGAAAATGCAAAAATTTTGGGAAATAAAGAGTTTGTGACAGTTCTTGGGAAGGTTGAGGGAAAGGGAGGCAAAACACACTGCAGTCTTCACAAAAAAAGTATGTTGATTGACGGCTACAAAGAATTTATGAAGCGTGTTGTAGTTTTTTGTGATACGGTTTGTAGCCAAGCAGGTTTCACGCTAACTTATCTGAAACTTGGTGCTGTTGTTGTTGGTATTTAAATTTGGAACTTAATTTCAATAAGCAATAAACGAAGAGTTGGCATTTAATTATTCTTTTGATGATTATTATGTAGACTTAGTAAAACCCTAGCCGATAAGAGAGGCATACCTTGGAAGGTCAAGTAAATATTATATTCGCCAGGCCTTGGCAGACGGCGACGAGCTAATAGGAAGGCAGCGATCCTGAACTCAGCAGCACTCTTAAAACTACACCCACCTTGGCTTTAAATACATTCCATCACATTGATCGATACTGACCACGACTAGTTTTTTTGTTGTTAAAATCAACAACAAGCTCATAAGCTACGAGAGCTCCAGCCTTTAATTTGATCTCGCATCGTACCCATTAGGGACTCGTTTGGGGTCGTGGACGTGGAAACTAATTCACCCGGCTGATCGAAATTGTATGACGAGTTTTCTGTCGTGAGTTCAATATAGCAGCAGGTTAAAACTTTCTGATCTTTTTGAAGTGCTTGAAGTGGCAGCCGGCGCAATCAAGAGGGTAGTGAATAGGATGCTCCCAAAACTACGAGTACAATGGTTAAATAAATGCATGTTTATTAATGCTCTGAGCTGAGTAGTTATGCGGTTGGGAGTCGTCTGCGAGTCCTTGAACTCTCTTTCAACTAGCTCGAACTTCCCTAGAATAAGCACCAGCTGGATCGAAAGTAATATCAATACTCTAACACTAATCGCTTGACCCGATTGGGCACTTTTGAACCCGGCATAGTTAGATGTAGGTATTCGTGGTTCCGCAGACTACATATAGTCTACTTTTGAGCAGATGGTACTGGGCTCGCGTTACATCCTACAAAGTAGGAAGATCCTTTTAGCCCAGGGTGTAGTAGAAGCTCCTTGCAAAACTTTTTGGGTCCAGTTGTATGGAAAAAAACGAGGTAGAATCTGCGAGTGAAGTCAGGCTTAGCTGTTCAGGTTTTCGCATAACAGAAAGTAGATACTTCATACCCTGGCTTACGGGGTGCTAGGCTCAATCTTAAAGAAAAGCGATTTCGCAAAATCGCGGAGTTGTTGTTGTTGTGGTAACGACAAAAACACTCCTCGAAGGTTTTGGGAAGTGTTGTCGAATTAACAGTGCTTGGCCAGATTTGAACCCGGTATGCTCCGGTGCTCCCTTGAGGTACTGCCCGACTCTTGTGGGAGCGATTTATGACCAGTGAACCCTTCTGGGTCATGTCACCCCACCTTCCATAAGGAAGGATAAGATGGGTAATGAGAGGTGAGAGGCATCATATCCGTAGATCAACCATCGAGTTGCACGTCATTACCTTTGTGCATATTAGTCGCCTCTTACGACCGGTATGCCTACCTCGCGGAGTCATCAGCATTTATTAGCCCTTAATCACCTAGTATATTTTGGCAAATTGGAAACACCAATTTATCCTCCACCTGGTTTACCCCTTCTCAATTGAGTTCTGTCCCTTTCTCTGTAGCCGATTTCGGGTTTCGACAAGAAACCTTTTTGGGACGCAACTTTTTTCTATTACTCGCTGCACTATGCTCATGTCACCGTAAGGTCCGTAGAGTTCATCCCTAGCGACGATAAATGTTTCGGACAATTTTTCTCTCAAACACTTCGAGGGCCCTCAGATATTCTTTCTACATTGTCCATGTCTTTTATTTCGACTAGGAAACCGACATGCGACCTTTGGTCATCGACTGGAGACCTTAGTTCTCAACTGCCTACTTAGTCTAATGTGGCACTTGTGTTTTAAGAGTCTTTATCCGATAAATAGTTGATGACAGCAAGTACTTCCTCTTACCCTCATTTACCGCAGATCTGCATTTTCACATGGATTATCGCAGCTTACTTTGTACTTGTCTTGACTGATGCTCACGACTTCAGTCAAGGCGTCTCAGATTTCTGGAAGCATGCTTTCTCGAGATTCTGGCAAAGGTGAGTATTTCGCTACTTCTCAAGTTCATTTGTAAATGGGTTAAAAAGTATTAACTGAGTAATACCTTGTTAGACGTATGTGCCCCTACCCGGCACGCAATGAGAGCATTCACAATGAAGATAAGTATCTGCGCGTGGAAGCTTGGGATATCCTATGTGCGTTCTCATAACCTAACTTAACCTTTCCCTTGTCCTAGTGGGTCTCACTTATAAGGGGCAGCTGCTACTAAACCTAACGTAGTTCGAACATTTGTTAGTCTGTACCTAACCTTACTTGGAACTATTTATTTTCTCAGTTTTAAAGGAGTAGAAAATTGTAATACAAGTTATAGTTCAGCTAATCAACTATTTCCATCATTACAGTTACTCATACTCCTTTTCACTTTATTTGCGCAGCTACAAAATTAGCAATTTCTGGGATGAATGCTGAGACTGTTTCTGATTTTTAATTAGTAAAAGTTGCCTAAGCTAAGTTGTAACAAGTACCTTCGTTATTTCTACAATCCACGTAAGTGGAATGCAACAAATATGCTAGCGCATACATACATACATACGTACAGTGGCGTAGTCAGGGGGGAATTAGCGGGATAGATCCACCCCCTTCGTCAATGAACTACTATTTTTTTTACTTTCGATTGAAAAACACAATATTTTACTAATGAAAAAGGGCAGATTTATGAATATATGAAATTTTCGGTTAGTGGATTATGCGTTTGAATATTAAGCCTATATACATATAGGCTTCTTTCAGACCTTCTACAAAATTCACAAGGTTTTCAAGACGATAAAACCGGTTTCGAGGTATACGTACACATTAGACTGGGTCGATTTATTAACCGATATCACGCCATCGACTTTTCGATAGGTTTTGGGCTCAGGAAAAAAAAGTTCCACTACACATATCCAAAAAAATAATTTTCGAGCCTGCGAAATTTCATTTTTTTGACTTTGTTCGACTTTGATTTGTAAGGTTTTTTTCATAACCTAAAAATTTTCATTTCCGTCCCAAAAAGGTCCGCTAAAATCGGTGGCGATAAAAAAAATGTATTTTCGATTTTTCGACTAAAACAAGTCCCAAAACCCGAAAATAAAATTTTTTTTCAAAAAACCGCTATCGCCAACGCCCTAACAAAAAAATAGCGAAAGGGTCAATTTTTTGACAAAAACACTCCCCAAAACCCAAAAAATATTTTATTTTTTTTTTAAAAAACTGTTATCGCCAACGTTTTTAGTACTGGAGTTACGACGTATTTGTTCCGATGAACATGACTTTGAAAAATTTTTTAGGACTTGTGACATGGATATTGAAAACAAATAGAACCGATTCAAATTTAGAGAGTCGATTCACTCAACATAAAACGATCTTCAGAGACTTCGCTTCAGTTTTTAAACAAACCACAGAGAAGAAAATGACAAAAATTTAATTAAGCTTGCTGAATTTTATGAACCACTTGTTCAAAACAAAAATATAGTGGCCGAAACCAATTTATGGTGAAGGTTCTTAAAGTGACATAACTTCCGCAAAAACTGCATTTTACGCACTTCAGAGCTGCGACAAAACGTCATTTTATAACTTATACAAATTGCTACCAATTTTTGCTACTCTCTCCGCTTCCACTTCTACAGTAGAACTCACCTCTTCAACCCTTCTTCTTCTTTGAATTCCGCGCCCTTTACCATAGCTAGCTACTCGTTACGTCTTTCTGCCAATTGGCGCCAATTGGAAACACCACGGGGTCACAAATCGATCTCCACTTCGTCCTTTCATCGGAGTGGTGGTCTCCCTCTTCCTCTGCTACCATCGGTGGGTGCCAATAAGAATACCTTCTGGGCCGGAACATCTTCATTCATTATCACAACATGGCCTAGCCAGTTAAGACCTTGAGTTTTAATTCGTTGGGCTATATCGGGGTCTACATATAGCTCATACAGCTCATCATTAAATCTTCTTTGGTACTCGCCGTCGGCAACTCGTAAACGTTCGTAAATCTTTCGAAAAATCTTTCTCTCGAATACTCCCAGAACGCCTCATCAGATGTTGTCAGTGCAAGCTTCTGCACCATAAACCAGGACGGGTACGATAAGTAACTTATTTATTTTCGTTCTTCGAAAGAGGACTTTACTTCTCAATTGCCAACTTAGTCAGCAGTAGCACTTGTTTGCGTGAGTAATTCTTCGTTGGATTTCTAGGCTGACATTATTGTTGGTGTTAATGCTGGTTCCCAGGTTAGAAACCCTTACATTTTTTTGCGAGTTCTGTATTTTCCTCAATACAAGGTGATGAAAGCAATTTCTTTCATATGAAAGAAAACACTTTAGCACTTCGGAAAAAAATTACCCCAAATCCTGGCTACCGCACTGCATAAGTATATACGTGAATACATGCAACATATTCAAATTTCGCCTTAATTCTATGAAGAAAAGTGTTTCGACATTGTGAAGTCACCTGTGAGCTTTCAACTCAACCAGCATAGGCCAAAAAAGTTTTCTATTATTGTTTTTGTTTATAAATCTAAATATTACTCACGCCAGGAAATGCAGCAGCGCAGCGCCTGAAAAGTAGTGCTACAATGCAATTGCCAACAATAAAAACAACAACAGCTACATCGCCATTTATCAGCCGTTATGATGTGGCGCTCTTGCAGCTGGTACGAGGCGTACGAAGATGGGATGAATGCTGGCGTTTGTTAAGTAAAATCAATTTTGACAGTTACCTGCAGCGGTAAAAAGTTTTTGGCAAACATTTTTAGAAGCTTTTCATGAAATTTTGTTATAAGCCTTTTTAATGATCGCTGCTGTTTATTTTGTGGCATAAACTCATTTTACTTTTTCACAAAATGTTTATGTGTAATTTTGGTTTAGTTGTCGTTGATGATGTTGTTGTTGTTGTAGTTGTGCATACTTATACAAGTTTAGCGTTGCAAATTCTTATACCCAGTTGTGATATACATATATTAACATTTATCAATTTGCTCAGTATGAAAATATAACTAACCTGGTTATGTCGCCTGGTATGTTCGTCAGCGAGCAAGACACATCCCAACTACCATTAAAGTTATGAGAACGGAAACGTCCACCTCAAGTGAGTAAATTTTAAAGTTGCTTGTTTTCGGTATAAGTAACTGTACTTGAATAATCCTTGGTAGCTGCGCTGTGACGACTACCACTTGTAAATTATTTGGCTATTAACTTATTAGGTATTAAGCGGTTCTTATCAGTTTGCCTACTTCAAGCATTTCATAACTTTAAAGTTGTGAATCATGGTAACGGTAACTGTTTCATGTTACTGATATGCCACTTCAAACCCTGTCAAGCCTACTAAGAGGTTTTTCCCCTTCAGAAACTTTATGGGCTTATATATTTCTCTTTTAAAAAAACTGCACTTGATCGACGGGACTATGGCTACAACTAACAAGTCCTTAGAGGCAATACTTTTGCAAGCCAGTTCGCTTTTAGTGTGAAAGTACACCTGCAAAGTAAAGTAAATGGCGTCTCTTGGCACGATATAACGATCTCTACATCTATATATATAAAAAAAATTTTATTTATTGATGTCTGCACATTTCGGATATTCAAGAAAAATTTAGAGAAGAGGTATCATTATTAAGCTAATATAATCCAAATCAACAGCTTTTAGAACTTTTGTCAGTCTTCATGTTTGGGCGCGTATGGACCAGGGTGAACCGAAACGTGTTAATTGGTATCAAAACAGTTCAGATCAATCAGCAGAACTCAAAAAATGCTACCGCTAATCTAAGAGTATTCCTGGTTAAGGACGACATGGACATAAGTTTCATACAAGAGCCCTGTGTCAAAAACCAGGTAAAAAGTGGGGTTAAGCAGCAGCACATACAAACTGTTCTGCAGAGCGGATGAAAGTAATCCAAGAGCATGTATTTTAATCAAAAAAAAAAAACCTTAATTCATTCTTATGTTCCCATTACAGCACACCAGACTTAACCGTCGCACAGCTTGAGGGGGGTTGCAATTAGAGGATGTTCTTGGGGTCGGTATACATAGCGCATGACAGGTACGCCTCGCCTCTGGAGCTCGTATGGAGAAGGGATCCTATATGATCATCTGCCACTAATGATAGAGGTGAGTCATTTTTTAACCTAAGTATATGAAACAGTCGGACAACACGCACTTTCATTTTCCAGAGCTCATCAAGGTATCTAGGCTGGGAGGAGGTGCTGGACCTCACTTAAGTCTCGGACGATGGCCCGTCAATGGTAGATAAGTAGATAGCAGATCCCGCAAACGTCTCCTTTACAGAAACCCGAAAAGAACTAATTGGGAAAAATTCGTCAGTCTAACATAAAATTCTCTTACTGTCGCAAATCCAGAAGAGTTGGACGAAACGGTAGAAAATCTAGAGCGCGCTTTCATAATCTCTTACAACAAATCCACCCCACTACCACAAGAAGAAATTCCCTTTGGTGGAGTGGATAACTCAGGAAGCTTAGATCGAAAGTTCGGACATTATTCAACGAGTCTTTGAAAACTAAGATATGACAACCATATAAATAAGCACTCAAGCGATATAAAAACGCTATAAGAAAATCCAAGACAAAGTAGTCGTGGCAAACCTTCTGCTCGTGAATTGAAAACAGCCGTGAATCCGCAAGGCTCAGTAAGATTCTGTCGAAAGAACACCACTGCCATTACTTTGTAATAAGGGAAAACGAAATCTGCGGAGGACTCGCTAGACGCTCTTTGAAATGTACATTTTCGTAGTTGTGATAGCCCACCAGCACACTTGGTCGTGAATAGCCCACTGCATCTCACCGACGGAGTGCCCGTGTGTCTTATCAGCACAGAAAAAAATAAGTTTTGCCACCAATTTTTAAGCCTTCATATCCAGAGTAGGTCTAAGATCTAAGGAAGTCTGTAATTCACCTAGGCCCGGGCTAGATTTTCCCTACAATCGACAACCTAAGCTGGCACGGCACTGTACAGAAATAGTATGTTTCTCAGTTTACGGCTAATTTATCGTATATTTCACAAGGGGCTTGCCTAGTTTTCCCCGGTGATGCCTAGCGGGATGTAAGGAGCCTGCCCAGTTCTTGCACGATTGCTCAAATTGCGGGCAATATTCCATAAAACCTGGAAAGGACCTGCCTAGTTTTTTTAGCTTGGGCCTGCTTAGTTCAATGCGACTGCATACTGTTTCCTCATCTATTCCTGTGATGCAGTTTCCTAGGTACTCTGCATAGCTTGGTGCTCCAAATATATATGGTTTAAGTGGGTGAAAAAGGACATTTATGACTAGGATCCAGAAAAGAGGCACGGAACACCCCCTTAGGGGTATCTGCTGGAGGCCAAAATTTATCCAGATGTCCCCTGTTATTTGCAGATAGAATAAATCAGCTAAAGAAACCTTAATTTATGTAACATTTTTCGATGCTCTGCTAAATATACAATTTTCTGTGTACCCTGACCCCCGATTTCCTTACTTTTTACTATCCAAATATATGTAATTTGTTTTTGCTCTTATTGTATGAATTTCATTTGTTTGCCACCGAGAAAGTTTTGAAACTTAGTTGGTGCGCGCTTGCTATCCGTTGTTGTTGTTTTGATTTTTGTTGTTATGCTGCAATTTTAGTTTTCGTTACTGTTTTGCGGAAATGAAACTAGTTTTAACAAAATTTTGAAATTATGCATTTTTAGTTTTCATATCCTCCAAGTTGAAGAGTTCATGCAACTCGTTTGATATTATGAATAAAAGGGCATGGAGGGGGAAAGCCTCGACCTTTGATTAGCGTTCACTGTGGCATAAAATCATCAACGAAATTTTCAGCCAAGCTAGATTTTTTAAAATGTCAAATTTAGGGCAAAGCTGTTTTTTAGAAATTCCTCAAACCCTGAAGGGTCTTAGCTAGTACCGAGATGTTGGATAAAGGCAGGATAAGACTTCGTATTGATAGCAATGAGTGCATCCTTTTTTACCGATTTCTCTATTGGCCTTCTTACATCATTTTACCTGTCGGCCGTGGGGTGCAGTATGAGTTGCCTGCAAAAAGAGTTTTTCGAAATCTTCAAAGCTTTGTCGCCAAATGCAACAATGCCATGTCGTTGAGTGTGCAGGTGGCATATTGTGAGGCTACCAAATTGTCCTTATCCCTAAAATAGAGGGGCTGTAAGGTCATGATGGGCGTGCCTTCTAAGTGCCATCTGGCGTATAAGTTAGGTCTCGTCAGTGACAAGAAGTGCGAGCTGGAGGAGGAGACAAGGTAAAGCATGTTCTGCGGTCTCGTATTGTGCACGGTAGTATAAAGTTGCGACTATTAGGGTGACATGACCTAGAAGGTTTCACTGGTCATAAATCGCTACCACGACAGTCAGGCAGTACCGCAAGTACCGGAGGGTACCGGGTTCAAATCCGGCCAAGAACTGTTAATTCGACACCACTCCCCAAAATCTTCGAGGAGTGTTTTTGTCGTTACCACAACAACAACAACTATTCGAGTTGACGAACTATCAGACATCGTAGCAGCGAATAGGATTATCCTAGAAATGTTCTTAGTTTTTAAGGAGGACATTATTGTACTTTAACTTCAATACTGGTTCTTGGATAGGATTTATCGATCTGGTCGAAAAAAGTCTAGTAACACTCTGTACATTGTCGGTGTATGTGTGATCTTCACAGATTGGTTAGCACAACATAACCTAACCTGAATTTCATGATTTAACACGCCTTTTAACCAGTAGCAGAAAGGATGCAGCACCTGAAAAGGGCCTTTCTCTTTAATACGTTTGTGCAGATCGTACGGAAATCTGACTTCCGCGCTCAGTCGCTTGGTTTTGGATCTTTAGTGTTAGAGATATCGGACTGGATCACTGACAAATCCGAACGACTTTTTTAAGTTTCACTAGCCGTTTTAATAGAATCGCTGGTCTTTCGGAACTCTTATATGTCAGACGTAAGTGGAAGGGCATAGAAAAAGCTCTCAGTGAATTCACTAAAGCCGCGCAAGTCGAATTTTTTGAAGTTGACAAAACAGGCAGCGCAGAACACTGGAAGATTAACAGCCCTTTTTGCTATTTCCTTAAACTACAACCCAATTATTTGCTCAAAAAAATTAACTTTCTCCCTCCATCATCTCCTACCTGATTATCTTTATCTTCTACTTCTTCTTTTATACCTAGTTATTCCTCTATTTCTTGGTTTTCTTCTTTATATTTTCTTTTCGATGCCACATACTTTTCCTCTTCTTTTTCATCTTTTGATGGCACTCCTTTCCGCCACCCTCTCACCATATCTCTTCATCTGGCTGTGCCTCCAACTGTCCCTACTTAAACTAAATTTATTTTCTATTAAAATTTCACTTAAAAATACCTTCAGGTCCATCTTTGCCACGAATGTGTAATTGTAAAATATTTATTATAAAATTAGAACCAAAAGCTCTTTTCTTTTGCTATAACAAAATGTTCGCCTTTAATTTTATTGAAGAATTTGGCCTTTAAGTTTATTGAAAGGGTATTAACACTTCACTTTGAAAATACCCCTATGTCCTTTTGTTACACGAATATAAGATTCTAACACTTGAAATAGAGAAGTCTGTGCAGTAAATCATTTGCTTTGCTCTAACAAAGATTTAGACTTTAATTTTAACTACGGTTTACATTAAAATTTAACTTTAAAAGCATGGCTTTGTTTTATTGCTGCACCAATGTGTTCATTTAAAACTTGAATAAGCTAATTCGGGCTGGTAGATTCTCTGTTTTGCTGTGTCTTAATTTTATAAAGTGTAGATATAATACTTTTAAGGAAAATTTATTAAATTACTTTTGTCACAGAATTTTCTCATGTTAATTATATGAAACAATTCTAACTTAAGCTGTCACTAAACATATTCTCCCGCTTCACAGAATTCAACAATAGCACAATAAAACAAATTATATTTCTGCCAGCTTTTGCTCCTCTTTTTTACTTATGTAGTTTTGTATATATGAAAATACATACATACATACATTCTGAATAAAAATATGTACGCATTGCTTTCCAATTTTTGTTTTAATTTGAAATTCAAAACATTTTGCATTGTATTGCAAAACTGCAGCAGCCATGAGAGAAATCTTTTGTTTTCCTTCTAAATAGAACAAAATGTTAGACAAAACAATTGGCGCATGAGCAAATGGATATGGGTGGCGCTAAGTGTATGTATGTCGGCTTGTATAGTACGCTAATCGTACCGGTGCTGGTGGTATCAGTTGTGCCAGTAGCCGGAATTACCGTATGAATATGGCGACGACGAGCGGATGGATAGCATGGCAGGCTACATCTGTTTAGGTATTTTTGTTTGTTTCCATATTGTTTTACGATTTATTTTGTTTTGCTATGGTTAGTTTTGTTTATTGTTGTTTTGTCTATTGTTTGTTATTATTGCATATTAAAAACATGCAAACGTATAAGCTTTTGTTTCGACTTTGCTATTGCTGGTTAATTAAACGCAGACCATTTTTGAAAAGATTTTTCACTTTTTTTTAGTGAGTAATAATTTTGTTGGTGTTGGGAATGTGTGAAATGTGTATGTGTACGAGTATATGTATATTAAGCGTGTATATATATTAGCAACAAAATTTTCTTTAGGGTATGAAAAGCCATGAATTATACGAATGCGAATAAGGAGTACGGTTACAAACAGTGTTGCCAATGTTTATAAAAATGTGTTTGTCACAAAAGTGTGAGAGTGCAATAACCTCCGATTCCGAGTTCTTGATAAATTTTCTATATTGATAAAGAGTCAAGTAAAAAATAATTGTATCAAGTATTTTGGGTTCTAAGTCAAAAATAAAATATTATTTCCCGTTTTTGAATAAAACTTCCAAAAATATGATACAAATATTTTTCAATCAATATTAGTGATGCTTCACGCAGAACGAGCCTGACAGTGAGTGTTTTTTTTGCTGTGAATCTTCTCTGGCAAGTTGGTCATTTCTTAGATAGAGAAAAAAATGTTGGACTTGCAACACTGTTACCGTTATCGACAGCTCTGTGTACAGTATCTTTGATTTTTGATTTGAGATTTCATATGAAAGAGCATAGCCTATAGATTAATTATATCATATTACTATTAGAAAAACTGATGCCAACTGTGCAAAAGTGCTGTATTTTTTAAAATTTGATGATTTTCAAAGCTACGACTTTTTGAAAAATGGATTTTCATTGTTATATTTATAACATTCATAACTGAAAAATGGCTGTTTTTTATTTTGGTTTTTTTCGTGATGAATAAAATAATTAGAATTTAAATATAAGATATTCATGAATAGGGTGTCCAACTGTTAAAGAATACTTTCTACTTTATTGCGCATTTGGTTTTCAAATTTGAGGTGTCTTATAAAAGGACATATCCTTTATAAATAACATCTTATAGCTTTTATAAAAAAGGGATTGCCACCTGTGAAAAAATTAATTTATGGCATATAGTTCAAACTTTATGATTTATAAATTGTTTGGTGTCAAATAAAAGCGTTAATAAGATATAATTTTCACTATACAGTTTCTTTGTTTTTCTAACTTGATGATTTTTAAATTTTTAAGTGTCAAATGAAAGATGAATAATATCATTTAGCTTTTATCAAAATTGTGTTTTAAAGTAGGTAATAATTACACCATTTATAACTCAAGAACGGCTTGGTCCAATTTGAATATTTTTTTGACTTTGGTTTTTTTTTTCATGATAAATATAATAATTAGCATTGGAATATATGATAATCATAAAAAGGGTTGTCATCTGTTCCAAAAATGTTTGTTACTTCACAGCATATTTGATTTTCAAGTTTGAGGTGTCATATGAACGGGCATAGCCAGTAGATGAATTATAACATTATTATAATATTATTATTATAACATAAAAAGGGCTGCCAGCTCTGAAAAAAATTAACTTATGGTGTATACTTAGTTCAAATATTATGATTTTCAAATTGTTTGGTGTCAAATGAAATATATTATTGTTGTCGAACTGAGAACTGTCTTTTCTAAGTAATTCCTATACCATTTATAATCCAAGCACGGCTTGGCCAATTTTGAATATTTTTTTACTTAGGTTTTTTTTTTGTGGTTAATAGAATGATTAGAATGCGAATATATGATATTAACTCCCCTTACTCGAACTGTTATAAATCGAGTTTTCTATAACTCGAAGGAAAACTATTAGCAGTAGCGTTTGTAATGATTATGAAACAAGGTTGTTTTTTAATTGCTTGCCGAACAAAACTTCGACTTTTAAAAAACAATGGACGTAAGAGTAGCAATCAGCTAATTATGAATGTTTAAAAATCTCACAATTTTTTTGATTGAAAAATTAACGAACCGTGTTTTTAGCGGTTAAGTGGCGATAGGTTATAAACAAACTCCAAGATTTGGATGACAGGACAACTGTTTGAAGAATGGGTCTTAAAATTATCGATCATTTTCGACCTTACTGGGAATAACGACTTACCTTAGAAACACTATGGGGCAAGAGCGTCTCAATGGATGTGCTGATTTAAGTATTCGCTATTAAATTGATTTAAATGAGGACGAAATTCTCCAAACTTTTCTCAGAAAGCCTCGAAAATTGCAATATATAACAGTGTACTTGAACTTTGCATGTACAAAATACACTATGAAATAATTAAATATACAAAAAGATCTCAAAAAAAATTTTTTAGAAAAAAGAGTAAAAAAAATGTTCCCTTCGCGGAATCCTGAATCTGCCACCGCTTTTAGCACACTAGAGTCAATTTTTGCTGAAAATAACAAAAAAAAGTAAATTCTGTGTCACTAATTTCAGAATATTTCAGTTCATTAAGTAATTCCGAATCTCAAAAAAAGCTTCTTGTAAACTCTTCTTCTATAATTGTAACATAACCAGTGCTCTTAAAATGCTCATAACCCCGGGATATTTTAAGAACTTTGAAAATCTAGCGCATACATTTTCTGTAGCTAAACTTAGCTTACAATATCAAACTTCAGTTCCTATCGATGTCGACAAATTTCGTAGTTACGACCCTAACAAAGGCAGTGGCGGCATTACTATCTCGTAGAATTGACCATTTGCATTTTAAAGTTTATATTAAAACTACTCATATTAAATATAGCGAAAAGTGTACTTCTACAATGATAGCCACCCTCATATATTTAGTAGTATTTACTTATGTTTCATGTTATCATAGTCTACACAATGGCGTTACAGAATGCAATAGAAGCAAACAGAAATGGTTGTATAGGGCTATTGTCTCGAGTTAACGCACAGATTAGGGTTTTCATTACAAGCGCCCATAGCAGCTTTTGTAAGCCATTTTACTCATTTTCATACAATGGCTAAACACATACAAACATTAATGTGTATGCTACTACGTATCTTTGTGTGTTGTTGTAGCTGTTGTTTAAAATATGAAAATAGAGAAAATATTTTTAGTTTATGGGGAAAACGATGCTCTGTACATATATTTTAATATAGGCATACAACTAGTAATATATTCACACAAACAAACAAAATAAATATGTAAATTTACTGCACTTACCTCGTTTAACTTTAAATAAAGCAATGAAAGTAGTTGCTTAGAAACTGAAATGCCCTAAGCAACTTGTTACTAAAACTTTTGCATAAAAATTAAAGTTGCGTATACGCAGTGAAGGACATTTTTATATGAAGGAACTACTGGCCGAATACATACAATACAAAAAATTAGATTATGGGAAATATTAAGTTAATATTTGAAATTGAAAGTATTATTTTTAAGCTTAGAAAAGCTGATCTGAAATTCCTTTTTTTGAAAGAGTCAAAAAATTACTTTTAAAATGTAAATTTATATAAAGCTAGCTGACCTGGCAGACGTTGTTTGGGCCGAAAATTGGCATGCGTGCATTTGAAAATTGTCAGGCCTCAACTCCGCATCCCTTTTTTACTTGTAAGGGAACCTCTTCATCTACCTTTTCCTCTTAATACCCCAGAGACATGACATAATTCCAAGTAGCATAATCCCATGCAAAAAATGTTATTATAACACTCCCCCAATTTGTTTACTTCAGATTATGACACTGCGGAATACGATGACGCGATCCAATACCGGATTTTGCGATCCACAGTTTTTCTGCATAGGAGCCACTTTGTGGGGTAAAAATGTGTACACTTTCTTACGAGTTTTAAAACTCAAAGTTGTCATAGGCCCAATTTGGATTATGTTGGGAGTGTCATAACATAAATTTTTTACTTGGGATTATGTCATGACAGTCCGTATCCATCTCGGTTATAGAACATTTTGTTGTCCATTTTTAAAAATTTTCCGCCAGCCACTTCTTTTTCCACTTCGACTTTAACTTTAACTTCAACTTTAAGTTGATTTGATTTTCTGTTTTTCCCTTATGAACGAAAACATACACTGAAGATGGCGGATCGCCGAAACCGGTTTGTGAAAAAACAAAACAAATAAAAACTTTAACTTTAACTATAACTATAACTTTAACTTTAACTTTAACTTTAACTTTAACTTTAACTTTAACTTTAACTTTAACTTTAACTTTAACTTTAACTTTAACTTTAACTTTAACTTTAACTTTAACTTTAACTTTAACTTTAACTTTAACTTTAACTTTAACTTTAACTTTAACTTTAACTTTAACTTTAACTTTAACTTTAACTTTAACTTTAACTTTAACTTTAACTTTAACTTTAACTTTAACTTTAACTTTAACTTTAACTTTAACTTTAACTTTAACTTTAACTTTAACTTTAACTTTAACTTTAACTTTAACTTTAACTTTAACTTTAACTTTAACTTTAACTTTAACTTTAACTTTAACTTTAACTTTAACTTTAACTTTAACTTTAACTTTAACTTTAACTTTAACTTTAACTTTAACTTTAACTTTAACTTTAACTTTAACTTTAACTTTAACTTTAACTTTAACTTTAACTTTAACTTTAACTTTAACTTTAACTTTAACTTTAACTTTAACTTTAACTTTAACTTTAACTTTAACTTTAACTTTAACTTTAACTTTAACTTTAACTTTAACTTTAACTTTAACTTTAACTTTAACTTTAACTTTAACTTTAACTTTAACTTTAACTTTAACTTTAACTTTAACTTTAACTTTAACTTTAACTTTAACTTTAACTTTAACTTTAACTTTAACTTTAACTTTAACTTTAACTTTAACTTTAACTTTAACTTTAACTTTAACTTTAACTTTAACTTTAACTTTAACTTTAACTTTAACTTTAACTTTAACTTTAACTTTAACTTTAACTTTAACTTTAACTTTAACTTTAACTTTAACTTTAACTTTAACTTTAACTTTAACTTTAACTTTAACTTTAACTTTAACTTTAACTTTAACTTTAACTTTAACTTTAACTTTAACTTTAACTTTAACTTTAACTTTAACTTTAACTTTAACTTTAACTTTAACTTTAACTTTAACTTTAACTTTAACTTTAACTTTAACTTTAACTTTAACTTTAACTTTAACTTTAACTTTAACTTTAACTTTAACTTTAACTTTAACTTTAACTTTAACTTTAACTTTAACTTTAACTTTAACTTTAACTTTAACTTTAACTTTAACTTTAACTTTAACTTTAACTTTAACTTTAACTTTAACTTTAACTTTAACTTTAACTTTAACTTTAACTTTAACTTTAACTTTAACTTTAACTTTAACTTTAACTTTAACTTTAACTTTAACTTTAACTTTAACTTTAACTTTAACTTTAACTTTAACTTTAACTTTAACTTTAACTTTAACTTTAACTTTAACTTTAACTTTAACTTTAACTTTAACTTTAACTTTAACTTTAACTTTAACTTTAACTTTAACTTTAACTTTAACTTTAACTTTAACTTTAACTTTAACTTTAACTTTAACTTTAACTTTAACTTTAACTTTAACTTTAACTTTAACTTTAACTTTAACTTTAACTTTAACTTTAACTTTAACTTTAACTTTAACTTTAACTTTAACTTTAACTTTAACTTTAACTTTAACTTTAACTTTAACTTTAACTTTAACTTTAACTTTAACTTTAACTTTAACTTTAACTTTAACTTTAACTTTAACTTTAACTTTAACTTTAACTTTAACTTTAACTTTAACTTTAACTTTAACTTTAACTTTAACTTTAACTTTAACTTTAACTTTAACTTTAACTTTAACTTTAACTTTAACTTTAACTTTAACTTTAACTTTAACTTTAACTTTAACTTTAACTTTAACTTTAACTTTAACTTTAACTTTAACTTTAACTTTAACTTTAACTTTAACTTTAACTTTAACTTTAACTTTAACTTTAACTTTAACTTTAACTTTAACTTTAACTTTAACTTTAACTTTAACTTTAACTTTAACTTTAACTTTAACTTTAACTTTAACTTTAACTTTAACTTTAACTTTAACTTTAACTTTAACTTTAACTTTAACTTTAACTTTAACTTTAACTTTAACTTTAACTTTAACTTTAACTTTAACTTTAACTTTAACTTTAACTTTAACTTTAACTTTAACTTTAACTTTAACTTTAACTTTAACTTTAACTTTAACTTTAACTTTAACTTTAACTTTAACTTTAACTTTAACTTTAACTTTAACTTTAACTTTAACTTTAACTTTAACTTTAACTTTAACTTTAACTTTAACTTTAACTTTAACTTTAACTTTAACTTTAACTTTAACTTTAACTTTAACTTTAACTTTAACTTTAACTTTAACTTTAACTTTAACTTTAACTTTAACTTTAACTTTAACTTTAACTTTAACTTTAACTTTAACTTTAACTTTAACTTTAACTTTAACTTTAACTTTAACTTTAACTTTAACTTTAACTTTAACTTTAACTTTAACTTTAACTTTAACTTTAACTTTAACTTTAACTTTAACTTTAACTTTAACTTTAACTTTAACTTTAACTTTAACTTTAACTTTAACTTTAACTTTAACTTTAACTTTAACTTTAACTTTAACTTTAACTTTAACTTTAACTTTAACTTTAACTTTAACTTTAACTTTAACTTTAACTTTAACTTTAACTTTAACTTTAACTTTAACTTTAACTTTAACTTTAACTTTAACTTTAACTTTAACTTTAACTTTAACTTTAACTTTAACTTTAACTTTAACTTTAACTTTAACTTTAACTTTAACTTTAACTTTAACTTTAACTTTAACTTTAACTTTAACTTTAACTTTAGCTTTAACTTTAACTTTAACTTTAACTTTAACTTTAACTTTAACTTTAGCTTTAACTTTAACTTTAACTTTAACTTTAACTTTATTTTTAATACTATTGTTTGTTATCTTAACCTCTATATATCGTACGCCATAACTGTTCAAAACTGTTGTACATTACGTCTTCCTATAATCGAAAACTCTATTACCTCTGGCAATGTATTTAACATTTATTCTGCACTTTCTAATTTCCGGAAAATAAATGAACTGGCGTTATTGGCAACTTTCACTTTTCATTTTCGGCTCGCACATGTGGCAAATAATGTGCAAACACGCTGCCGTTCTCTCAACTGCATGCGCCATTTACATTGGTGGCAAACTCCATTTTCACCCATTTGAGGTGGCAGCCACACATATTTACTGACACCAACACACTTACATATTTACTTACGTACTAATGTGGCTAACAGCAAATAACGGAAATTGTAATTGTGCCACTATAGAAATGGATGCCCACCACAGAAATACCCATTCTGCATACTGGCGTAATAATGGATTAGGTACCTAAAGAAAATTGGTAGTTTTAGAGGCATCCGAATTTGCATAGCCTAAAAAGTGGATGAAGCCGTTTTCAAGCTCCAGCCACCAAAACAATCCATACAAGGAAGCATGCGGAGGCAATGTGTTGGAATTCATGTGCTGTTTATGCATTTTCCAATGAGCGTGTTTACATATACAGACATATCTCAGTCTCTGACACTCGGTCTTCCTTTTACTCTACCATTTTACGGCTTTATTGTTGGTATAAAATTGGTAAATTAATTATGAAGTGGTCTTTAAAAGTTGCAGTCTCACTTGTGCAAGCATGAGTGGAGCACAGTGATTAAATTTTGATAGGAGTGAGAGTGTTTTATGCTTCTAGAACCGCATAACTTGACCAAATGCCAAATAAAATCACGGAAAAAATGGTCCTATATGTTAAGGTAGACTTCCAAAAATACATGGTGAAGAACTCATTCAAGGCCGTTTGGTAGTTATTCAGTGATGCGCATACAAACATACTAACAGACTGACTGCAAATAAATGAATTGTTTCTAAGACTCCTGTTCCTCTAATTAACAATCGAAATGGTTTTTTACATAAGTGCCTTTCCATGCCAAATATTTGGTCGAGAGTTTCCTTTAATCATAAAGCAAAGTTCTACCAAAGAAAAAAAAATTTTTTAAAGTTGTGCAAGTTCAAAATTTCACATTTTTTCTTGCTTTGTAAAGTTTACTTTTTTAATATTTCTGTAACTACTGTATTTTAAAAAATTAACTTTGGCATTTTCAAAAGTACTCAGAGGGAAAAAAAAATATTTTGAATAAAAAAAATTTTAATTTCTAATTTTAGAAAATTTTCAATTTGCCAAAATCGAAGCTCTTAAAGATCGCCATTAAAATTTGGACTCGAACGTTGTTGTTTATACCTCTGATACAACTAAAAATATCCTGAAATTTTCAGAAGGGTGCTCTTTCTTTTTTTTCAAAAATATGATTTTATGAATCTTGCCTACAAAATTTTATTTTGATTTTTTAAATATTTAACTTTCAACTTTCTAAAAACAAAAAATTTAAAAACTTATTTTTTACAAATTTAAGTCCAAAATTTAATGGCGAACTTTAATTTTTTCGATTTTAAAAAATTTTTAAATCTAAAATTAGAAATTTTAAAATATTTAAAAAAAAAAATTTTTTATACCTGTAAGAACCCCCTCTGAAACTGCCAAAGTTTATTTTTTTAAGTACAGTAGTATCAGAAATATTCAAAAAATAAACTTTACAAAACAAGAATAGAAAGAAAATAGTTGAGTTTTGAATTTGCATAATTTTTGAAAAAAAAGTTTAGTTTTTAATTTTGAATTTTCTTTTCTTTGGCAGAACTTTTTTTATGAGAAAAGGAAACTCCCCACCATATTTTACTTAAATCAGAAGGGGCGATTCCAACTATCTAACGCTTTGACATTTAAAGACAAATAATATATGTATATGGGTAGATTTCACTATTTCAAATTCTTAAATAACATATCCATTACAGAAAATTATTAAGGGGTATTCTTAGAGAGAAATGTATTAAGTGTATCACTAAGTACTTGGTCTACAGAGCTTAGCTCGGTTGTTTTCTATATTGCCATATAATTTTGATATATCCTATCTACTTATTACCAAATTTCGGATCTGCTTGTATGACTTGAGTAGCCGAGGCAGCTAAAACTAACAAATCGCTAACCTAAATTAGAAATTTTATAATGATAACTTTTATTGATGCCAAGAAATAATAAAAGGCCAAATTTATAAGTTATTAGCTGGCATTCGGTTTGTCTTAGAGCTGCGTATCCTGCTCAATTCTCACAGGAACACTCCGGATCATTAGCAAATTAATTTAATTTAATAATTTCAGGTGGATCCTGAGTATCCACAATATTTAAAAAAAAACACCCCAAAAATTTTTGTTTAGTATTAAAAATCATGATATTCGTTTTAAGGATATGGATGGTAATATGATAACTTAAATAATATATATATAACAGTTAATAATATATCTCATATTTTTGGGAACGGAACAACTTCATAATATATTAATGCATCGAAATCCAAAATAAAAGCTACAATATGAACACTCCGCAATGGAGCATGTTAATCATAGCGCAACAGCGTTATCTGCTATTGAAAATTTTGGTTTATCAAAAGGTAGCGTGTCAAATCTTTGGTGTTGCCTACACATGTAAAATTTTTTATCTGGCTTAGGATCACGACAACCGGATGAGGCCTATTTTTATACCTCGTAGTGCTACGCACACCAGGTACATTAACTTTAGTCGCGTAACGGTGGTATGTGACGGCATAAACCGATCGAGATAGATATTGACTTATACATATGAAAATGTTCAGGAGGAAAAAAGAAATTAATTAAGCCATGTCCGTCCGTCCGTCTGTGAACAGGATAACTTGAGTGAATTTTGAGATATCTTATATATAAATAGACAAGATGAATGCAATGTAGAACCGTTTTCTGCTAAACTATAATTCTAAGGTATACAAATTATATATGTATAGATAAGAAATTTTGAGGTGTACTTTTATCCGTAAATAAAAAAAATTTAAAAAATCATTTTAATATAAAAAATTTAACATAAAAGTCACACCACTACACATTTACTTATTCACACTATAGACACGCTGTGTGTGTGTACTTGCTTTTTGTGTACTATGCTGAATCGTGAGCATGGCCGAGGAGTTGCTTTGTAGGAAAAAATTAAGAGCCGTAGTAGTGTGAGTAGACTTGCCATGCATGTTTTTGTGTTATTCGTGTGGTCGGCTCTCACTGTGAGTGCGAAGAGTTGATAGTGGCCCAATGAAAAATAAGTATTCGCACTATAGATACTCTGTTGTGTCATGCATTTTTGCTTTAGTTGTTGTTATTGTATTGATTACTGGCTACGATGCCCAGTGTCAGCTGCTCTTCTGAGAGCACGAAAAGTTGCTTTGTTGGATACATTAAACAAGCAAATATGTAAAATTCATCGCTGATACCTACAAACAGGGTTTACAAAAATAAAATAAATGATTACTCATAAAGAGTATTAAACACCGAAGAAAATTAAAGGAAAATAGAGGAAAGGAAAAGAATTGAAAGGAAGGAAAATTAAAGGAAAGAAAGGAAGGAAAAGGAAAGGAAGGAAAGGGAAGGGAATGGAAAGGATAGGAAAGGAAGGAAAATTAAAGGAAAGAAAGGAATGGTAAGGAAATGAAAGGAAGGGAAGGGAAAGGGAATTAAAGGAAAGTTAAGAAAACGAAGGGGAAAGAAAGAAAATAAAAGGAAGGGAAGGGAAAGGAAAAGAAGTTTGAGGAAAGTAAAAAATAAAATAAGAGGGTAAAAAAAGAAATCAAGGAAAATAAAAATATGTTAGAGGAAAGGAACGACATAGAAAAGAAGAAAAAAAGGCGGATAAAACATACCTACAGCAAAAAAATAAAATAAAATAAAGTTTATTGGTTGAATTTCAACCACTGGGCGAACTCTAGTCTTAATAAAATTTCGTATGCAGATTCCTTGGGACTCATCTCCGAGCGCTAGGCGTGGCACCGCCTACTTTTGATTAAGTCAAATTTGGAATAATAATCATAAATCAAAAACCGTTCACCGAAATTAAGCACACATTTATATTAATATAAGGTTTTCCGAAAAAAAATGGGCAAAATCAATTAAGGTCCACGCCCACTTTTATATGAAAGATTTTGAAAGAATCATAGATGTATTTAATAGGCAATAACTTTGCGTACAAAAGCTTTATATCATTTCTATTCTACTTTCAAAGTGTCCCATGAACGAAGAAAGTGGAAAAATATAAATTTGTAAAAATGGGCGGGACCCCGCCCTTTCTATAGCGGATTATTCCACAAAACTTTTTATGCCATAACTCCAGCAAAAATTGATTTATCGAAACGATAAAAGGCGAAAATGCTGAATATATAAAGAGAAATATTTGTTGTGAAAATGGGCGAAATCGGTGTACGGCCACGCCCAGTTTTTTAACATAGTTCTGGAATATTTGTTTGTAAAATGTGAAACGCGATATTTTTATAACCATGCAAGGCATTACACACATAATAAGCTTTTTAAGCAAAACTAGACCGTAAACAAATTTTGATGATTTTGTGGAAGTAGGCGTGGCGCCGACCACTCTTCAGTATAAAAACTCTGCTACTTTCAAACGCGATTGCTTGTAGTTTCAACTAGATATTTCAATCAGGATTGGCCAGCTGCTTCTCAATAGTATGTAGGATACTCCTGCCAAAAATTAAGCAAATCGGATAACACACAAGTAAAATATCCGGGCTAATTTTTAATACCCCACTGCAATAGGGACCTTATATAAATTTTTTGATTTTCATACCTTTTATGAACATGAAATGTTTGTAAATATGAGAAGAAGAAGAAGGGATGGGCCCATTAATAAGTAAACTGAAATAATAAGGACGGTCAGATGGGTCAATTTAGCAATGTCCGTCTATCCGTCCGTCTGTCTGTCTGTCCGTCTGTCTATTTGAACGCAAATTTTTCAAACATAAAATGTGCATGTATTGATACTTTGAAGAAATGTGGTTAGCAGTTGTTGGTTGGGAAGCTATTTATATACAAATAAATTAATGCCGGCCGCCGTGGTGTGGCGATAGTGTTGCCGGCCTACCACACCAAACGTCCAAGGTTCACGTCCTTGGACAGGTAACATCAAAAGAGGGTTGAAAAAGTTTTTCAAAGCGGGGTCGCCCCTCGACAGTGGTTTGGCAAACTCTCCGAGTGTCTTTCTGCTATGGAAGGCTTCTCAGCAAAAATTCATCTCCTTTGTAGATGCCGTTCGAAGTCGGCAAAAATCTGTAGGTCCCGCGAATTTGTAGGAAAAAATTCAAAACGGCACACCACAAATTGGAAGGGAGGTTCGGCGCAAAAATCTCTTAGGAGGTTTATGATTATATATCTGTTATCTATCGCGCCATACATTTATACTTTTTTAAAATTTATTTACCCTTCAAAACTCATAACAGAAGTGTTTTTATTGAAAACAATCAGCTGGCTTTGTAACACGAACAGAAAAGTGCTAAAATCGACCTGCGTAAATTGGTATGCCCTAATAGATCACTACTAGGTATATAATGTTTGGTTCCACTCGAACTTAGACTTACTTACTTCTTTATACTGTTTTCAAAAAAGTCAAAAAAATGTATTGTGCTCAGGATTTTGATACCGGAGTTCCTGTGATGACAGAAAAGATAATAATTTTCTTCATGGACACTACCTAACCACGAGCTTTTATAAAAACGAAACAAATAGCTTTAATTTTCGGCCCCTGTTCAATACAAGTATTTTCGATGTCTTCTAACTTTCATTACCACCAATATCGTTGTGGTGATTGTCATTACGGTACTTTACATAAACACACACTAACCTACGCATATTTGTGTATATATACCCTGCAGGTAACTCAGTAACTACCCTGCAGTCAAAACTACTAGTGCCGACCACTTCAAAACTAGAGGAGACATTAACCGCGCCAAACTGCTTATTTCCATAAAAGCTGTTTCTATTTTCAACATGGCGACATCCTACGTTACGTCGGATTTGGGATAAAACTTTACCAGGCTCAAACTAGTTCACAATAGATAAAAAAAAATGAGGGACTAGTTTGCTTTCAGACAGCCAGACAGACTGACATTGCTAAATCAACTTAGCTCATCGTTCTGATCATAGCGGTATGCTTTTTGATGGGTCCATCTCTTCTTCTTCTCATTCTTAGAAACAAAACTATGGAGTAAAGAGGAGAGAAACAAAATGAACTAGTAGGCGTTCCCAATGCACTAGAATCGTGCCAGTTCAGTAAGAGATTTTCCCTGCAGGGTGTTTATTACCTCTATTAAATGAATTCACGTACGCGTTCACGACACTATTGAGAGTAATTCCTGTTATAAAGGTCGTCACCAAACGTAAAAAGTTAATATCGAAAATTTTGCTGTAAACTCATCTCAGTTGGGCATAATGCAATAAAATTTTACTGCACTGAGATTTCCACAAATATTAAAATTTTAGTGATAGCTAAAAAATATAATTTTAGTGATGTGAACTCCTCTCTCGACTTACAAATATCTCGTCTCGATCTCATAACTACTTTGAGTATTCGAAAACAAAAGTGATCCAAAAAGTATACAGTAGGAAATTCAATAATTATCTGTGCGACCTTTTCGAATTGAAACTCAATGTCATTGTCGGCTCGTTATATTCGATTAGAGAAGCCCGCTCTGACTCAGAATAGAACTGGTAGGAAAAATTTTACCTGTCTGGCGCGTTTGTTTAAGCAACAATAAACATCGCCTCGGCAATAGAGCTCGAAATTGATGAATTATGAACGAAGAGACATTCCTTATGTAGACTTAGGGCCCAAACCCACTTTTTGCTATGATGCATATGATGCCACCCAAAAAAGAAACACCTCTATATACAAATATCCCTTTATATTGAATATATATTGCCCTGAAACGTTTCCTCTTTATTAAATTTAAGTTCACTTTAAATTGCGTCGCTACCACTACCGCTACTATGTTGTTCTTGTTTCGTTGTTATTGCATTTTGTTCGACGTTTGGGGAATTTCTTTTACCAAAATTGAAATTGTCGCGGAAATAAAAATTTGCATATTTTAAATAGCATTGATTTTTGCGCGTGACTTTACGCACACTTAGCTAGCGCCAGCGATTGGGTGTTCGCTTGGGAGTTAAAACTTCAGCGCACGCTGTTGGCTAATGTTGTGCCTACAAGCATGTAATTATTTTTAATGTGATAGCCTTTTTCGTGTTGGGGGAATTTGGTAGCTATTTAAATTATTTCCTTATTTCGAAAAAGGATGTGGGGATCTTTTTTGGAGCAGCGCAGCGTTTAACAGACAAATTAAAATTAAATACTTTGGGGCTAGAATGAATAGAGTGATTTACAAATGTAATAAGTAAATATAGAGATTTTAGATTTTCAAATCTAATAAGGAAATATGTATTTATTATAAGTAGTGGATCCGTTTTCCGCTGAGATTCGATGTATCTCTCTTCGCATAAAATGAAAAATTATGGCCTTAAAATAGGGAAGCTGTAATTTTGGAAAAAACGTTTACTTACATTTATCTATAATTTTATTTTACGTAATTTAATTTTATTAATTTTTTTTGATTTTATTTTATTTTATTTTATTTTATTTCATTTTTTATATTTATTTTGTTTTATATTATTTCATTTGATTTTATTTTTTATTTTTTTATATAATTTTATTTTATTTTTTTATACTATTTATTTTATTATATTTTATTTTATTTTATTTTATTTTATTTTATTTCATTATATTTTATTTTTTATTTTTTTATTTTATTTTATTTTATTTTTTTATACTATTTATTTTATTATATTTTATTTTATTTTACTTAATTTTATTTTGTTTATTTCTTTTTGTTTTATTTTATTTTATTTCTATTTTTTTATTTATTTTTTTAGTTAGTTTATTTAATTTTTTTTTGCCTTATTAAATTTTTTTTTAGTTAGTTTATTTAATTTTTTTACCTGATTTTATTTTTTTTTTAGTTAGTTTATTTAATTTTTTTTACCTTATTTTATTTTTTTTTAATTTACTTTTTTATTTTATTTTCTCTTATTTTATTTTATTTCATTTCATTTTATGTTATTTTATTTTCTTTTATTTTATTTTTTTTTTTCATTTCTTTTATTTTATTTCATTTTATTTATTTTATTTTGTTTTGTTTTATTTTATATTATTTATTTTATTTTATTTTATTTTCTTATCTGTTCTTTTCTTTTCTTTTCTTTTCTTTTCTTTTCTTTTCTTTTCTTTTCTTTTCTTTTCTTTTCTTTTCTTTTCTTTTCTTTTCTTTTCTTTTCTTTTCTTTTCTTTTCTTTTCTTTTCTTTTCATTTTTCTTTTTTTATTTTATTTTATTTTATTTTAATTTATTTTATTTCATATTATTTTGCGTTATTTTATTTTATTTTGTTTTAATTAATTTTTTTTTTATTTTATTTTAATTTATTATTTTGTTTTATTTTATTTTATTAATTTTATTTTATGTTATTTTATTTTATTTTATTTTATTTTATTTTATTTTATTTTCTGTTTTTTATTTTATTTAATTTAATTCAATTTAATTTAATTTAATTAAATTTAATTTAATTTAAGTTAATTTAATTTAATTTTATTTTATTTAATTTGATTTTATTTGGTTTTATTTTATTTTATTTTATTTTATTTTATTATATTTTATTTTATTTTATTTTATTTTATTATTATTTTTATCCTATTTTGTTTTATTTATTTTTTATTTTACTTACGTTTTTTATGATCCCGTCTTTGCAGGTTTATACTGAATAAGCACCCCTTGATCTAGTAAAACCCAAGTCATTCTGGTAATTACACTCTCGCCAGAATCTCCTAATCTCGCCTATAAAATTAAATTCAAAATATGTCTCAAAAAACAGTACGTTATTTGATTTTTCAACTTTATTTATTTCATTTCGAAGTGTTCCATTATTTGACACTAGTTTATAACATAGTCATACAGGTCCTTCAAGTTAGTTAGACTTCCAATGTTCATTCAATTCACTTTTTGCAGCAGTCATCCTTGGCGCCGGTTTTGCATTTGCATTTGCATTGCTGATCGCAGGGGCACCCATCACCGCATTTATTTGCAGAGCATTTGCAATCTGTGGATTAAAAGAAAGAAGGAAATTGAAATAAATAGGAAATTGAAAGCAATCGCCTGATTGGAATCTGTACTGAGTTGAACTTTTCGGTAACTATAAATGGCGATGTAAAACCGTTTTTCGATCGATCGAACAACAAAAAAGTTACACTCGCAAATTTCTTAAAGAGGACCCAATTTTCGATAAAAGTGTTTTTGTTGCTGCTTTCAGTCACTTGAAAAAAAATTTGGTTTGGCTACTTTTTGCTTCCAGCCTTGTCAGTTTATATTTTCTCCGATTTTGAACAATTAAGACTCTTGGCCCTCACTTACCTTTAGCACACGCTGGACAACCCATTTCGATACTGATTATTTATCTTTTCTTCTTTATGGAAATAATTATGAAACTGCAATTGCACTTCGCTTCTTGGCGTTTGACTGTTGACTAGAATCGATTTGTGTGCTTTATATGTACTTGCGCTGCACACGACAATTGAGAGAGTGCAGTGTGCAAAGTTTTCGCACCCGTCAATCCAAAAAAAACACATTTATTGATGAAAGTATCTACAAGCTTTTAGCGCTTTGTGTTGATATTTTGTTTTACAATTTAAGACTTGAGCCCTTCACATATCTGTGTTCTTAATTAGTTCATTTAGCCGTGTGCATCGACGATAAACATTTCAATAATCTCGTTCATTAGCTTCAGAATGTTTACCGCTCGCAAATGAGTATTTAATTTTTGCACTCCGCTAAATACTAGCACACCCCACAGAAATTGACCTGGCGCAATATGTTTTGTTTTCCTTATCATCGCGGAATACTGATAACTTTGAATTTCGAGATAAGAACAATATCAGTTCTTGGGGCTTGGTATGACTGAGTATGTTTTAGTGGGAGTGCAAAACCGATGTCTGTACTTTAGACCGGCCTTAAAAATAAATTTTAAAACGTCTGACTTAGAAAGTTTCTTAATTACCTAAGTACTTAAAATATAAAAGACCTAGTGTCTTACAGTACTTTTGAAATAAATAATAATAATAATAATAATAATAATAATAAAATTTGTTTAGGTTCGGATAGTTTCTAATTCAATTCTTAAAACTTATGGTGGAAAACTATCGATTTTCTTTTCTTAACTATCAATATATGGCGATAGTATTGATGGACACTATCCATTTATCGATACTTTCGGTATGTGCACATTTTCTGAAAAAAAACCCTGTAAAATTGCAACATCCGCGTTTTACCAAACATTTTAAGGGATCCTCACGGATAGATATATTTTATCAGGTGTATCATCTTTCAGAGTACATAGGAACAGATTTTACACTATAACTGATACTATCGATAGCAACGAGACATCTATAGTAGAATCGATAGAACAAAAACATCGATAGTATTGTGGGCTGCCGTCGTGTAGCGGTAGTGTTGCTGTCCTACCACACCGAAGGTCCAAGGTTCTAAGCACAGGACAGGTAAAATCAAAAGTGGTTTGAAAAAGTGTTTTCAAACGGGTTCGCCCCTTGGCAGTGGTTTTGCCAACTCTCTGAGTGTATTTTGGTTGTTTGTAGTCGGCAAAAAATTGAAAGTTCCTTCAATTTGTAGGAAAAATGAGAAGCAGCACACCATACATCAGACTTAATCTTTTCGGAGGTATATCGCGCATCGATGGAGTTAAAGCTATTTGCTATATTGGTCCGGTCTTGTTGGTTCGGACAAATGGACTTTTACCCAGGTACCTTTACAACTGAGAGATTTGTTTGCGATCAAACAGACAAACGGACGCACGGCTCAGCTCATGGTCAACATCATTTCCGTATACCTATTTATGGGCCAAGGTTTTTATACTATTTCATTTTAATGAAAATTATGATCATAGAACTGAAGGAAATTCTTGATAACTACAGAGTTCCGTTACGGTCGTACGATCACAAGTGACGCCAAACGTTCAGGCGGCTGAAATATTCATTTAATCATATTGGACAAACGGTGAATGAAGATGCGTGATATAGCTGAGACCACAGATATATCAGCTAACCAAATTCATAAATATATGGGCATTATTTCTTTTTAAAAGGAATTTAAATTTTCTTTGGATGTTTTCAATCACGTACCCAAAATCGAATTCAAATTTTCAACTAATTTTTTTAAAATTTTTCGGAAATTTTTGAAAAAGCTTGGTAACACTAATTTTATACATATTTTTGAAGGCATTATCTAGATTTTTTTTTAATACAACTGAATGTGTGATTAATCGAATCAATCAATTTTTAACTAATAATTTTTTTGATTACTCCAAGCTGTTAATTAATCAAATACCGAGTACTGTTTTGCTCCAAAAATTCATTGAAATCTGAGTAACTTTTTCAATTTCTTCCGAGTACTCTTCTAAACAAAATCAATCAATGAATATAAAAAGAGCAGGTCTTTGTTATTATTAATATTCCATGAGTGTTGGCGAAAATTACTTTACATTGAAATTGTCTGAGTAATTAAGTTGTGATTACTAAGTTTTCACATAACTAAATTAAATTTAATGAATTAGTATTATAATTTAAAGTGTGATTTTTCGAGAAATCATCAATCTATAATTATTATTCTCTGATAAATTAATTAATCAATTTTAAGTTAGTTGACATGTTCGATAAATTGGTACTCGCTCATCTTTGATTATATTTCATCTTTCAAATTTTAAATTCATACGAGTTTATACATGGCATGCCATAAAATGAAAATTTTGCATTAAAAATAACGCTAACGATATAATAATATTATTGACGATTGCCTGTTAGTGGACTGCACCCGATGTGAGTCGCAAAAGTTTGAGTATATATATGAATATATGGGAATTTTATATATTTTAAATACAGCAGTGAGTATGACATCGACTGATTTGATTTGGGTCCCCTTAACGATTGCAGCTCAAAGTCAGTACTATTAGCTGACATTATTGTTAGTGACGCTATTGATTGGAAGTGTTCCCAATTGGTTTACTATTCTGCGTTTTTCTGCCTCTTTGCATTACAGTATCACAAATTGTATGTATCACTAGCAGTAGCGCCAGCCTCGGAATCAACGCAATAACGCAAAGCCGCGCAGCATTACACAGCACGCATTGAAGAATTTAACACTTTATTATTGCTTACATTCAGGAAAATGTAATTTGTGAAGTTTTTTTTAGCAAAATTTTTATAATTTTGGGCTTTGTCCCAATTCCGCACCCTTCTGGGATCTTTGGGAACCAGCGTTGTCGTTTTGATACAATTGTATCATTTTTGATACATTTTTTTGTAAAAATGGTGTTTGGATACTATGGTACTTTTTAATCATGAAATTCCCTGTTTTGATACATTTTCAGTATTCATTGTGATTAATTTAGTAATAGAGCCTTAACTCTTTGTTTGAGCAAACAAATTTCTTGTACTAGCAGCACTTCTTGATTGTTGATAAACACAGTTGCCTTCGTCTTACGCCGATTAATAGAATTCACCGTGCTTAGGCACGATTACCGAATGATAACAATGAGCAAAGCACTTGTAAACACACACCCACACATAAGCAGAGCGTCACATACATACATATCAGCAAAGCAGTCAAACAAAATTTCTATACACAAGGCAGAAGCAGAAGCACGGTTAAAAGCAGCCGCAGAGGCACGGTTACAGGCAGCGACGCTGAACTTTGCTGAACTGCTCTTTTTCTTACACATGAAAAAGCTAACCTTTGGTCGTCGCGTGCAAAATGCAATGGATTTAATAATATTGCCGGTTCCACTAGACTTCAAACAAAAATTATCCTAAGCCTAAGTAGTACATATGTATGGACAAAGATATATTACAATTTATATATATGATTATACATATTTCTGTACTTACATACATACCTACATATGAACGTATGTATTTGGTTTTAACAATTTATTGAGTTGTAAATTTATCTAGATTACTTCACTGCCACAATCACACAACATGACAATAACGCAATCACCACAAATGCATTTGATGTGATGCATTGCCGCTTGAGATGAACTACACTAAAGCTGCTGAAGCATTTACGGAGTCTATGCTCAGTCAATGCCAACCTTGCTAAGGACATCCCAAAGTAGACCTACAAATAAGAATGCCCTTTCTTATAGTAACATACACACACACATCGTTACATACAAATAAACAAACAAATGACAACCAGCTTTGGGCATAATAAAAATTGTTCATTGATTTATTTATGAGCTCAGCGCCTGCAAAGTGTCCTTAGCAAGGATGGGCTTTTTGCAAATGCTTTGTTTTTATTTATTCATTTTAATAGTTTCTTCTTAGCAGCGGAAGCAGTTGATTGTGAATGTATGGGGCTGTGTGTAACAGTAACTCGACCCTGTAGTCACAACAACTAGTTGCAAACTACCTCACAACTAGTATGAATTCCAAGACACCAAGTCAGCAAAATGGCTCGCTCTAAGCCACTGGTATTTTTAAGACGGCGATGTCAATTGTCGTATTTCGGAGAGAAATGTACTAGTTTAAAACAGGGTTCAGAAAAACTCGCTCTCGGGCTTCATGGTTTTATTCGGGGATATATAGGGACCTTTTTGGGATCTGTTAGGGATTACTTCGGGACCATTTGGGATTGTTTTCGTGATCATTTTGAAACTTTTTTGGAATAATTTCGGATTTGGCTTCAGATCATTTCGGGTTTGGTTAAGAGGTAATTTAGGGATATTTTCGGGACCATTTTGGGTTGTTTTCGGGATCATTTTAGGAACCTTTCGGGGTCATTTCGGGATTGTTTTCAGGACCCTTTACGGACAATTTTTGGATGAATTCGTGACTTTTTTCGGGCTCATTTCAAAATATGTCCCGGGTCATTTTATGGATCATAAGAGGCTTTTTGAACCATTTCTTGGAAATAACCTCCTAAGAGATTTTTGCGCAGAACTTCCCTTCCAATTTGTGGTGCGCCGTTTTGAATTTTTTCCTACAAATTGGCGGGACCTACAGTTTTTTGGCGACTTCGAACGGCATCTACAAAGGAGATGAATTTTTTCTGAAAGCCTTCCATAGCAGAAAGACACTCGGAGAGTTTGCCAAACCAATGTCGAGGGGCGACCCCGTTTTGAAAAACTTTTTCAACCCACTTTTGATTTTACCTGTCCCAGGACTCGAACCTTGGACCTTAGGTCCACATCGCCATACCACGGCGGCCGCCATTAATTTATTTGTATATAAATAGCTTTCCTACCAACAACTGCTAACCACATTTTTTCAAAGTACCAATACATGCACACTTTATGTTTGAAAAATTTGCGTTTAAATAGACAGACCGACAAACAGACAGACATTGCTAAATCGACCCATCTCATCGTCCTTATTATTTCAGTTTACTTATTAATAGGCCCATCTCTTCTTCTTCTTCTCATACTTACAAACATTTCATGTTCATTAAAGGTATGAAAATCAAAAAATTTATATAAGGTCCCTATTGCAGTGGGGTATTAAAAACTTGCCCGGATATTTTACTTGTGTGTTATCCGATTTGCTTAATTTGTTGTCAGGAGTATACCACATAGTTTTGAGAAGCAGCTGACCAATCCTGATTAAAATATCTAGTTCAAACTACAAGTAATCGCCTTTGAAAGTAGCAGAACTTTTATGCTGAAGAGTGGTCGGCGCCACGCCTACTTTCCCAAAATCCACAACATTTTTTTACGGTCGAGTTTTGCTTATTATGTGTGTAAGATCTTATTCATATAGCTTGCATGGTTATAAAAATATCGCGTTTCACATTTTACAAACAAATATTTCAGAAATAAGTTAAAAACTGGGCGTGGCCGTACACCGATTTCGCCCATTTTTACAACAAATATTTATCTTTATATGTACAACATTTTCGCCAAAATATCGTTTCGATAAATTAATTTTTGCCGGCGTTATGGCATAAAAAGTTTTGTGGAATAATCCACTATAGAAGCGGCGGGGCCACGCCCAGTTTCAAAAATTTATATTTTTCGATTTTCTTCGTTCATTGGACCCTTTGAAAGTGAAATAGAAATGATATAAAGCTGTTGTACGCAAAGTTATTACCTACTAAATATATCTATGATTCTTTCCAAATCTTTCATATAAAAGTGGGCGTGGGCCTTAACCGATTTCGCCAATTTTTTCCGGAAAAAAATTATATTAATATAAATATGTGTGCTAAATTTCGGTGAACGGTTTTTGATTTATGATTATTATTTCTAAATTTGACTTAACCAAAAGTGGGCAGAGACACGCCCATTTTCAAACATTTCTTGAAAAATTTATTTTCTGCTTTAAAGTTAATGTACATACCAAATTTTTTCCTTATAAGTGTATTATGTACTCAATAATCACTTTTTTTGTATTTTCGAAAATATTCTATAGATAAAAAGTGGGCGTGGCTATTATCCGATTTCGCCCATTTTAAATAGCGCTCGAAGATGAGTGCCAAGGAATCTGCATACGAAATTTCATTAAGATATCTCAAAATTTACTCAAGTGGGTTAATCAATTTCTTTTTTCCTCCTGAACATTTTGATATACTCGTACATAAGTCAATATCTGTCTCGATTCGTTTATGCCGTTACATACCACCGTTACGCGACTAAAGTTAATATACCTTGTGTGCGGAGCACTACTAGGTATAAAAAATACATAAACATTTTATTTCCATCGGGCAAACTATTTAAGTGCTAGATTCGCATGGGAAAGATCCCTGGTGGTGGAAAGAGCAAAATTAACCCAGAAAGGCTGCTCGAATTTTCCCAGCTCTGGATATGTTATTAGTCTGCTTAACTTTGAATTTTCACTATAACCAGTTTAGTCTTTTTTGAACCAGCTCGATGCCAACCAGAAAGAACTAGTTGTATACTAGTACATTTATTGACTAGTTCAGTGCTACACTATATGGAACACGCAGCATATATGTATTTAGACATTTTTCGCTCTTCACTGCACTTGCAAATAAAAACGTTGCATTCTTGCTCTGAAATTCACTTTGCTATTGCCTCTGCTCCTTTTTCTTTTGCTTCTTCTTTCCCTTCTTCATGTTCAGCGAATGCTTCGTTTTGCATCTGTATTTGCCATTTATATAAACATCTTTTAGTATCATTTATCTCCTTTTCTGCTTTTACGCTGTCACACACAGCTTCAAGTCCTTTCTAGCCTTATAAGCCGTCACTCAGTGACCAGTCACAGTTCATATTGCTTTCTGTTCTTCTCATGCCCCCCTTTTCCATTGGCATTGCACCATTTGGTGACTGTATTCAATCTAAACCATTTGGTGCCTGTCAACTTCTTTTTCCTTTTACTTCAAACTTTTAAATGAAAATTTCATTTGAATATTTATGAAGGTTTACACATACATACACACATACATAGATAGTTTGCAGCAAGAAGTGTCCCTTAGTTTCTCATTGGTTTTGTCTATGAAAAGGACATCAAGTTGGTTTGCAAATTGAAAAAGTGCGGTTTTATAGTGAAATGTACAATCTTATTTAAATGGCTTAAGAAAATGTTTTGCATCGGTTAGTTATTCTTTCAAATTTACTATGACAGTTTAAATGGCTCTTAGGTAATAAGGAGTCGGGTAAGATGTATACAAGAGAAGAAAAAAAAACAAGTACCATCATTGGCTCATCAATCAAGTTTGAGTAAAAAAGTAAAATTTCATAAAGGTCGAAACTGAGAAGGTTGGCCTTCCACAGCGTAGAACCGAAACTTATATATCTGTACTACATAAAAAATAAAAGCTCAAAGCTTCGTTTGTTCAAAACAAACGATGTACAAGGTGGCGCAAAAGTAAGCTTCCGATGTTCAGCATATCGGTTGTGGCACGTGCAGTGTGTGCTGTTGCACCGTCTTGTTGGAACCACATGTTTTCCAATCCCAATTCATCAAGTTGCGGCAAAAAGAACTCGTTGATCATTGCTCTGTAGCGCTCACCATTCACAGTAACCGTTTGGCCCCGACCGATTATTGGTCAAATAAATAGTCAGCAATATTCCGCGTTCTGGAGCAGTGTAGCGTAACATTGTTTATTAACGTGTATTTCGCATGTGTTTACTACACAAATGTCAAAACAGAACTGACTTTAGGGGCCAATCGCAAAATTTATAGCATTTTCTGATAGGAGGATGACTTTTGCGCAGTAACCGTTTTTCACCGACCGATTATTGGTCAAATAAATAGTCAGCAATATTCCGCGTTCTGGAGCAGTGTAGCGTAACATTGTTTATTAACGTGTATTTCGCATGTGTTTACTACACAAATGTCAAAACAGAACTGACTTTAGGGGCCAATCGCAAAATTTATAGCATTTTCTGATAGGAGGATGACTTTTGCGCCACCCTGTACTAGACCGACTTCCCTGATTCAAGTTCTAAAATAGCATATTCCTACCTTAGAAGGACATAGGGGTATGTTTGAAGTGATATCTTAATCTATATTATATATAATAATAAATCAAAAATCTTTGCCGGAGCAAAGCCAACGGTCTAATGGTCCAACTTTTCTAATTCAAGTTTTAAAATACCAAATAAGTACCCCATAAGGACCTTAGGGCATTTTTAAATCGATTGAAGAATTAGACATAGGGTCTTTATACCTTTCGTGAACATGAAATGGTATTATAACTTTGGTCCGATGTTTGTAAGTATGAGAAGAAGAAGAGATAACCCCCCCAAAAAGTATACCGAAATGATCAAAGCGATGAGCTGAGTTTATTTAGCCATGTCCGTCTGCCCGTCCGTCCGTCCGTCAGTTTTAGAGATATCTCGATAAAATTTGGTAAGAGGCAGCCATTTTGTAAAGCATTAATCATTTGTCGGAACCAGCATGATCGTACCAATACAACATATAGCTCCCATACAATCGATTGTTCCAATAAACGGGTTAATTGTTATCAATTAATAATTGCTTTGCCTTGAAAAGCAATCAAAATAATCATTACGAATTAAAAAAGCCGTCTAATTAATTGATAACTTATCAAATTTAACAGGTCTGGGAAAGACCCATTAAACTTTAAACCCATTTTCACTTACCACGCGAAAATTCAATCAACGTTGAAAGCTTCCTTCATACAACTGGAAAGTATCGTAAAATGTTAGCAACGTATACAACAAGAACAACTACCTAACATTTCGTAAAAAATCAAAATAGCTCACAAAGCAGCAACAACAACAATGTGAACATGAAGCAATTTTCATTGTCACGTGGCAGTAATTACCGGTGTAGATGTCACACATATGTACAACCGACACACAACACTTTCATAGCTCGAGTGTACAACTTGACTAAAAACAACAATAACAACAGAAAAGCACCATACAAAATGTCCTCATATCCTAGCTTAATATGTGTTCCCTTTCGGTTGGACGAACGATGACTCTGCATGCTGTCGCATACAACTTCGATTCATTGAATTTCAACGCGTCCGCTGTTTCGACACATCAAACACAAACGCAAAGTACCAGCGTGGCTGCTTTAGGAAAGCGAACAATTTTCGAAGTAAGGTTGGTTCGAACATTTTGGGAAGAATAGCCAAAACATGTTTCTAAAACATGGATAAATCTTTTAGATTAGCCTAAAGCCAGCCTTCTTGAAGAATTCTTGAATACTCGAAAGGGCTATCACATATTCCTGCGAAAACGTCTATAATTGTTAGGCGTACATCAGGCCAGGTAGGCTGAAGGACTTATAGGACGTGAGGAATAAATTTTCAAGTTGTCTGTTTTGTCCAAGTTAGCACTTGTTGGCCGTGGTGATTCTTCGTTCAATTTCTCAACGCGCCGCTAACGCTGGTTCTCAAATAAACCAAGTCCATTACAGTTTAGAATTTGCGACTTAGCTCTGCTGCTCGATTTATCCGCTTCAACATCAAGTTCAAGCAATCATTCTTTATAAGTAGCCCTGTCTGCACCTACATTTAGTTTCGAAGGTGCGTTTTATGGAACCAATGTTCCTGTGGATTAGGCGGGGCACACCTAAGTTTTAGTTAAGGCTGGACGCTGTCTCCCTTCTTATTTCAGCAGCTTCGCGGTAATCCGTCATATCCAAACTCTAATTGTTAAAGTCGGGTGGCTATACTATTTCTCCACCGGCCAGGAATGGGGTCTAGGGCTCGGCATCTCCACTGCAATTAGGCAATAAGCAGAAGTGTCCCTCATAACTCAGGTACGCACACATTAAGTAAAGTCGAAACTATTTCCAACGGGATCTCGTAACTGTTGGAGGTTCTCTGTTAAAATTATTTTCGAATAAATTTAAATACATACGATAAGTATATCTTCTATGAAATTCTAGACTTAACCTAGGCCCTGGCTCGGTTTTCCCTCAATATAGAACTCTGCCTAGGGCCTGCCAGGGCACCGGAATGGAAAGTCTATGTTTCCCAATTTTCGAAAAATGTATCGTATAGATCCCTTCTCCTCTCGCATGTCAGATATCGTATGCTTACTTCTGATCGCTAATTCTTTGTAACTTCAATACGTCTTTGAAACTCTCTTCCTTCTAGAATAAGACTGATAAGTAATGCACTGCACAAAAGAACTTACCAGCTTCTACAACGACTAGTAAGACTAACTGTTCTGTACTATCTATTATTCTACTTCTCTAACTCTACTTCTCTCAACTCTTATATAACTTTTTAATTCATCAATTAAATTATTATCTTGTATACTACTATTTAAGTTTTCTTATTTCCCCTATTATTATATTGTAATTATTATTATCTTGTAACGTCATGCAGTCCTGACTAACACTATGAAACAATTTTTTTAAACTATTGTGCTAGGAAATTCAATAAATAAACATAAACATAAACATCCTGCAAGCGGGCTCCCTAGTTTTTCCACGACTTTACCGGCAATATGCGATAAAACCTGAAAAGGTCCTACCTAGTTTTTCTAAGCTTGCGCCTGCCAGGCTTTTGCTCAAGTATTAAATTTAATTTAAGTGCTGAGGGCGCTCGTAACTTTGGTAAGCTATGAATAAGTCTATTAAGTTGTCAGTAATTCTATTTTTTGGTTAATTTTCTTCACTTTCGAATTAGTTACAGATTTTGAACCCAATCCCATACTCTTCCTACTAAAATTTTCAAAAATTTTAATTTACTGAGAGTGATAGAGTAATACTAAAAAGTACGGGAACGACTCCTAGTAACCTCTGACTACTTCTGGCAATTTCTGGCTTGTAAGGAATCACAGCTGAATTGACAGCTGGCACTGCTATCTCAGCGCTCCGAGCGACCAGATAACTTAACAAAGTTTCAGCTAGGTGATTTGAGTTCCAGAATAGCAATTAAACGAAATCTCCTGAGATTTTCTGAGAGTTTATTCGCTTCGGCATCTCGGCATATTTTAGCATTTAGGCGATCACGATGTCTGGAATTCCGCTGGTTCACTACCATGTATGTGTGTCCTATGCAGTAGCAACTACAACTACATCTTTTGTTAACTATTATTTTTGTTGTTATGCAAGTGTTAGTTAAGTCAGCTTATTGGCTTTGAGTGCCGGAGAAAGTAAAAATGTTGCATTTGTTTTGTTGCAGATAGCAAACTTCACACCACGTACTTTGTATTGCACCGTTATATTATAGAGTACCTATTGTATTGCAAAACACCAAGTCAAACTCTCATTAAAAATGTGCTTTTCATCCTTCTAGAGACGGTCGGCAATCACTGCTTTTGTTGTAGTTGTTGTGTTGTTGTTATTTTTATTCTGTTGGTGTTGCATTCACTGCTTATTTTTGATGTTGTTATTGTAATTGCTTTCGTTGTCACCTTAGCATTTTCAGATAGTAATTGTATACCCATTATACTATATATGTTTGGCACGTACTCGCGCGAAAATGGCTGCTTTTGCGTTGTCTGTCAGCGCTGCCGGAAGCCACAGGAAGGCGGACATCCGTCTGACAGCGGGTGGCAATGATACAACGGCGCAACAACCGATACAACGCCAACAACTGCTTCAACATCAACAATTACCAACAAAGTTTTTATCACTAGCTCGCAGTCACATAACAAAAGCCAATGTCCGCAATCCCCACCAAATACCGCCACAGTCCACACATGTCAACCGCAAAGCTGTCGATATTCAAATTGTGGCCCGTCGGCTACGCATATATATGTACCTACACTTATTTACAAGTATTAGTGCGTACGTAAATATGTTGTTATGTAAGTGCATAGGTTTGTATATTAAATTGAGGTGAAATGACTTTACTTTCACGCCACAATCAAATTGCGGTTACCAATGCGTGCAATTGCGCATTATATTCGATTTTGATAGGCAACCAATACATGGACATTCGTAAGTACATAAAATCGAATCACTGAAGAGAAGGTAGTGGGATTTTTTTTTAGGGGGCTCTAGAACCTGCATATAATCTACTAACAAATCCGACAGTTCACTCGTTTCATTGTAAGCCGATCTTTATTGAAATTTTTAATTTTTGATAGAACGCACTCAAAGGTAAATTTTTTTAATAGAATTTCAGTACCAAAATAAGATTTAAAGACATCCACGACCGCCATTTTTGTCCATTGGATCAATCTACACTCTAATCTCATCAGTGGGTTAGTTTGGGGCATCATAAAATTCCGAAAAATCCAAATGTTGAGTCTGCATTGGACACGTTGTATTCTTCGCTCCCATATTCCCTTCTTCAGTCCTTTCATTATCCTCTCCATCTCCCATTTACCCTTCCTATTCCTATATTTATTTCCATTCATTTTTTCTCCATCTTTCTACTATCTTCTTCAACCTCTTCACCTCCCTTTTCCACTTGTACACCATCATGTATAGTATCTTTATACTAAATAGTAGAAAACTGGTACTGCAGCGGAATTTTGAAAATTACTAAAGTCTAACCTCGATCGCCTAAAATCTGTAAATGCATTCTAGCAACTTTTACGATTCCAGTAAATGACAATTTCATAAAATCTTCATTTTTATACCTAGTGGTGCTACACACACAAGGTATATTAACTTCATTCATCTAGTATGTAGTAGTATGTAACGGCATAAACGAATCCATATAGATATTGACTTATATATATCAAAATGTTCAGGAGAAAAAGAGAAATTATCCGCCCGTCCGTCAGTTTGTGAACACGATAACTTGAGTGAATTTTGAGATATCTTAATGAAATTTGGTATGCAAGTTCCTTGGACGAAATGGGCGAAATGGGATAATAGCCATGCCCACTTTTTATATATGGAATATTTTCGAAAATACCAAAAAAATATTATTCAGTACATAATACACCTATAAGAATAAAATTTAAATGTAATTTAATATTAAGGCAGACAGTCAAAGTTTTCTATAAACTTTTGAAAATGGGCGTAACACCGCCCACTTTTAAATAAGTCGAATTTAGAAATATTATTAAACATAAATCAAAAACCGTTAAAAATATCGAAACGAAATTTGGCACAAAGATTTCCATGAATACAAGGAATATTCCGAAGAAAAATGGGCGGAATCGGTTAACGTCCACTCCAACTTTTATATGAAAGATTTTGAAAAGGATCCCAGATATATTCAATTGGCAATAACTTTGCGTAAAATAGTTTTATATCATTTCTATTTCAGTTTCAAAGTGCCAGCGAAGGAAGAAATCCGAAAAATAAAAATTTTCAAAAATGGGCGTGGCCTCGCCCCTTTTATAGTGGATAATTCCACAACACTTTTTATGACATAACTCTGGCGAAAATTGTTTTGTCGAAACGAAATAAAGGTAACTGTTTATTGGAAAAATGGGCGAAATGGTTTGAGGGCCACGACCAGTTTTTAACATAGTTCTGAAAAATGTGTTTGTAAAATTTAACTATAAGTAGTCTGTTGATGAAACTCCCTGCATACACTTGGTCTACAATTGAGAAGTTGCCTTAGATGATCACTCACACTTTCCAAAACTGTTTTCTTTAATATGGTGCTATACGAGATCATCCATACTAATTATAAAAATAAAGCTCAAATTAATTAGTTGTTTAATACGATCGGTTCGAAATTACTAATAAATTATTTGTTTTTCCTAGGCTAATCCGATCTCAAATTGTTGTTAGAGTGAAACAAAAGATCTACAAGTTCGACTGCTATAATCCCAGTTCGATTGAAGCAGTAGGCACTGGCAGATTCTGCCGTCACGAGCATGCGTCAAAGACGCTCAACATATAATATCAATATTGTTAATTGAGTTCTACCCCCTCATGAGTACGCCAATGTGCCTACAACTCTAGATATTGCGTGTTCGTTTGTTTGTACTTTGTATGGCCGCTCTCTTGTGCAGTACGTTAAGTGACAAAATTGTTATTTTCACTTGCGGCCGAAAGCGGACAAATGAATATTTACTCGCGCACTCATCGTCTGAAAAATGCTACCGCACCTACATACATACAGCTGTGTTCAATTAAATAGTAGTGCAATTGAAATGGATACCGTTCGACGAAATAAGTATTTAGAAGCTTTGATTTTAATAATTTTCATTTAAAACATAGCGAATTCCATTACAGAATTTACATAAAAAAAAATTTCAAGGTTTACACAAAGTTCTGGAAAGTTAATTAAAATTTAATGAGCTATAAAAAAGCGTACTCAAAATTTTTCTAAAACTTCTGCCCAATAACATTGAAATTTTGATGTAAATTTTCAAAAGTATAATTAACTTTAAAAATTTCTTTTTATATAATTTCTGTTACGGAATTCGGTATATTTCGAATGAAAATTATTAGTTGTGTTCCAAACAGCTATCCAGATCAGTATTACGATTAAGATCTCACGGGAACGATGCGGATCAGTTGTATGAGAGTTGTTTGTGGACATATGTATGTTTATATATGTATGCCTGTGCTACCAGGCAAATAAGGGTTGGCTGTCTAAAAATCTACTACAAAAAACTAAACGAACAGAGCTTCTATAAGGATCCGGAATTGATCCACATAAATATCAAAATCACAACGTTGTTGTTGCATTTACATGCAAAATTTCTATCTGGATCTGGATCACTCCTGATTGGAACACGCCTATTAAAAACACAGCTTCTTCTTATTATTTATTTAATTTCACTACTATTATATTGAACACAACTGCACATACATACATTACACAAAATACACATAACTGTAAACAAATAAATGAATGAGCAAACGAAAAAAAACGATGATTTAATGCGTTTTTGATTATGCCAGAAGTTGAATGAGGGCAGGGAATGCAATGTTATCCAGACAGGAAACACATTTTTTTACAAATGAACAATTTATTTAAAATAAATAAGCGTGAAATTTAATGCATTCTATTTGTGAAAATTTTGCATACCTTGATTGAAGAATTCCTTCAAATTTAAAAATATTTAAGTTTGACTTAAACTCAATGCAAACGCCCTTTTGTTGCTAATGTGCTTTGCTCATACCTTGCTGCCCAAACTTTCCATTCTTCAGTTCCGGCAAATATTCTCATTGTGTGCCGTAAACAGTTTTCTTTATTTTCGCTTTCATTTTATTGAAAGTGTCACTGACAAGTGCGTTTCTGCATTTGATGGATGATTGAATGGGTATGAATGAATGAGCTTATAACCTTCAATTATTTTACAGAAATAATACAAAGTCATGCGTTCGTTGGCCTTGTCTGCACAGGATGATATTGATTTTATTTTTTTTTTGTTGCTGGTAATATTTAAGGTCTGTATTATGACGAGGAACGATAAGTAGTTTGTACATCTTTAAATTATTATTTATTAAATCATGTTATATTTGAGCAGCTTTTAGGAAAAAAAAATTTAAGGTGACATGCTTCTCTGAATGTTGGGCATTCTTCAAACAAAGCTTTAAAAAAAATTGCATACGGAGTCTTTATTAGTGTAATGGAAACCAAAATAGCAATTTTAGCATGTTTGTCTGTCTGTTTGTATGTTTGTTAGAGCATCACGCAAAACCCGTTGAAAAGAATTAAATGCCAATTTCGCCGAATTACTGCTAGATGTAAAACTTAAAGTTTAAGGTGCATTTTCCGCACGGATATATTTTATTCTCGCTTTAGACAGTGGTGTAAATAAAATATGGTTGAAAATATATGTATACATCGCATATATCGCGTCATATAAATGTAGTCCTCTCAATTTAACTTTTTTTTAAATCCCAGTAAACACAAAAACAATACTCGTAATGATAAAGTCTCAAATTCGCGAAAGAACGTATCAGAAAAATAAAAACTGCACCAATCTCGAGTTACAAAAGACTAACCCCGGGAATTCAGATTCGCCGATCTATTGCCGGGAAGTATCGCTGCGATAAAATAATGTTATGTAAATTGTTAAGATTTTTTCTTTATAAAAATTATGAATTTTAGAAAACATTCTTTGCTCCTTATCCTCTTGTCATTTCACAAATTTCGTACTCAAAGCGAAATTGGTGAATTAACGGGACCAAAAAAGAATAATATAATAATTTGGCGCTATATGACTTGAAGGCGATGAAGGCCGATCTTTTCTCCAAATTTGTGGTGCTCGAAGTCCTTTTCTAGTTCGAAATTATGAATGCAAAAAGATGTAGAGTTGATCGCTTCCACCTTTGAACAAATTCGGAGTTCGACAGGAGTTTGGCACAGTCCTAAAACCTTCCGTCATTCTTCTACAATTATTTCTTTTACGCTTTTCGTCCTAGCTAGCCACTTTCATCATTTCTGGAAAAATTTAAGCTAGCAAAAGTGGTCCTACTACTTAAGCCGAACGAAGTAACGAAGGGAAGTCATATAGTCCGATATCTCTCCTCTCGCCAGTAGTGAAGTTACTGGAGAAATTTTTCCTCCCGTACTACACCGCCAATGTTGGCTGACCATCAGAATGGGTTCCATAAAAAGCATAGCACCATTACCGCGCTGAATGCCATAAACAGTCAGATAAGTGACGGTCTCAACCAAAATCGAAACAAGAGCAGGACCGTATTAGTTTCGCTTGACTTCCTCAAAAGCTTTTGACACGGTCAACCCAGCGTAACTTAATAACGACCTAAGAGAGTCCCTCTTCCACCCCTGTCTAAAGCGTGGGAATACAGGGCGGTGTCCTATCCCCGCTCTTGTTTAACTACTACACGTAAAGGCTTCCTTCCCTATCAAAAAGTGTCACGGTCGCATCTATGCTGATGAGCTATTTCAAGAATAAACAGCTATATCCCGTCCTTGCAAACTTGCCAGATCACCGTACTCAGAACTGTCACAGAATGTCTCCTTATGTCACCGGAAGACCACCTACAAAGTGAGACAAAAATGCTCGGTGTTAAGGAGCATAACGAAATGTTAAGCAGGCAGTTCTTGTTCATCTGTTGCAAACCGTAACACTCGAACAGGCACTGGCATAACCCACATATTCTCGCCGTTTAAACCAAAGTTTTATCGACAGGCCCTCAACAACAAGAATCAAACTGGCCCAACTTCGATCTGGATACTGGAACAGATTAAAGGCTTACCAATCCAGATTGAACTCCGACATGCCAAATGTTTTCCCGGCATGCAATGTGTCTCCCCATGACACCAACCTTCTGTTCACTCGACAGAGCAGACTCTTCTAACACCACTTTCACTCTAGTCCCCCCCCTATTGAAGCCGTTAGTTTTCTGGGACTACCGTTAGAAGACAACTTTAGGTAAGGAAAGTGATGACTAGGCAGGGCGAAGCATCGCTACAACAACAACAACTCACACGCCTTTCCATATATCTTGGTTCATCAAGAAAACAAGTGGTCCGAAGATTTATTCAAAAAGCAAAAAAAAAATCTATAACTCAAATCTCCGAGGAAATTTTTGGGTCGAGCTTATATTTCAATGTGTGGTATTTCCCTTTCAATTTGTCGGGACCTGCAATTTTTTGCCGACTCCAAACGGTTTTTGCAAAGCAGATGGATTTTACTTGAGAAGCCTTTTTTGACAGAAATATACTCAGAGAGTTTGCGAAACCACTGCCGCTTTTGATGTTACCTGTCCCGGTACTCGAACGTTGTACCTTCGGTGTGGTAGGTCAGCAACGCTACCGCCACGCTACGGAGGCCGCCAATATCTTTTGGTGTAGTAAATTTCTAAATAAGATTTTCGGGAACGTGAAATTATATTCATCTCAAAACTGTCAAAAGCGTCTAATCCAAGGTAGTTACAGGCTCTGTCCAACAAATATAAGACATTTCCCAGTAGCTTTAGATAACTAGTCCAATTAAAGTTTTAATTTAATTTTTGTTTTTCTTGCTAGATACAAAGTTGAAAGCTGCAATGTACAATCGTCAATTCTTGTTTGGACGCTCAAGATGACACTCGTATTCTCTCAAATATAACTGTTTAGTCATGTAAATACTACATAAAATATTTGAGTAAATATATTAGAGCGCATGTTGTGGCTAACAAACTTGAAAGTCCGATATAACCTCTAAAACCACGACAACCCGACATATTCTACCAATACTTGCATTGAAATCTATTGAAAACCTTTTAGTCATTACAAAAACTGTAATGGACAAGAAACATAGCAGAATTACTAACAAGGAAGGAGGTAGAAGCTAAGTCACAAAGGACCGTATGGGTAGAGTTTGTGAGTTTTGTTGTGCTCCACTACAAGATCAAGTACAAGTAGGTACATTTATAGTATGTATATATGTAGACATAAGAGTATTAGCCCGGCAGTCAAACCAGTTGTTGTAAACTACTACAAAACTAGTATGACGAGAGAGTACAACTAGTCAGCTAACTGACCTTTTCCCTACGAAAATTTGATTAAAAAATGGCGGTGCCCTAACAGATGTCAATTGTCACATTTCAAATAGAAATATACCAGTCTCAAAATAGACCAAAAAATCGAAGTTAATTTTTAGTTATAACTTTTATGGCAAATCATTTGAATGCCTCCGGGTAGGGTATATAAATACCCGGTCCACAAAGGAAAGCTAACTGGTTTCAGATCTGGTAGTGGAAACATCAAACTTCAAAAATAATTTCCGCCAGGATTTTGGACACACCTTTATTTTATACAATTTTTATTTTTATTTAGCTTTTTCGGACTAGTTAAAATCAGTTAAAAAGTTCCAGTTGAAAACTAGTATTTCCTCTGACTAGATTGCTGTTTCACTACAGAGAGTCCTTGCATGTTTACAAAGTTATGTATTATATCAGAACAGACTTTGTCTTTGTTCAATTCACTTTGCTACGGTTGAGTGCGGTCCAGTGGCACATAACATTGAAAATGCCTATACGACAGTTTGGGGAGTAATTAAGCAGCCTCAATTCATTTATCATGGCCAAAACATTATGTCGTGTCGAGTGGATATAGTAGTTGACCGACTCAAGTTGGCGTTAATGTGTGAGAGTGAGTGTATATGTTTGTTGTTTGTGTTTAAGTTGAAAAACATGAAGATGAAGCAACTGCCTATTTCCTAGAGATCTACTTGAAGTATCTCGTACAATTATTATACCCAGTAGTGTCAGAGGGCATATAATATATTATATTTAGTGGGACTTTTCAGCAGCAAATTAACCCTTAACTGGTATAATATAGTGTTAAGCTATTAGATACTCAATGCCCGCGGTTGACTAGGCTCCGTCACTGTACCAAAATGAAAAAGTAACAGTAAGACGGCCAGAGGGTAAAATCACTGCTTCTTTATTTTATGTCGTTCTAATTAAGACTACCCATACATATACCAGACAATTAGATCAGCTGACGCAGCGTAGTAAGAGCTTTTCACGGACATTCAAAGTTCCGGAGGTGCGTTAGGATGCCCACAGCGCTGACTACTGTCACCCATTCTATGAATCCTAGTAGCAGGTGAACTCTCACTATGGGAGACACACGAAAATTTAATAGAAGTAGTGATCTGAGCCTTTCTTTATATAGCGAGGCCTGCGTCAAGACATCCCAGTATTGCGTAAGTTGAGGATTTAGGAGGGAAAAAGTTAGAATAAGAAGCTCAGTAAAGCTTTCTAAGGTGGAGGCGGTCAAGAATAGGAAGACACAATTCAATTGAAAACTGCTAAAAGCTAACCACAGTACTCCTTTATCACCCATAATAAAAAGTTGGAAGTCACTCATCTAAATCCAAAGTTTGTTCTTGTTGCTGCTCTATCTGACCCATTTGAGTACAGTAATCGAATAAGTAATCGAATACTAGGTTATCACGCGATCCCTATTCAACATAGCAAAACAACGGTGTCGATGCACTGAAAGCTATTTCATCAAATCAGCTCCCGATCTACCAACTTCCAGGGACGACATCACTAAGATCTATCAGCTTTGAGAAGAGTTTCAAAATAAAACAAAGCCAAAGACGCCTAGAATGGCACTAAAGTCTAGAGATTAAATCTGAGCAAATAACGCAGTATCTTTCAGGTGGAAGTGGTCATTCTAAGCCTGTGGAAAGATATAAGTCTGCACTGTGGCCACGTCAACGAGAACGCGATATCAATTCCACTGGCGCCTTCTTGAAATGAACCGACTTGAATGAGATTTGTTAAGTAAATAGTGTATACGATTCTAAGACTTCCTATTTAATTTATTAAGGTATGCAAATATAGGATCAAGCGCAGTATTTTAAAAGAAAATAAAAAAAAGAAAATAAAATAAAATAAAATAAAATAAATTAAAATAAAATATATCAAAATAAAATAAAATAAAGTAGAATAAAGTAAAATAACAAAAAAAATAAAATAAAATAATAGTTATGGTGATTGCTGTTGGAGTAAAGCTCGAATTTTTATGTTGGTTTGTTAATTGATATTAGAGGAAAAATTACAACGTTATGCACAGCGATGGCATGGGATGACATGATATGCAAAAAAGCCCTTCTGTATCTAAAACTGTTCTATGAACGCGCCTAAAAATATTCCACTTTCCTTGAGTTGACATATAAAATATATGTACCAAAGAATGTATAAAAGGAATAAGCAAATGGCACATTAGAGGAAAAATGCATCGTGACGCTACAGGGCATCATAGCTTAGTTGTTAGAGTACTCTAACATCGGCTTTGGTGCAGACACTTGGGTTCGTATCTCAGTGTCCGAGAAGGGGTCTGATGAGAAGCTGGGCACTTCGAAACATGTCATCCCATACCATCGCTGTGCATAACGTTGTAATTTTTCCTCTAATATCAATTAAAATAAAATGAAATAAAATAAAATAAAATATATCAAAATAAAATAAAATAAAATAGAATAAAGTAAAATAACAAATTGAAATTGAAAAAAAATTAAAAAAAAAATCTTAAATATAAAAAAATCAAGTAAAATAAAACCAAATAAAATTAAATACAAAAAAATTTAATTAAATTAAATTAAACTAAATTAAACTAAATTATATTAAATAAAATTAAATAAAATAAAATAAAATAAATCAAAATAAAATAAAACAAAATAATATAAAGTAAAATAAAATAAAATAACATAAAATGAAATTAAATTAAATAAAATTAAATTAAAAAAATTAAATTAAATTAAATTAAATATAATAAAATTAAATTAAATTAAATTAAATTAAATTAAAATGAATTAAATAAAATGAAATAAAATAAAATAAAAAAAAAATAAAATAAAAAAAACAAAATGAAATAAAATTAAATTAAATAAAATTAAATTAAAAATAATAAAATTAAATTAAATAAAATATAATAAAATTAAATTAAATTAAATTAAATTAAATAAAATTAAATAAAATAAAATAAAATAAAATTAAATAATATTAAATTAAATTAAATTAAATTAAATTAAATTAAATTAAATTAAATTAAATTAAATTAAATTAAATTAAATTAAATTAAATTAAATTAAATAAATTAAAATAAAATAAAATAAAATAAAATAAAATAAAATAAAATAAAATAAAATAAAATAAAATAAAATAAAATAAAATGAAATGAAATGAAATGAAATGAAATAAAATAAAATAAAATAAAATTAAATAAAATTAAATTAAATTAAATAATATTAAATTAAATTAAATTAAATAAATTAAAATAAAATAAAATAAAATAATTAATTTGTTTATTGGCCGTTAATAAATATGTATATTATTATTTATGAGCTCTAGGCCTATTTTAAATAAAACAACTGGATTTGTTGTTAATATTTATTTTCGATATTTCGATATCACTCTGATATCATCATCAGGACTGAAATTAAAAACAATAAAAACAAACACATTGTATTTCACATAAAAATAACATAAATAAACATAATGCATAAGCGTGACTTACATCTTCCGCTGTGATGCAAAGACTAAAAATTGTGAAGAAAAGTGGTTATCAGAACCAACGAAAAATCTAAACAGAGAATGTACATATATATATAAACTAATAAAATCCCGTAATTGTAAACAAAAATTGAGAAACATTTACAACAATAATATAGTAAGCGGCAAAAACAATAAAGTAGGTATGCATACAAGTAATCAGGTGTATAGTTATTGTACCAAGGTGCAGAGAACTGCACGAGTGTACATGTGCAGAGAACGGAGCAAATTTTTAATTTTATTTTTGTTATATTTTATCACGAGTGTTGGTTGTGCTTTAAAATCAGGTTGCGGTAGGCGTACGCACAATGGTCCGTGTCAGCCTTGAAATTCATCCTTTTATCATTGGGGGTGTCCACTATGTGAAGCATTTCCAAAGTAAACCGCTTATAATAATTTTTCTCCTCTTCTAGAATTTTGACATTATCGAAATCCGGGTAATGTCCAGTATCCTTACAATGAGATGATAGGGCCGTTTTGTTGTCCGAAAAATTGTTCCTTAATTTTATATTAGATTTATGAGCGGATATCCTTGTCTTCAGTTTTGATTTTGTAGTACCCACATATACTTTCTCGCATACGTGGGACCCGTCGCCGTTGCAAGGAATCCTGTAAACAACATCCGATTTTTCCTGTTTTGGTATTGGGTCTTTTGTTTTGCTGAACACCTTTTTAAGGGAATTACTGTAGGTAAATGCTAGCTGAATATTTTCTTTATCGTACATTTTTGAATGTTTTATCCTTTCCGAAAGCCCAGGGACATATGTGACCGATTTGTATAATTTGGCATTTTGATTTTTCCTCTTATTATCTTTACCAAGACGCGAGTAATAATTGTATATAAGTTTGTTTATTAATTTTGTTGGAAAATCGTTATTTTCGAGGGTATCCTTTATAAGTTTAATATTTTTGGTATGGTAGATCCTATCACTAATGGAGAGAACTCGTCTCACGAAATTGTTCGCCGTGTTCACAATTATTCTTCTATCATGCTGTGAGTTGAAGTTGATCAGTCTACCAGACGCAGTTGGTTTTTTGTACCAGTCTAATGTTAATTTATTGTTCCTCCTAATGACACCCCCAATGATAAAAGGATGAATTTCAAGGCTGACACGGACCATTGTGCGTACGCCTACCGCAACCTGATTTTAAAGCACAACCAACACTCGTGATAAAATATAACAAAAATAAAATTAAAAATTTGCTCCGTTCTCTGCACATGTACACTCGTGCAGTTCTCTGCACCTTGGTACAATAACTATACACCTGATTACTTGTATGCATACCTACTTTATTGTTTTTGCCGCTTACTATATTATTGTTGTAAATGTTTCTCAATTTTTGTTTACAATTACGGGATTTTATTAGTTTATATATATATGTACATTCTCTGTTTAGATTTTTCGTTGGTTCTGATAACCACTTTTCTTCACAATTTTTAGTCTTTGCATCACAGCGGAAGATGTAAGTCACGCTTATGCATTATGTTTATTTATGTTATTTTTATGTGAAATACAATGTGTTTGTTTTTATTGTTTTTAATTTCAGTCCTGATGATGATATCAGAGTGATATCGAAATATCGAAAATAAATATTAACAACAAATCCAGTTGTTTTATTTAAAATAGGCCTAGAGCTCATAAATAATAATATACATATTTATTAACGGCCAATAAACAAATTAATTATGTCAAAACGGAGAGCACACCGAGAGGTAAACGGCACCACAAACGTTTACAAAAACATCAAAAATGGTTACAATAACAAAACCAAGAGAAGTATTAAACAATACCAACGCAACACACACCAAATCGCGAGACTATCAGAATCAACAAAGTTCTTGGAGAGATGTAGGAGGAATAGAGTTACACCGAGTTTCATAACTAATGCAACCAAAACCATACTTTACACTATTAACAACAACATCAATAGCCACCGAATACCAACAAAACTATCGAACACCGTGAGTACATACATAGAGAGGATCGGATACAAACTTTTGAATTTACTAATCACAATAAAACACGAAATTCTACGGCGAAAAGGAAAAGAGGTAAATAAGTTAAAAACACTAATAACACAATCCCTTACAACATACGATGCCACGGCATTCTTTAAAAGCGAAGAGCTTTTGACTAATAAACTAAAGACCAACACGAAAAATACACAAGTTAGCAAGTACGAAAATATAAAGCAAAAACAACAACAAAGTTTTAACATTAGGGTGATACCTGAATATATTTGTAACACGACGGATGTACAAATACCGACAAATATTATGTGGCTTCTTTCCCTTGGTCCCAAACATGCTCTGCCCACGGAAGTTAATGAATTCCCGTTATTCAAATTGATAGCAGATGGGGAAAACCACATTCAGACTATTAAAGAAAAAGAAAAACAAGAAATCGAAAGGAACAACTTGACGGCACTTCTGCAGAACCACATTAACAAAACAAAAATATCGGCTAGAGACAAATTCACGATAGATACTCTGCGCGCCACGAAACAATTTTTGAAAAAGAATGAACAAATCTTAGTTCTCAATGCAGATAAGGGAAATGTCACAGTATTAATGGATAGAACTGAATACGACATAAAGATGCAGAAAATAGTTAACGACATTTCCACGTACAAAGTACTAAAACGCGACCCTACCAACCAACTTCAAGTGAAAAACAACGAAATAGTGGATAGACTATACAACAACAAGATCATTGATTTAAAAGAAAAAGTTCGTCTTAATTGTAAAACATCCTATCCCCCCAGAATTTATGGCCTGCCCAAGATCCATAAAGAAGGAGTTCCACTTAGGCCCATCTGTTCGTCCGTCAATTCTCCGTCCTACAATCTGTGTAAGTTTGTTATACAAATTCTAAAAAATCTGACCCTGTCATCCAAATATAACATCAAAGATGCATCTGAGTTCAAAAATAAGATACACAATACATATGTGCATGACGACGAGAGTTTGGTGTCGTTCGACGTTGTGTCTTTATTCCCAAGCATACCAGTTGATCTAGCACTAGACATCATAGGTAAGAAGTGGGACACGATAAAGCAGCACACGTCCATGTCGAAAGAACTTTTCTTGACGGTAGTCAAGTTTTGCATCAAGGAAAATAGGTATTTCAAATACAAAGATAGAATATATGAGCAACGATCGGGAATGCCCATGGGATCCCCAGCGTCACCGGTAATTGCCGATATTGTGATGGAGGAGCTTTTAACCCGATTTGAAATGGAGGCGACGAACAAACCACGAATGCTAACCAAATATGTAGATGATTTGTTCGCGATAACAAAAACAGAAGACACAAATGTTTTGCTGAACCTACTAAACGGGTACCACCGATCGATTAAATTTACAATTGAAGTAGAAAAGGAGGGAAAGATACCGTTTCTGGACACCCTAGTCATTAGGAGGAACAATAAATTAACATTAGACTGGTACAAAAAACCAACTGCGTCTGGTAGACTGATCAACTTCAACTCACAGCATGATAGAAGAATAATTGTGAACACGGCGAACAATTTCGTGAGACGAGTTCTCTCCATTAGTGATAGGATCTACCATACCAAAAATATTAAACTTATAAAGGATACCCTCGAAAATAACGATTTTCCAACAAAATTAATAAACAAACTTATATACAATTATTACTCGCGTCTTGGTAAAGATAATAAGAGGAAAAATCAAAATGCCAAATTATACAAATCGGTCACATATGTCCCTGGGCTTTCGGAAAGGATAAAACATTCAAAAATGTACGATAAAGAAAATATTCAGCTAGCATTTACCTACAGTAATTCCCTTAAAAAGGTGTTCAGCAAAACAAAAGACCCAATACCAAAACAGGAAAAATCGGATGTTGTTTACAGGATTCCTTGCAACGGCGACGGGTCCCACGTATGCGAGAAAGTATATGTGGGTACTACAAAATCAAAACTGAAGACAAGGATATCCGCTCATAAATCTAATATAAAATTAAGGAACAATTTTTCGGACAACAAAACGGCCCTATCATCTCATTGTAAGGATACTGGACATTACCCGGATTTCGATAATGTCAAAATTCTAGAAGAGGAGAAAAATTATTATAAGCGGTTTACTTTGGAAATGCTTCACATAGTGGACACCCCCAATGATAAAAGGATGAATTTCAAGGCTGACACGGACCATTGTGCGTACGCCTACCGCAACCTGATTTTAAAGCACAACCAACACTCGTGATAAAATATAACAAAAATAAAATTAAAAATTTGCTCCGTTCTCTGCACATGTACACTCGTGCAGTTCTCTGCACCTTGGTACAATAACTATACACCTGATTACTTGTATGCATACCTACTTTATTGTTTTTGCCGCTTACTATATTATTGTTGTAAATGTTTCTCAATTTTTGTTTACAATTACGGGATTTTATTAGTTTATATATATATGTACATTCTCTGTTTAGATTTTTCGTTGGTTCTGATAACCACTTTTCTTCACAATTTTTAGTCTTTGCATCACAGCGGAAGATGTAAGTCACGCTTATGCATTATGTTTATTTATGTTATTTTTATGTGAAATACAATGTGTTTGTTTTTATTGTTTTTAATTTCAGTCCTGATGATGATATCAGAGTGATATCGAAATATCGAAAATAAATATTAACAACAAATCCAGTTGTTTTATTTAAAATAGGCCTAGAGCTCATAAATAATAATATACATAAAATAAAATAAAATAAAATAAAATGAAATGAAATGAAATGAAATGAAATGAAATGAAATAAAATAAAATAAAATAAGATAAAATAAAATGAAATTAAAAAAAGTAAAATAAAATAAAACTTAAAGTACTTGATACTCACGCCTTTATTGAAATACGGGTATTATAAATGATTTATTTTATATCGTTTTAAATATATTCGTACAAAAATATTTTTTATTTGGGCTCCCACCACGCGTTGCCATCTAACCAAACAACTGTAATTTACGTCGTATTACTTCATGTACTTTCCTTATACATTTTTCTAAAATGAGAATGGCCTTTTTTTAAATTAATTAATACTGGGTATATGATAAGTTGTTGCAGCAGAACATACTCTTCTTAATGTTAGCATGTGTTTAGATTCAAATGGCTTAAAAATGAGGTAAAGGGCTGTTTTTCTCCAGTTATATCGTATATTCCTAAATGAGGAGCTAAGTTAAGGTGGACTCCACTGCATGGCGACGGGAATGTGATTGACGTTTCCTAAACGAAAACTGCAAATACTCGTAAAACCATGTAACTACCATTTCGTTGACGTTTTTTGCGTCGGCATGGTGGTTGCTGATGTGAGTCCATAGTTCATCTGCTTAATAAAAGTTGTTTACTTAGCACTTAATTACCATTTTGGAGCCTGATTTTCGATGTACAGAAGACACTTTTGATTTGTTCAAATATTTTTTTTTCATAGATTTTTGGCTATTTGACAACATTGGGCATAATTGACTTCAACTGGAATTACTTTGATGCCTTAATTTCTAATTTGATATGTATATATGAAACTGAGTTAACTTGCTGTTGCTTGTTCTTTTGCTTAAGCACACAAAATGGGCGTGCACGGTACCATTATCAACATATAGTAGTAAACTCTTGAGAGCGCCTTAACCTATAATTATGTATGCGAAATGTAGCCGCAATGGCAATCTTTAGCTCGTTTGTTGATTGCTTTACGGCACCTTGTGGGCTCATTTCGTATGCCACTTGCATATCACATAAGCACAACATTCTCATACGGCAAGCACACAGACGAAATATTACAACCGCTAACCAATACCCAAATATTTGTATGGGCATATTCTCAAGAACATATTAGAACCGACCGCCCACTGAACCAACCATTTTCGTGTATCCTCAAAGCTAGTTATTATTAAGCACGCATACCTACATAGCGAGTACAACCAAGTGTCCCCAAAATTTAACTCCAACTGAAGTCCAAAATGTTCACCTTATATACGGCTTTGTTTACGTATTTGCTTGATGGAAGCACTCTCGCAAGGTTTTTGGGAAGTGCTGTGGATTTTATAGTATTTTGCTGAATATAATAGGAGTGAGAGTCAAGTACCCGTGGAACTTAACTTGTATCCTACACATAAATTTAACTCAATTAATTGTATTTTAAATTATTATAATTACACCCTACGATTACTTTTTATTTTATTTTATTCTATTCCATTTTTTTTTTTGTTTTATTTTATTTTAGTTTATTCTATTTTATTTTATTTTGTCTTATTTTATTTTATTGTATTTTATTTTCTTCTATTTAATTTTATTTTATTTTCTTCTGTTTAATTTTATTTTATTTCACTTTATTTTACTTCATTTTATTTAATTTTATTTTATTTAATTTTATTTTATTTTATTGCATTTTATTTTATTTTATTTTATCTTATCTTATCTTATTTTATTTTATTTTATTTTATTTTATTTTAATTTAATTTAATTTACTTTATTTTTTTTTACTTTATTTCATTTTATTTCATTTTATTTTATTTTATTTCGTCTCATTCATTTCATTTTATTTTTTTTTTATTTTATTTTATTTTATTCAAAGTCTTATTGCATAAGGCGTGAAATGGTTGAGGAGTATTTTTTATTTCTTGTAATCACTTACACAATTTTTGTTCTGGTTTAGATACCTTCTTACTAATTTTCCCTTTCCAAGTGGTTTCATCTTTAGTAATTTCATATGCATTTCCATTTCCCTACGAGTAAGCAGCTTCCCCATTTATGCTTGAGTCAATGTGTGTATGTGTATGTATGTGTGTATTCTCCTTTCCTCATGTGTGTATTTTAATAAGTTTATGGTCTTGTAGTTGGTAATTTTAACCTTTAATTTCTAATTGTGACCTCGTCTTTGGGCTTTGGCAGGGGTGAGTGTAGGATGCTTTCATTCACTTGTGACCTTTTGTGGCGTTTTGTAATGCAATTCCCATAAATAAGTACAGTTATTTTGGGTTTGTTAACTACGGTATTGCGGTAAAACGAAATTGTTATTGTAATAGCCCATAAGTGGGCGTGCGCTGGGTTGTAAAAAGTGTTTCAGGTAATATTTTAAAGCTTATATATACGTATATTTAAATTCATCACAAATTAACTATATATTTGGAGACTACTTTAAGATCCAATATTGCATAATTTTCAAATGGGTCTTTCATATTGACGTTCATCATCTTTTCACCGTTCGTTCCGGCAAATTAGCGAAAACTACAAAACTAGCTTAAACTGTATTTTGTTTTTTTAATCTAAGTTCCAAGCCACTATGCTCAAAGCTAATACAGCGCAGTCCGTTGGTATCTTCAGACACTGTCCATGATTTTGACCCATACATCGGAACAAATCATGAGAGACTGTACTTGTTATATATACCAAATATTAGCTAGTAGTGATATGAACATATAGTGCGTTTCATAACTATAGTACCCGGAATCAACATGTAATTTGTCTATCTGTATATATAAAATTCAAATTATGTATGTATATATGTATCTATAGACCGACTTGTGTTCTAAACGTATAAACCGATCGTAACCAAATTTGAAACACGCATTACGTATCTTCCAGGGATGGTCATGGGCTAAAAGATATTTTGATATATATAGCGGGCGTGGCACCTCCCATACAAATGGAATTTTTCATGGTCCATATCTCTGGAAGTATTTTGGTTCGACCACTGAAATTTGGTGAGGGGTTATATGAGATGAATCCCTAACACCTGCATGAAAACTGGGGATAACTAAAAAGTGGGCGTGGGGAGGAATCATAACTGAGTCAATAGAATCCAAATCAAGAGTTTTTAGATTTTTTGTCTGTATGCTTGTGCACGTATCACTCAAAAACTGCTAAATAGAACTGAACGCAACTTTTACCATTGCATTACTACTCAATGTTGGGATCTCATATCTTCAGAGCACTCACTCTATCTCTTGATAATTTGGTTGATGGAGTTCGAAACATCGAATCGCCTTCCCAGACAGATATTGACGGCATATCGTCTTTTTTTAATCTCCACTCGTTTCAATCTTCAGCATCTCGGGTGTGGTGAGTTAATTGTAAACTATTTTTGACCTTTTTGAGTAGGTTGTAAAACATAAAATTTATTTTGCTGTCAAACGATTAATTAGTTACAATAAACATGGCTTCATTTCTGGTAGGTCCGAGGTGACAAACTTATCAATTTCCTGTGAGTTTGGTCTATCAGCCTTTAGTAACCGTTTTCAAGTCGATACGGTATAGAAGGACTTTTCCAAAGCGTTTGACAAAGTTTGTCATTCTATTCTGATTTCTTAGTTGGCTAGCTTGGCCTTCCATTCTATATTTGTATCTTGAATAAAGTCCTATCTTATTCAACGAAAATATGCGCCGTACCAATAATCTGCTGATAAATATTTGTAAATGTGTTCATATAACCTTCTCCAAGTCTCGGTGTACCATTTCCAAAACAAATTTCTTTGACCGTTCTCCCCTATCTACACAGTTACATTCCGCTCTTCAGTGGAAGAGGGAGACTGCTACTCCGATGGAGGCACCAAGTGTATACCGATTTGCGTTTCCGCGGTGTCTCCAGTTGACGCAACGAAGAAACAAGTGGCTAGGAATTTCATTGTAGATAAACCCTAAAATTACTGGACTAAAATGTCAAACAAATTATAAATGATAAATGCATTATAAACCTATTATAGTTTTTTATTTTGGAGTAAGACCATTACAGGCAGATGTCAGTGATTTATAGATGTCAAAGGAAAATATATACGGGGTCTTTACTAGAGACCAAAATAACACTTTTTAGAATTTTTGTCAGTCTGTCTGCAAGCTTGTTTGAACATCACTCAAGAACCGCTGCATAGATTTAAATCGATTATTCACCAATGTGTTTTGATATGCTGAGGATTCACTTAGAGCACAGCAATATTTTTTTTTTCACTGAAATTAGCGTTATATTTTACAGAAAAATGCATACTAAGACAGCCTTAACTGAAGAAAACGAAATTAAAGTAAGAATTCTTACTGTATGTACATATCGTCGGTGACACTGCAAAACCGCGTAAGTGTTGTCACTCAAATTTTACAGGAGAATATTTATTTATTGAATAAATTCCAACAAAGCTATATGTTTACAATATATTTTCAATCCAACTATAACTTTTGGTGAGAAAAGCATAATCATGGTTATATTCCGAATCTTTGCACCATACGCGGTTTTGCAATTTTTTTTTCTGCTCATTCTGTACAATGTGGTACATGCGCGGTTTTGAAAACATAAGTTTTTCTTCAATGTTGCATTATAAAAAAAATAAGTTAAATTGCAGTCAGGCGGTCCATGTGATATAGCGGGTACAGTAGTGGTCTACCTCACCAAGGGTCCCAGGGTAGTTAAAATCAGAGTTCTTCTGAAAAAACTTTCAATATAGATTTGCTCTTTCCCACTATTTTACAGGTGCTCAGGGCGTTATTCCAGCTAATGCCGTTTAGAGTCGGTCTCGACGATTCGTAAAAGAAAGAAAAAAAGTGGAGGCTTCCCCTGATGTCTAGCTAATTGCCAATTATTTATTTATTTATTAAGCCTACAGATTCAACAAATATTACAGAGTAAGGACAGGTTTTAAGCCAACCTATCAATATATCAATTGATCAATTTAAAGATGATGTCAAAATCTTTTAACTACGAAAATGGAGCCAGATGTATCTGATAGCAGATATAATCACGCCAAGCCAGACTGGAATACTCAGCATGCCTCTCAAAAGTTTCACCTTGAACAAAACATCAAGCATTTTTTGGCGACTTCGTAATGTAAGCCGCTGTTGAAATTTCAGACTGTTGCAATAGGAAGCAAGATTCCATTTAGGCAGAATGAAACGATGGGTCCACAATAATGAAGTATATTTTAAAACCGGACTTACCAACTACGTATAAACGTTTTGGTAGTATAAGGGTTATTGAATTCCTCAAACCAACGTTAAATAAAAGCCAAAACTTTTATTTACATTTTAAAAAAAAAAAAATTCGGACATACTGTTATCATAAGTAATAAGTATCAGAAAAATCCTTAGAAATGGTTTTGCGATACATCCATCCTGGCTTTCTGAGTAGCAGGCTTATATTCGAATATTGCGCTTTTACCGAAAACATATCAAAGCTTCCATTTTTCGATTTATTGTCCGAAGCATTTAGATTTTGTATATCAACTTCTTGGGAGTAGAACTTGGGGCACTCAGTAAGGTGGGAAAACTATCGATTACACCAGGACTGTTAAGGTTACAGATCCGTCAATTAAATAAATTAAAGCTGTAAACGTACATATATTGGAAACCGACTCGGTATAGTTTCTGGTGCTTTATTATGTATTTAAAGTTTTATATTGATAAGAGAATGCTTTGAATTCACCCCAATGAAACAAAAATATAATAAGTCTTGCAGCAATATTTTAAATGAAATCAGTTTTTTTGATTTCAACTTTATTTACCTTAGAAGGTACGTTTATTTTAACGAAGGAGCACAAACATACGCGGTTTTGCAGCCATATTTTGATGAAACTTTGTATACGCGGTTTTGCATTGGTGGCGTTATTTGGCATTATATAGTACAAATTTTTGAAGCTAACGAATGAAGCCTGGTCCTCTGAAGCCCTGGTAAGCAAATCTCGATTTTGACACAAATGGCACCTACGCGGTTTTGCAGTGTCACCGACGATATGCATGTTTGTAAGCGAATCACTAAGTAAACACTGAATGAAAAAATATCGAATAAATGTACAATGTGTGACAAAGCTAAAGTACCGAAATTCCCTTTAAACCAGTTTACTCAAAAAAAATCGCAACTACAAGTTCTTTAATGTTTAGTATTTTTTATTTATAGAGAACTAGCTGACGCGGTAGACGTTGTTCTGCCTAAAATTTGACTTGCCTACATTTAATAAATTGTACTCTTTCCCCTCCCCACTTCTTCCTTTTTCTTTCTGCTTTTGCTTTTCCCCTAACCCCATATACCGTTACTCTTCTTTATCCTCTTCATTTTTCTCTAACACCACCTATATTTCAAATTTCTATTCCTACTTCCCTTCTTCTCCCATTTCCTCTGCGGGTACTGATATGTCCATAGCTTCGAAGATATATCGAATTAACTTTTATTTGCTCCTGTCACCGCTTTCTATTGCCATGGTTTTTTTGATGTATAGAACAGATATCTATATATAAAATATCATTCACTTCAACCAAATAAGTTCCTAGCTATGCCGAATTGCTAGTTAAAATACCCTTGGAGCTTTTCTGAATCTATCTTGAAAGTTTTATAGAGATCGACTATAAACTGTGGCCATTAATGAAGCACAAACAAAACACAAAAAATGCGGGCGTGGCACCGCTACCACTCAGGGACACATATACATGTATCCAAATATCATTGATTTAGACCGAATACGTTCAGAGTTATGACGAATTGAAACTTTATATAGCCTGGGGGCGTGGCACCGCCCACTTTTCCAAAACTATGTAAAGCCTATGCCGTGCCCAGCGAACTTCTGAACCTATCATGTTAGTTTCATACAAATCGACTATACATTTTGAACATTAATGACGAACAAACAAAACCCCAAAAATTTTATAAAATTATGTAAATCTTGACTAAAGGGCACATATATCCAGATATCATTGATTAAGACCAAATAAGTTCAGAGTTTTGTCGAATTGAAATTGTGGACGCCTATAAAGGACACACAGACACACTCTCATTTTTATTTATAAGACACATATAAGGTAGGTCCCGGCAATTTGTATTAAAAATTAGAAGCAGCTCACCACTAATTGCTTTTTCTTTTTAGCGACAAAAACAGTCCCCAAAGGTTTTGGGGAGTGTTGTCGGAAGTGACAGTCCTTTGCCGGATATGAACCCGGTACGCTCCGGTACTCCCTTGCGGTACTGCCCGACTGTCGTGGTAGCGATTTGGTATGACCAGTGCAACCTTCTAGGTCATGTCATCTCTCCTTCGTAAGGAAGGAGAAGATGTGTAATGAGAGGTGAGAGGCATCATATCCGTAGATCAACCATCGAGTTGCACGTCATAACTTTTGTGTATTTTAATCGCCTCTTACCTATCGCCTATCTTGGGCATATTCTAACCCCCTAATCCGCAGGGTGAACCAAATTGGTAGAGAAGCTCGGCCTTAATGTCCTCGGAGGTATATATCGCCCCAATAAATTTTTTTTTTAATACATATTAGATATTATAAATTTGAATAAACAAAAGTTGTTTACCAGCTTATCCAAAAAATGTTTTACAAAGAATCCGATGATTCCATAACAAGTGGAGCGACAAAACTAAAGCACCATCCAATATCTATGGGACAAACCTGTCTTTTTTTCGTTTTTCGTGGAATGGCCGTGGCTCTTTATACCAGGTGCACATCGGTTCTCTGTTCGGTTGAATAGCACGGGGTACGACAGTACGTCATCATTATTAGCCCTAAACCTTGTTTTAAGCAAATAGCTACAGGGTGGCTGATGAATTTTGCTACATTAAGAAACTCAAATAATTTTTTTTCAGTGTATGGAATTCATTTTTCTTTTATTCATGTTAAAGCTCATTAAATTTTATTAAATATAGCTTAATTAGTTTTAAAAATAATGGAATTTAAATGCCCCCCCTGCTCGTCGATGCATGTGCGGCATCTTACCAAAAAGTTGTTCATTACTGCTTGGAGAGTTGAGACAGGAATAGCCGCAATTGTTTCTCGAATGGATTGCCTTAGTTCATTCAAATTTGTTCGTTTTGCTTTGAAGACTTCCTGTTTGCAATAACCCCACAAGAAAAAGTCAGGTGCAGTAAGGTCAGGCGACCTGGGTGGCCAACGGAATGTGGAGTTTCTGGATATCAGCTTATTGGGAAATTTTCGTCGCAATTCTGTCATAACAGGTTGGGCTATATGAGGAGCTGCACCATCTTGCTGAAACCACACAGAGTTGAAAGAAATTCTCATTCGGCGTAATTCTGGATAGAAAAACTCTCTCAACATGCTCAAGTACGGTCTCCAGTAACCGTAACGGTGTGACCGTTTTCTTCGAAGAAGTAGGTCCCGACAATGCAGCGTGATGAAAGTGCACACCAACCACACTGTGACACGAAGTGGATGCAATTCCGTCTCATGGAGTATCTGTGGGTTGGAAGCACTCCATATTCGACAATTTTGTTTGTTTATGTTGCCGTTTAAATCGAAATGGGCCTCGTCAGACATGAAAAGACAGTTCAACATGCTTCCATCCTCTTCCACCATTTGAAGCATCTTCTGGCAAAATTCCAAGCGAATCGGCAAGTCTGCAGCGTTCAGTTTGTTGGCCATTTGAATTTTATATGGGAATAAGTCCAAATCTTTGTGCATAATTGACTGTAATGACTGTCTGCTTACACCCATTTGAGCAGATAAGCTTCTTGTCGAAACACGTGGCAGCAGCTACAGCAGCGATTGTTTCCTCCGTTCGAACTGAAGGGTTTCGATGGTAAGGTCTTCTGTTGACTGTCCCATGCTCGGCAAAATTGTTTACAAGTCTTATTATGGTCCATCTGCTCGGAGGATTGCCGCCAAACGTGCGCCTATACTCTCTTTGAACCGAAACTACGGACTCCAGTGCGTGATAGCGGCGGACAATCCAAATTCTTGTTTCAGTGTCCCAGTTATCCATTTTTGTTAAATGTAAAAGTTAATCCGCAAAATAAAAAAAAAATTAACCAGATTCATTAAATAGAAAAAAAGTTATTTAATTTTTTTTTGGTAGCGGCTTTCATCAGCCACCCTGTATATGTTGCGGCAGAATGTCTTCCTGATAGATCCACCTTAATGGCATTCGTTCCCCCTCAAGGAATAGGATTAATATTTTATAAATATCTTTGTACATGAAACAATCCAATACCAATTCAATCGTATAAATTGGACCCACTCCATGACAGGAGAAACGTCTACAAACCGCTACACTGCCTCAACCGTATTTCATCGCTCAAAAAGTATAGTAAAAGTAAGTAAGCGTTGTTTTTTATGCCTGAAAAGAAACTTCAGAGCGTCCTAATATTTCCGAAAACTTTTATTTGACAGAAAATAAGATTCCTCGTCGTATTGTACTGCTCCAATTTCGGTGGAATTTTGAGAACCATTATTTCTCTTCCTCGGAAATCAAAGGGGTTTCAAAGCTCCAGAGTGAAGTAATCGTTTTTAAAGAGCACGTCTTGGAATGGTTCTAAATGGGGTGGATATTAAACAAGAAGAAATATATTTTGTCTTAGTATTCGGTGTTTTTCGTGCGCTATCACCAGCCTGAACAGTGCCAAGGGATCCAGGTGAATGTTAAAACATTTTGAAATAGTATTTCGTGATTTCCTTTGATTAAATTTGAGTAAAATTCTTCGCAAAGCATCACCAAATAATTATTTCCAGCAAATCTTTTAGACTTCTACAGACCATTCAACCTCGTTTAACAGCTAAATAACCGTTTCTTGAAATGTTTCGAAATATGTATATCGGCGTGGTTATTGTGGCTCTCGTTTACTGCGATTATATGGTTTTTACAACACATTTAAGGAAAAACAAAACCTACAGTGATTGAGTGCTTTAGTTTTGTTGCACAAATTTTTTAGTTAGCCTGAAAAGTGCAATTAATTTTTTTTTAATGGACCATGAACACATTTTTTTGTTTCATATTTCAAATAACTAATATGTGGCCTTCATCAATAAAATCAAATACAAAATTTAAAACCTGCACATAGAATTTTATTAAATCATGTTTAAAAGAGGGACTTTTGGTGCTTTAGTTTTGTCGTACACTGTATGCATGGACCAAATTAATGGACAATACCAACTATAATAACGAATATCTTTACTTAATGTCACATGAACAGATAAAACTTACAAGTCGAATGCGAACTTTGTAACTTGCAAAAGTTTAATACAATTTAAAGCAAATATACAACTCGAGATAGCCTTTTAGATTATTAATAAAAACTTAGCTGGAACTTTGCTTACTTGCGTACAAAATACAAAGAAAATGTTAAATTGTTACTAAGCTTTTGCCCAAACCTTTAACGATAACCGTACCAGTTGTAAAAAAATGTAAATACCAAACCCCTTGTTTTCAAATCAAAATTATGAACAATTTACAATTATATTTATTTACATACATACATCTAAAAAAAAGTGTTGTCAGTGAAAGTGAAGTCGCTACAAGAGAGCAACTCAAATAAAAACAAAGTAAAGAAAATGATATGCGAATGAACCTCAGCTGTTTTGTCACATCTTGAGCTTATTAAAGTAAAATCCTTGCATGCTGCTTTTTAAAATTGCTCTACAACAACAACGAGAACAATGTAAAAAAGTATTCATACAACAAATGATTGCATGTAATAACATTTAAGGGGAAAGGTAGGGTGCGCACTTACATACAAAAGAGAGTGGAGTGAGTATTAAGTCGCAGGCTAGGTCACCTTTTAGTTCGTATTAATATTTTGGCATAGTTTCATATATTAAGGTCACACATATACCCTCCACGTCAGAGTATCTATTGGACCATTACTTCTTGTACCAGAATTTATCAAAAAACCTTATAGGTGAAGTTAGCTCTTGGATGCGCTACCGTGTTTATGCATTTGGCCCTTCAATTCGTATGTACGTGAAGGGTAAATGCTACTTTTATAAATAATTTTTTCTTTAGTTTAATCCATTATTCAGCGCTTAGCTTTTTATATTTCTTTTCTCGTTTATACTTTGTATTCTATACCTTTGGTCGCATTTGATAATATTGCTTGCGACCCATCCCTTCTATTTTCAACCAATGAGTTGTAAGTACGAGCGATGGACGAAAATTCGATAAAATATCGATACAGCGATGTTTATTCTTTTATTTCAATTTATTTTTTTGATGATAGCATCACCTAAATTTTCAGCATTTTGGGCGACATTTATAATCATATTTGATTTAACATACTTTTCGAGAAAATGAGGCTTTTAAGATTTTCAGAACTTTAGATTTCTTATACAGTTAGTTTTTAAATCTTAAGGGAATGAAATAAATCGTCGATGTAATCAATTGAAGGTTTTGGGTTTCATTAAAACGAAGTTAAAAAAATTGCACAACCCGATATATAATTTAAAATTATAGTCGAAAATTTTAACCTTGTATGGATATTGGCAGTCCTTTGGAAGGAATTGGGTGCACCTCGGTACTATCACTTTCTAGTACCTTCGGTCGGGTTCTATCGACCTAGAATCCTTCTGCGGCTATATTTAACGCTATATATATTTTTTCTGCCATGACAGGCTTCTCAGCAAAAATTCGTCTCCTTTGTAGATGCCGTTCGGAGTCGGCAAAAAACTGTAGGTCCCACCAATTTGTAGGGAAAAATTCAAATCGGCACACCACAAATTGGAAGAGAAGCTTGGCGCAAAAATCTCTTAGGAGGTTTATGATGATATACCTGTTGTATATCGCGCCATAGAGATAGAGATATATTTTTTCAATTTAAAACCGAAACCTTTATATAGTCACAAAAAGGGTAGGGAAAAAATCCAAGGTTTTTTGAGAAAAAAACATCGAAACATCGATATGCGTGAATATCGTTGTTGTGAGTATGTACGTATGCTTGCAACTGTATCCGCGAATGCGCTTTTGTTCGCTGGCATAATTGAATGTCTCAGGTGTTTGTCAGTCTTACCTTAAGCCTTTCGCAGGATTTTACAACTTTCAGTCTTGTTTCATTATTTTTGTAAGTTTGTATGTGGAGGATGGAAACACATTTTTATTATGAGGCATCTTCAATGTTATAGCTTAGAGGTATGTTATATATTTGATTGTCACATTTTTTTGTCACTGAGTTGCAAAAGGTCACGCGGAAAAATACTTTAACCACAAACTCGAGGAAACGAGTAAAAGGAACGGATGAGGAATAAATGAAAAATTAGTGTAGAATCAGGCGCTCTAACATGAAAGTGAGTGTAATACTGCAACAAATATTTTATTCTATTCTATTTTATTATATTTTATTTTATTTTGTTTTGTTTTGTTTTATTTTATTTTATTTTATTTTATTTTATTTTACTTTATTTTATTTTATTTTGTTTTGTTTTGTTTTATTTCATTTTACTTTATTTCATTTTATTTTATTTTATTTTGTTTTTTGTTTTATTATATTTTATTTTGTTTTATTTCATTTTATTTTAATTTTTTTTTTATTATTTTATCTTATTTTATTTTATTTTATTTTATTTCATTTTCTTTTCGTTTATTTTATTTTATTTTATTTTATTTTATTTTATTTTATTTTATTTTATTTTATTTTATTTTATTTTATTTTATTTTATTTTATTTTATTTTATTTATTTTTTTATTTTGTTTTACTTTATTTTATATCATTTTATTTTATTTTATTTTATATCATTTTCTTTTATTATATTTTATTTTATTTTTTTTTTTATTTTGTTTTGTTTTATTTTATTTTAAATCATTTTATTTTATTTTGTTTTATTTCATTTTATCTTATTTTATTTTATTTTACTTTATTTTATTTTATTTTATTTTATTTTATTTTGTTTTATTTTGTTTTATTTTATTTTATTTTATTTTATTTTATTTTATTTTATTTTATTTTATTTTATTTTATTTTATTTTATTTTATTTTATTTTATTTTATTATATTTTATTTCATTTTATTTTATTTTATTTGATTTTAATTATTTTACTTTTGTTGTTAGTTTAACGGTCAATTGAAATGTTGGTATACAAAATAAATGTTTTGTTTTATTTTATTTCCCTTCACTTTATTTTATTTTATTTTGAAGTATTTATTTTATTTTGTTAAATTTTTTTTTTTTTTTTTTTTTATTTGCTTTATTTTATTTTATTTTATTTAATTTTATTTTATTTTATTTTATTTTATTATTTTTTATTTTATTTTGTTTTATTTTATTTTATTTTATTTTATTTTATTTTATTTTATTTTATTTTATTTTATTTTATTTTTGTTGTTTAACGGGCTTAAGACGAGTTGATAATAATTCTTAGTTAATTATTGTTATATTTGATTAGAGGAAAAATGTAAAGCAAGAAACATATACAGGCAATGGTTATAGTAATATTTCGAAAACAGCCATGATTTCTTGTCAGACTAATTCGTATAGTTTTGCTATTTCAGAGGATCTTGTGGAGAATCGAACCCACTCACTCTGATCGCAAGCACAGCCCCCTATCCCATTTTACTTAATTTTTTTTTTTTTTGACAATATTTTATTTATTTAATGTTTTCTTCGCCGATATATAACTAGACGTCTATCTTGAAATATGGAAGGCATTCTGTCCTTGTTACTGTATAAACTGTTTTTAATGCATCGCGAAGCCTTGCACAATCTCTGGTATCTACTTTGAAATACAAAAACTCAACAGTACAGCTAGCTTGCAAAAATCAAACTCTGTTTGGTTCACTAAAATCAGAAAAATAGAAATATATGCAAGTCTATATATTCTCACATTCAATTACTCGTCATATATGTTTGTATATACAAATGTGTGGCTATGTTTGTTTGAGTCAGTGTGTGTTCTACCGTAATTTCATGCGTTTAGCCGCTTGTTTTACTATTTGAAGTATTTTAGCTCGAAATGTATGCAGTAATTCTTATACAAGTCAACATAGGGTAACTGCACTAGTTTCCGGACAGCGCTAGTGTCCGAACAACATGTCAATGTTTTGCGATTAATAGGCAAATGACTGACAAATATTCTTAAATAATAACACAAATGGAAATGTACATGTTTACTGAGTGTAGGTGGAAAATTTAAGGTGAATCAAAAATATAGTTTAAAAATTACACGTAATTTTATTGTCAGAAGTCTGAGCATGCGGCAAAATTGAAGGTTTTTGTAAAAAAAAAAATAGTTAGAGCATTTTAGAAAAGTAAGGGCCTAAACAAGTATTTATTAACATATTACAATAAAAGTTAATAATATTTGTTTAAAATATAATAAACTTTCATTTTATAAATAAAAACTAAATTTACTTTAATTCTCGGCCTAAATTATTATTGCCCGGATACCAGAACCAAAATTTTAGATGATTTCCAGTTTCCGGGCGGGCTGTCCGGATACTGAAAAGAAGGCGAAAATTACGAATTACCATTTTAATTATCCTAAATTTTAGGTTATTATATTATATATGAATTACAAAAAGAAAAACATCTTTTTCTCCTATATTTTCCGTCTCTGGACAGGTTTTTTCAAGGCCGCATACCAAGAAAATAAGTTTTAATGTCATTCCATTTTGTACAAACTTTGTTGTTTTTATCGATATTGCTCTTTAAAGAATTAACGCAAACATCTTACCTCAGCCCTTAGAGGTTATAAGGTCAAACAAAACAAGCATCAGACAAGCGGCAGCTAAGGATAGCTGTGAAACTCCTAATAGTCGGAGCCTTAATCTGCCAAGCGACAGGATCACAAAATATGTTCAAACATTTCTCGTGCAACCTATGTAAACATGATATTGCAGTCTTCCCGTTTTACATCTATTTTAGCTTCAACATCCATTTCGAAGCGCGGGCAGGGCCATTCGGTCCGTCGGCCCCGTTATGGCGTTGGCACAGGCTACGGCCACGAGGCATTGAGCCTAATTTCAGTTGTTAACACTATGCTTTTGCCCACTAAGTCTGCGGGTGCGATGTACAGAATGGCATTTGATAATTCTGTCGGGCTGGCTTTCAAAGCTTCCATTATACTAATTATTGATTACCAGATTTTTACTTTGTTGCTCCTGCAGGGTAACCCCTCCCAACTTAGGCCTAGTCCAACTCTGGATCTTATAGCTTCTAGACGGGCCTCCTGAAGATCCCGGACCTTCATATAGCTAATTCTCGGCAAAAATCCATTAATTATGACAAATAAAACATCGTAAGTTTGGTTGATCCCTCAAACCAAAGATCGAACAGTTTGTTTATGACCAGTGTCCAAATCAGAGAGATGTCCATCAAGAGAGATGTGAATATGATTAAGAAGTATTTATTGTATTCAAAGGCCTTCTCTGTGTTTCAGAAAAAGTTTACAAAATATATTGCATATACAAATTTCATGCAAATGCGTGTCGGAAAACTAAAACCAAAGGGTCCGGAAACTAGTTTTTAATGTCCGGAAACTACAGCAAATCGACCTTTTTTGATTTGGAATTTTTATAATATTAACAACATTATATTTTTAAATTATACAGACGTCATATTATTGAGCAATATTTATGCTATTATAAACAGTATATCTTATGGTGAGAGAATGAGTCGAATTCAAAGTTAAGAAAAACGTTAAGTGTCCGGAAATTGGTGCGTTTACCCTACTCATATATAAATCTTTTCCACTTTGTTGCTTTAGTACATTATAGTAAGGTCTCCCAGAGTGATATCCTGCAGTAGGAAAGGATACTGCTGACATGCTGGCACTTGTTCATATCTAGAGTGTAACGCATTTTCTCAAGCATATTGTATTAGAAATACAAAAGTTGTGGAAGCATAAAGCAAACACAACACAGTTCACTGGAGCATCAAAAATGTCTCACCACCCCCAACCCGCTAAAGGCTAACACAAGAGTGAGGTTCAAATCTTTCTTTATATGCTTGGAAAACGTTGGTGGGCGATAGCTGTAATACCACACGCTTATTAGGAGCATCTGTATGTAGTAGTTATACAACATATATTATGCTCGCATGTAATTTATCAAAAAGGTTTTAATTGCGAAATTCCCGCGCATGTTAAAAGAATCTTCTAATTACTAGCCAAGAAATTCTCTAATTAAATTCAAGAAGTACAAAGACTGCGGAATCGATATACGCACATACATTTTTCCTTGCCATAGTTGGTTATATAAACACAAGACTGGTAATGTTTGAGTGGCACAATGGGATGTTGTAATAAAATAAGTACAAGAAGAAATATGTCTTCATCCTTGAGGAAATTTGTTAAACTCAAATTTAGTTTTTGAACTTTAAAGTTTTGTAAACTTCGAATTTATAATAAAAAATCTAAGACTGGAAAAAATTCTAATAAATTGATACGAAGAAAATTGTAGAGTTTGCAACACAGACAATGAGTTTGTAAGAGTAGCGTCCCAATCGCTAGATCTGCTGTTCTTTGCCTACCACAGTAAAGAAAGTTTGACGTCAAGAAGCCTCACATAACACAGGCAGCTGATAAATTCTCCACCCGCCTCTAGCATCGCTCTGAGCAGTAGAATATTATATGGTTCCGGCAAAGCCCGAAAGAAGATCGAGCACTATGTGGAATGACGGTTAATAATGACGACCTTGTAACTGACGTACGGTACTTAATTTATTTAGGGAACACTTCTCCTCATTGCTACATTGTGAGGTAGGTAACTAACTCGATACTTAAACATTCCAACTCTGATTATGATGAAATGAGGATGGCATGGAAGGCTCTAAAATAATAAAAAGCTAAAACTTACGGACTACCCTGCAAGTTGTAGAAACACGGAGGCGTAGATTTCGACAAGAAGGCGATTCCCCAAATCGCACCAAACTTCGCGAAATTTGTGTCACAAATACTGAAAACTATCGTTGGCAAACAATTTTTACCGTACCAGCGCGAATTCTGGCCTTGTAGGCCTGCCCTCGACCAGAACTTCCCGATAGACCAAATCTTGTAGGGGAACGATGGAAAGAGAGTCGCCACTCCTCTAACGATTTCAAATCAGCTTTTGACAGCTTGAAAACGACTTCGTTCGTTAAAGAGGATAAGACAAAGTATTTTCTGATGATGATGAGGAGCTTCGCCTATTTGAAAATCAGCGTTAACACCGAAAATGGTGTCAGCCGAGAAATTCAGTGTAGACAACTGTTACTTTGGATTGCGTAGGCAACTTAAAAGTAAAGTCTTCTATCGAGCAAAAAATGTTACGCTCCAAACTCTAAGCTTGCAAGATAAAAATTCGCCGGGAGATTTTCGCTCAGTCCCGTGATGCGAACCGCCTCGCTGTCAAGGTCATGTTTTACGAATTAACAAATAAGCCTAGGAGGAATCTTCCTATCGGCAGCAGGTTCCAGTAACAGGGGCATCCCTCTTTAGTGGAAAAGACTGACCACCTTTGGTTGTTGTTTTTAGCGACAAAAGCACTCCCTGATCATTTTATTGAAGTGTTGTCGAAAGTGGCAGTCCTTTTCCGGATATGAACCCGGTACGCTCGCGGTACCGATTTGGTATGACCAGTGCAGCCTTGTAAGTCATTTCACCTCCATCACCAAAAGAAGATTGGTAATGAGAGGTGAGAGGCATCGTATCCAAGTTGCACGTCATTACCTTTGGGTATTTTAGTCGCCTCATGCCACCACGGCCATATTCTACCCCCCATATGCGACATAAGCTATAACGATTTATTTCATCTATTTTATTTGCGCTGCACTCTCTTGTAATTCGCAAGCAGCTTATGAAATATCCCAAAGATATAGTTTATATTTTGTAATCCCGAAGCGGGGTTTTTCACAGCGAAAATGAGGAAGCCAATCCCGCGCAATGCCTCAGAGCCAATAGTGCTCGCCCCCAAATAATAAATACAACGTGTAACAGGTTCTACATAGAACAAATAATTTAAATAAATAAAATAATAATTAAATAAATACTAGAAAAGGGCTCCCTATATTAAACATGTGTTTCGCACACCCCCTTTTCCTCTCTAAACCAAAAATATTATATAAATAATAAAATAAAATAAAAAATAACTCAAAAAAACTACTCGCCCTCCATAGAGCTTAGACACGAAGGCTTATAAAGGCTTAAGTTGTTGCTAAAAAGAGTTTGCTTTATTTAGATATTAAATTGATAGCAGTAGACTATAAATCTTACCGGCGACTCTCAGTAAAATTTCCGCTCTCTCCACTTGCCAGCATAGATTCTAAAGGATAGATTCTGAGAAAAGTGAGTAATGTTTTTCTCCGCTTGGCTTTCTCAAATGATAAAAGCCTTTTCGAATACTGCTAAAAGCTCAAGATTTTGAGCCGTTTGGTAGTATTATATTTTTAGAAAAATTACGTGAAGTGAAAATTAAATAAAAAATTCAACTCTTATTTTGAAATCTGCATAGCTCTAATGTGTACGACAAAGTGGCATAAAGGCAGCTAATGCCCCAGTTATACTACACCGCATTTAACACAAAGAACTGATTATACTTCACATAGCGTGGATATTCTCTACATTAATGCAAATACATATAAACAAGCACATTGTATTACTCTGAGAGTATTGCTACTTTTCAACAAAGAGAAAGAGAGGTCCACGCATGGCGCATGCATAAAAATTATAATTTAACAGACATCTATGTAAGTCCATGCAGTGCGATGCGTTGGCTAATCGATTATACACAAAACTCATTAAACAGATACTTTCAGAGAGAGCGCAAATGCCATACAATGCGATGCTATGCAATTATAATTGAGCCATAATGGTCAGTGGTGCTAACGCTTTGACTTCATACATCGAATCGGAGAGTGGTCCGACCACTGTCCAACAATGTTCGAAGCACTTTAATCTTCGGTACCTATAAAAGGTAGCCACGCTACCTGCTTAATCCCTACGTCCGTAATCCTTACGTTCGTTTTCAATTTGTATGTCTTCATTCGAAACGCATGTATGTATAAACAGAATTTCAATTAGCATTGAAAGTACAAAGAGTTTTGACTTAAACCAAAGAACATATAACAGTTAGAAGATGCAACAGCGAAAGCAAGTGGACGCTGTCAAATCGATGGTAGAAATTCACAACCCTACCTGCCCGTAAACTGCTAAATTCCTTGTGTATTTGCAAAAAAAAAGTTATCGTAAAAATTGCAAAATCGTTTACTTGTGAAGATTAGGCGTGTTCCAATTAGGAGTGATCCAGATCCAGATAGAAATTTTGCATGTAAATGCAACAACACCGTTGTGATCTTGATATTTATGTGGATCAAATTCGGATCCGTATAGAAGCTCTGTTCTTTAGTTTTTTGTAGTAGATTTTTTGACAGTCAACCCTTATTTGCTTGGTAGCACAGGCATACATATATAAACATACATATGTACACAAACAACTCTCATACAACTGATCCGTATCGTTGCCGTGAGATCTTGATAGTGATACTGATCTGTATAGCTGATTGGAACGCAACTATTGTCTAAATAAAAGTGTTACGACATTAAAATTCACGAAATAAAAGCAAATATTTCCAGTGGTGAATTACTACCCGCGAGTTAAACCTTCTTACAGTTATATGTTCTTTGCTTAAGATACGCTTTGACAGAGTTTATACACACCTCTCATATTCGAAGGAAATGAAAAAACAGCTGACTTAGAGCACGCTTGTTTTTTTTGCACATAAATTATAATTTAAGGTATACCAATGTCTTTTATTTACTTTTTATACATATTTCATGTATTTAAATTAATTTATTTCGGTGTTTATAATTTTGCAAAATAATTCACGTGTTTTCTGTACACAATTTTCACGAATTTCACAACTGTTTCGAACAGTCAGTTCAAGACGATTTTTTGCTATTGATTTAAGTGCATTCGTATAGACAGTTGATAAATATGTTTGTTCAGTTAACGCATTTTTTCTTTTCATAATCGTTTCTTTTTAGATATAAACAAGGTATAAGTAAAGTTTGCCATCCATTCCGTTACTTATGTCTCACCCTGTAAACAAGTACATATCGTTTATGCTATCTTAAGCATAAATTGACTATATTTTTGTATGACCACAATCGAAGAGTTATTGCTTTTGTACTAAAGTCGCACTCGTTGCCACCCAATTAATCCGACATTCTGAAAGATGAACACGCTCGTTAGTCAATTGCAAATGGCTTCTTATTCGCAATTCATTCATTCGTCCATTTACCAATTTTCCCAACGCCTTTGAGCCCACAACACGAGCATCCCGCATATATTGGTATCTACATACATACATACGCACATATATAACGTTTGTTCTCATAACTCGTCTTATTGACAGCATTGAGGATTGGAACAAGGCATTGGTGAGAGTATTGGTGGTCGCACTTTATGGTTTCTGCATCTTCAAAATTGACAGCTTGTACGTGATTTTGTAAACTTTTTACGTAAATTGCTAGCAACTAACCAACGACTTTGTGTCTCCGTTGTCTGGTTGCAATTATTACTTATGACCAACCACGGAACAATGATGATTTATTCGATTTTGATAGACACACATTCCGAATTCGAAAGCAGCGTATTGAGCTGAACTCAGCGGAATTTCACTCCAGATGTCGTGTGGGTTGGTGAGAAGAGAAGTAAGAATGCAGGATTTGCTGGAGGTTTAATACACTTAATTAAGAGGATCGTTTTTGGTCTGAGCATGGAGTTATGATTTGTGGAAACTTGCCGTATTTAGTTGTTTCGTCAATAATCGAATCGAATAATTGTTTGAGCTCAATATTTTTCTTGGTATAGTCGCTTCTTTATCCGGGATCTCATGAACTTTAGTTTTGCCTTTGAGTACTTACATTTTACTGTACATTTATCTGAGCGAATTTTCAAACTATTTAAATTATCTTTGTAATCTGCGTCGTTCATATAATCTTCCAAACTATGATTTTTCCGTCTTGGCAACCACGCCACTGCTCGCAGACCTCGACTTCGATATAGTAAAGGACTGCGTTTACGTGGGTCCAGCATCTTTTTCTTCAGAAAGCTTTGAAAGCCTTGTAGTCAGTGTTAGACTTGTACCAGCACTAAAAATCCTACCATCTTGTACTGAACCGCCCGGTACTACCGTTAAGTAATTCGTAGGGAGTTGGTTTGAGCACTAGCGTCTTTTGGTATTTTTTATTTCAGTTCTTAACTTGGGATCTCTGATTAGGTTTTCATCCTACTAGTCTGGAGTGGTATTGAAAAGAAGGTCTGTATTGTCCAACAACAAATAATAAATGTATAAATCTGCCCTTCTATGTGGCATGCGGGGTGGACAATGGGATAGTCCATATTTCCAACTACATTTACGTTTTCATTTCTCTGATTAGTTCGTCAAAATCTGGGCGATTGGAATGACCGTGTTTCCAAGCCGCACGTACCACGACTGTCATTACAAGGCAATACAGTTGGAGTGGCCGGGTATCCTTCGAAGGCTTATGTTTTCAATCCGACATTCGCTCTAGTTTAGTTCAAGTAGGCCATCAATATCATATCACTGTCCGGCCGGCTGGGGAGGTTTTGTCTCCAAATCGTGTCTTATTCGTGTAATGTTTTATCTCATATTTAGTCATATTTATCAAGCTGCTTTTGCAATTTGGACGTTTGAGGAAGCCCTGTATCTAATCCGTTCTTTTGTTCTTCGCCTTTTACTCTTTGCCTTAGTCTTTCCCCCGCACCGCAGATTTCAGACTTTTTAGCCACTTCATGCTTTCTGCGATTATGTCGCTGCAGTCTATTTTAGCTAACTTTTGCAGCATGTGCTCAACTAGCGTCTCGGGAGTGTAATACTCACCGACGATGACGCGTAGTTTACTACTAAATTTCTTCGATCTAGGGTATTCGAAAAACACGCGATAGGCATCTTCAACTGCTTCGCCTCCACAGTGGTCGCATACGTGTTTGAACCGATAAAGTTATTCTTACTTCATTTCAAAAACAAGGTCGCTCTCGGTAGTGGTCGCCAACCCTTCGAGATTAATTCTGACTTGAATGCTGGATAAGCGCTATGGCACTTTCAACGTATAAACGTGTACATACGAGGTGTGTTCAAAAAGTATCGCGAATTTTGTGTTTTTTCAAAAATTATTTATTTATTCATGAATATCTATTTTTTCCCCTTTAAAGTAATCCCCATGAGATATTATACACATGTGCCAACGGTTTTTCCAATCTTCGAAGCACTTCACAAAATCATTTTTTTGTATCTTGTTCGGCTCCTCCTTCGATGCCGTCTTTATCTCGTCAAGAGAAGCGTAACGTCATCCTTTCATGGGCCTCTTCAGTTTAGGGAACAAGAAAAAGTCACAGGGGGCCAGATCTGGGGAATACGGTGGCTGCGGCATCATTAGTGTGTTGTTTTTGGCCAAAAAGTCGCGCACAAGCAACGATGCGTGAGCAGGGGCGTTATCGTGGTGCAAAAGCCAATTTTTGTTCTTCTTTGCACATCTTCTCGGCCTTCTGAGAACATTTTGTACCACCGATAAACGTTGCTTCGGTCCAAGGTAGCTTCTCCGTATGCCACAGTCAACATTCGGAATGCATCCGCGCACTTAATTTCGTTTTTCACACAAAATTTGATACAGGTTCTTTGATCCATTTTTTTGAATAGGTAAAAATCGAAGACGATCCAAAACACGTGCAAGCAAAGCAGCTGTCAACAATTAACTTAACATTCAAAATGGCCGAGCTTGTCGGCATAAGTGAGAGACATGAGTACCAACATAACGCCACAAAAAATTCGAAATTCGAATATACGTAACCAGCGAAAATTCAAAATTCGCGATACGTTTTGAACACACCTCGTATATATGTACATATGAATGGTTGTTATCTCATAGCCATATTATTATTATTTTATATGTACTCGTATCATTATTGCCCAAGATTAGTTACGGATTTCGTAAACACCCGCATTCATGCATACTCAATATATTTTTCCATTCTTACATAAATGCTTTTTGCGGCCCTTTTACCGTCGATTAGGTATGCTATCATACTTATGGCTTGTTTGTTCGTATTTTTGATGGTATTTCTCTATCAAGAATTGCTTTACCTATTCATAGAAAATTGGTTCAATACGCTTGACCGCTGATGCTACCATAGCGAATTATAATTGCCCATTTATGTAGTACGAGTATGCCTGCTTATTGTCGCAACTATTTTATTTAGTATTTTATTACATTGTCCAAATGTTTATATTTTCATTTATATTGTTTCATTTTATCGTATTTATGAGTACCTGACATACCACAAAAGTGAATATGAAAATTGCGACATTTGTGTTTTGTTTCAAAGTGGACATAATCCTTAGCCATAAAATCTAAGAACATCTTTGGCGTTAAATTGGATGTTTTCTCATTATGGTTTAATATAATGTTTGCACATTAGACTGACTCCGTGGTGTGGTGGTAGTGTTGCTGACCTTGGTAGGTCCCAGGTTCAAGCTTTGTAACCCTTATGCAAGGATAGTCGGAAATTGCGCGCGGCTTTTAAAAAAGAAGGGAGGAAGCGCTGAATAAATTTGGGCGAAATGCAGAGGAGGAGTTAAATTCGGCAGGACCACCAACAATATGAATCGCCGAATGGAAAAATGTATAATACAAGTTTTAACAATAGGAGCTTAACCGACGAAACTGCAAACTGTTTTTGGGCCTCTTCTTATAGACCTCCATTGAGGTTCCTGTGATAAAGAATCTTCCGTTTCTATTTCTAACACCATTCGAAAGGCAATGCTATGTATTTTTATTATTATTTTTTTAATTTAATAACTTTTTATCAAAAACTCTAATATTTTTCATTCACTAATCACCGTAGTGTCAAAATAAGACGTTAAACAAAACCATTTTTGAAAATTTTTTTTAAATGTACTCAATACCAGTTCATAATTATTATTATTCAATAATTATTATTTTAATGGAGAAATAGAAAAACAAATACAGTTCATAGTTATGGAAAATCGAACCCGAATAATTTATGTTCAGAAAGTTGCAATTCATATTTCAAAAATTATGATTAAAATTCCAAATTACCAATTCAAATTCAAGAAACTATAATCAAAGTTCACAAAAATTGCAATTAAATTTCAGAAAATTTCAGTTCAAATCTATTATGATGGTTTTGGCCTAAACTAATTTTCAAATCGGTCGTCAATATCTCCATATGCATTCACAGAGCTTATAAACACCTCTCCTATTTGCATTGTATTGAACAACAGTTGACTTAGAGCCCGCGGTGCGCTTTTCATGTATTTAAATATGTTAATTTTTTTGTTTATATACACACTTTTCACGGAATTCACAGCTGTTTCGTACTGTCAGTTAGACGATTTCTTAGCTATCGACTTAGGTGCGTTCGTATAAACACTTGATAAAGATGTGCGTTCACTACGGTTTTTTTTTCTCAGAATTTAAAATGAAAAATCGGAATTTAAATTGCAACCTTCCGAATATGAATTGTGGCTTCCTGAAGTTATAATGAACATTTTGAAATTGAGCTGTAGTAATCTGAACATAAAATGCAATAAAACGGCAAGGGCGTAGACATTGATATCTCGAGAAAATCTCTGGTATCGACATTTATCCCCAAAAAATAAAAAAAAAATTGCAGAATTTGTTCGAGTTAAGTCTCCCGTTGCTTACACATTATTGCATACATATTACTTTATAACTACCTCAGCATTTCCGCCTTTATGATTGGGTACTCGCACGATTTTAATTGGTGCGGAAAAATTTTATTGCCATTTATATTGCAAAAGGTAGCAGGACACTCCACACCCCATCCTAGTACGTAAACTTGCAAAGGCCACTAGTGATGTAAGTGCGCTTGCAAAGAAAATAAAAAAACAGAAAACGAAAAAAAAAGAAAATATGTAATGGAAGTAAACTGAAAAGCGCTGCCAATTAGTCTCCGAAAAGTATCGATGATGTTGGCATGAATAGCATTGTGCTTAATGGGCATTCATTCGACAAAAGCTCATGTGCACATAACACTTACCAAACCCATCCACATACGCACGAACTCAGAGTATGGTTAGGAGCTGTGACGGAGAACGTGTTTTAATATTCGACTTTACTTTAACGTGACGATGGATTGTGTCCCACCAAGGACAAGCTGCAGCTTCACCGTAACTGCAAGCTTTACTATGTGCAAATATGTGCTATGCAAGGTGATAGACGATTGGAAAGGAAGCAGCGTTAGAGAGTACATTTTTTTCAAATATCATTTTGCCTTTCGACGCCGCTAATTATGGCTCAATTTCACTGCTCGCATAGATATCGGAAAATTATGGAAATTCACATTTTTCCAAATGTAACTGTATCAAAGTACTAGGACTTGCAATACCATGCGATAGGTAGGTAAGTGTTTGTGTGTGTTGGTAAATGCAAGAAAATTTTAATTTCCAATCGCGCTCACCGAGAAAGCCAATTAACTTGGCAAAACAGCGGGCAATCGGTAGCAATTTCGCCAAACTGGCGCGCTCCCCTTCTTAAACGCAGTCCACGTCCCACATGCGCTAAGCAATCGCCAGCCAGAAACCTTTGACTCTTATAGCTCTTATGTAGCTGTACTTATAGTAGATGCGTTGCTTTGTTGACGCTAAGAGCAAGTTTGGCGAGATGAATGTGTTTTATTGACGATGTGGCGTAATTACAGGCATAAATTAATTTCACGACCGAAAATTGCTTTGTTTTCCTATTAAGTTGACTGCGTACGTGGGGGGTTTTCGCTTAAGAGGGTGATAGGTGGGAGATATGGGTGTTCGCACTTTCGTTCGTATTCTTGTCGCCTTATCATCATCTGGAGTTGCGTATTATTACGTTGAGCAGCAATTTCATGGTTCGACTTATCATTTAACTTTCACGCCCACACCCTGAAGACTCAACAAGATATATTGTGACATACCTTTTGCAATATAACTAAGCTAATTTCGTTTGTAATTTTATTTTATTTATTTCATACTTTCTTTCTAAGTGACTTAATGTCGCCAAGGTGAAAATGTGACCCAACAATCACATGCTAATAAACTCAAGTTTAGTAATGTGTATATGTAAATACTGGGTAGTCCCAAAAGTATTGTAGTTTTCTTACTTTTCTTTTTCATGTTAAACACGCTGATAGGTAACATGATCAACGAAATAAAAGTCAATTCACTGTATTAGCCTTACTAAGCTTTCGAAAGAGAATGATTTTTAATTCCAAATTTCCATTAAATTATTATCCGCCCGCAGGATAAATTCCGCCAATTCTCCTTCGCTAGTGAAAAGAAAAGTTGGCGAACAGGAATTTCGAATTTTCGAAATCAGCTGTGTTGCTCTTTGCCGTTTTATTTTGGCAACACTTTTTGTGATTAGTAAATGAAATATATCAGTAAAAATTCTTAAACGAAATAAATTATTAACCGAAAGGCAAAGTATTGCTTTTTAAATGGTAGCCGAAGAAAAAACGGAAGATTATGTAGCAGAGCAACTTAAAAAGAGTTATATAAGAAGAAGCGCAACCTTCTCGTTGCCGGAATCATTGTAAGTTAGCTCTTAGTTGGTTTTGAAGATTTATTAAATGCTATAGTGTAAATAAGCCCGTATATAAACACCTTTTGGATAATGCTTTTTTGTAGCAACAATTTTTGTTGGCCGTAAAGCCTGTACATTTTCAAGTATTCATGAAACGATCTCAAGGCCAGAATATTCATTTTTCACATTTTAATTTTTATGAAAATTATTATTGTTTTTATTTTTTTAATAATCAATTTTTAATTAATTAATAAAAGTTGTTTAATTGAATAGAGTAGGAAAAATTTTTAGAGACAACTGCCATAGCTTTTCTTATAGATCCGTTTCGGAAGCTGCTAGGTTTCTTCATCAGAGAAATTTCGGCATGCATTGCTAACCATTAAGCTAAAAATACGCTGGTTTTGATGTCATCTAAACTCCTAATTCTATTCTTCTTTACCATATACACGAACCACTTCCTCCATCTGACAGTTCTGGCAGATCTGTTTAATCATCATCTGCAGATGTGCTTTACCGCGTGCTCTCGGTTTTGTTATTGATTTTTATTGAATATTTTATAACAATTCCCACTCAACAGCCCAAGAAACAGTTGGCAGTATCGCCGGTTAAGTTCCTATTGATAAAACGCAATTTCCGTCGGCCCTTGTAAGGCTTACTTAAGAGTCTATTTGTACTTTATTTATATCTTTCGTCCTAAAAAACCAAAAATAATACGATATTTCGCAAAAAACTATTGTGAGCTTTCGCTTTTCTTTTCATTTGTGATACCACTCCAAATCACTTCTCGCTTTTTACAACATCGTTTAGCATAGGCGAAGAGCGAGAAACAAAAAAATACGTGCGGAATTTTTGTTTAAAATCGGACTGTATATGTTCTTTCTTTTGAAGATATATTGGTAAAAAAAATCTGATCCAAAATGTATTTAGAAAAGTTGGAAAATGGATCCAGAAATATGTGCCAAAATGCACCCGAAAATGGATCGAAATAGTTATAACAAACGTATGGAAAACGATTCTGAAGAAGTTCGGAATATGTATATAAAACGCTTTTGAAACAGTGCCAGTTTTTCTAAAGTTATTTATGCTTTTACAAACATAAGTTTCTTTTGCACACTTTAGTGCGAAAACGGATCGGCAAAAGTACTCTAAACGTAACATGAAGACGGATAGAGATAAAATTTTCGTCAGCACTTTCGGATGCGTTTTCGAAAATTTTGTTTGAATCCGACTACTGGTTAGAAAATTGTTAAAATTTATAAAATCCAATGCATTTTATAACATTTTCATTAAAATAGAAATCATTTCGAAGTGGGAGCCGATTCTTCCTGAATGCCTATATATTACTAACTTGACACAACATTTGGGGTTGCCCAGTAGCTAGTACCCATTGAATATCTTTACATGGTGAAAGCCGTTATGTATACACTCGAAACAAAATTCTTAAAACAAAGAAAATTCTAATTATTTTTGATGTAATATTTCTTTTCCCAGATTAAGCTACGAGAAAGCATTTCTTAAAAGCGCAACTATTTTCCTCTTTAATAAAAACTTCTTATGCTTGATTATTTGCTTACAGGTGACTTAACCCAACCCATATAAAGGCGGCCGCCGCGGTAGTGTTGCCGGCCTACCACACCGAAGGTCCATGGTACAGGTAACATCAAAAGTGATTTGAAAAAAGTTTTTCAAAACGGGGTCGCCCCTCGGCAGTGGTTTGGCAAACTCTCCGAGTGTATTTCTGCCATGACAGGCTTCTCAGCAAAAATTCGTCTCCTTTGTAGATGCCGTTCGGAGTCGGCAAAAAACTGTAGGTCCCACCAATTTGTAGGGAAAATTCAAATCGGCACACCACAAATTGGAAGAGAAGCTTGGCGCAAAAATCTCTTAGGAGGTTTATGATGATATACCTGTTGTATATCGCGCCATAAAAAAAAAAAAAAAAAGATATAAAGGCACTGATCCAACCAATATTACGAGAAACCAACTACACTATACTCAACAAATTAAATTTTGAAATTTCGCCATATACATGAATTGGCGAATTTTTATCTTCTTGAGCTTTTTGAGCTTTTCGTTTGGATTTCGTGTTTTCACAAAAATTATCTTCTTTTTCCCTTACTTCAGCCAATTATTTTTTTGTGTGTATATGGAAGTAGCCAAAAGTAGGCAATTTTCTTTCCCTAAATGTGTCACTAAAACCCATTAATTCTCGTTAACTTGCTAGCGCACCACCCACTCCTCACTAAAAGTCTTATAGAACTCATTTCGCCATATACATATATATTTATGTGAGTATGTATGTATGTGCACTTATTTGTGTATGTCAGTGCGTGATTTGAAATGTTCTTTAGTGTTTTGGTCAATATTGTTCGGCGACAAATTTTTCGTTAACGCGTTTATATTAATTTACTTACCTATATTTAAGCGAATTAATTAGGCAAAAAGGTGAAAATTAAGATGAATGTTTCAATTAGGTTTTTGCTTCTACTCTAGAAATAGATGACGTTGTTTTCGGGAAAGTATTATAGTATTATTTAATTTGCAAAAAAATAGTAAATTTAATAAGTAACGGGTGAAATATTTTCTGTAAAGGGTTTGTTCGTATATATGCTTTAATACTAGGCTTGCCATATGGTAGACACTTCGCATGATAGACAGTCATTTGACAGCTTGGCAGGCAATCGTCCTACCAACATTGTGTTTTCTCAGGCATTTTTTGTGTAGATTATAAGTTTTTATAAATTTTATTTAGTTTTCTTCCTTGCCTTACAAACGTTGTACATTGAATTTTGTCTACTGTAAGCACGGTGTAACTAGGAACTTTAATCGATTATTGATACCTTTTGCTATCTATAGTGCAGTGTCATAGCTATTGCAACCAGCTGATCACAACAAACAAATCAATATTCAATATTGCAACCACTTCCAATTGTTTTACATTTCAGGTTTTTCTCCCAACCATGTCAGAGAAAATGTGCTGTTTTACCGATAAATTGAAAGCCGAGTACGGCTTCCTTAAAAGTGAGAGTGACTCGAAAATAGCATGCACAATCTGCAAGGGTATTTTTTTAATTGATTCAAGAGGAAAAGCTGACATTGAAAGGCATTTACAATCCACCAACCACAAAGATGCTACTAAAATTACACAGCAGTCATCCATTTCGGAATTTTTTAAAAAGCAAGATGGAACAAATGGTGAACTTCAATGTATAGCTAAGGAAATGGCATTTGCATATCATTGCGCAAAGCACCATATAAGTTTTAATGCATCCGATTGCCCCTCCAAATTAATAAAAAGTTGCATGATAAAAAGTTTAAATCAGGCAAAACTAAATTAGAAGCATTGGCTGTTGGGGTTATTGGATCCCATATATTTTCATAACTCCTAAATGAACTCAACTATTCATTTTTCCGTCATAACTTAAGCTCCGTTTTCTGAAATGTCATTCTTCCAGCATTTGCGAGATATTTTACTATATATTGGCCTCAAGACATCAAAAAAATTACCGAACAGGGAAAAAAATTACTGAAAAAGTTTTAAAGTGAGAAAAATTACCTATTTTGGTTAAAAAACGGCAACGCTGACAGATAGTCGTATATAATAATTTTTTCGCCATTTGTAAATAACCTAAAGAATTTGACAGAAGTAATCAATCCCATTTTTTTAGTGTTAGATATTCCCTCGCTCGCAGCGAATTTTTAGCTTTCGACACTTTTACTAGTTCATTGTTTACTTCTTGTTGTTTGGTTTTGTCTCATGGCATATGTATTTATCCAGGTAATTATCGTCTCAACAGCTGATTCGATTTTTTTCATTTTAATTTTTGATAAACTGTCAAACTTGCCTGCAATCGGTTTTTTTACATTTTAACATGTGCTGTGTTGTTCTGATGTTTTAGAGAAGCAATTTCCAATATGGCCGCCGTGCCATTACCTGTTTTACTATGCCATGGTTTTGTACGGTTTGTGCATAGTATATGTCTACTAGTAGCGCAACTTACTCCGAATCTGTACACACACACAAACCACACAGGTTGCGTTGTATGCAATAATAAAACAATCAAATTTAAATACTGCAATATTGAATGTGAAGACTTAAAACACCCAAATTATTGATTATCAACCACTTATAACACCTTATCAGTTCCTACAGAATGTAAGTTTCAGTTTAAATAGAAATTTTTAGTTGTAGTTTTTACTTTAAAACAACTCTGAACGCGTTTTCCTTCATTCCACTCTCTCGGAGTTCATTCATCCACTGCCTTCCACTCCGATTCGCAAAAGAAGATGCCAAAATATTAGGGGTAAACAAGGGGTTTGTGTGTGTGTAAGCAGATTTCGGAGTAAGTTGCGCTACTAGTATACATCTACTATGGTACTAGTTTAAGTCAGAAAAGTACTGGATTGGAGCTATTGCTATCACCAATGCTGCTTCAAATCATGATAAAAATATAAAATCGTCTGACCGTAACGTCCTCAACACCAGGAAATACCCATCTGATTCATAAATAAATTGCACATATGTATTTAGTCTTAAGTAACATATTGCGAATCCCGAAAGTATCGGGATTGCAGAAAAGAAATGTCGTTATTTTGCTTACCGAAGAAAGTTAACCAGGGATTGCCATCCGATTATGTATTTAGTTTTATGGGTTAATCCACGAACTTTGTGGTCACATGGAAAACAGATTAAGGAATTCGGGTATATTTACCAATGAAAACCAGAGTATATCTCAAAGTTTGTTTTTTCGAAAAAGTCAATCTTATCGTGGATTTGCCATATATGTTTGTATGGCGTACACGCATAAAACTCCACATGAATTTGTGTGCCTTTGTGTTCCAATTTTTAATAACATCCTGCGCTTTGTCAACGCATAACTTCAAAAGGTCTCCGCATTCGCCATGACATTCGTTACGGATTTTCCTAAATTTAACCAGAACATTGCCAAGATCCGGAACTTTTCTTTTACGCGCAACGCTTAAATACAATAAAATAAAACCACAAACACACGCCCGCATAACCTTACCGGCTAGGAAAGTTTTGTGTAATACCCAAAAGTTTGTGTTAGAAATTTGATACTTTTTGCACACATCAAAGGGAACCCTTGCTTTATTATGTGACATACTTACATAGTATTTATGTATGTAGTATGTTTTACTGATTTCTATTGTAATCACCAAGCTGATAATTGTTTTCCTATCTTTTTACATTCATATCCAGATAAATATACAAATATGTATGTGTGAAGGGAAGGAAATTTTGTGATTTCTTTAAGTTTTGGGGAAAGTGTGAAACAACTTTTAAAAAAAGTAAATTAGCGTTAGGACGACGTCTGTCTGGCTGTAATCGCCACAGACTGCCAATGACTTCGCTACGCGACTCTCACACCTGCTTGCTGAGAGCAAAATTCCACCCTACGGAATATACGAGCACTACGTATCACCTTTGATGAAGGAATAAGATACCAGTGATCCCGAAAAAACACCTGGTACGATGAAAAATGCCGCATTGCTATCGAAGAAAAGACACTGCATACACGGTCAATTTTAGACGAACGCGAGTTTAAATGGGAAGCGAAAATCCTTCTTAGAAAGAAAAAGTAGAGTCAGAAAGGCGTGAGTGCAAAGATTTTGAGCTACCAGCCAGCAGCTCGATTGAAAACCCATAAAGCCGCGGGCTCTAATGCACTGCCTGCTGAGCTATTCAAGTACGCCAGCAATTTATTTGTAAAGCGCATGCATTCACTCCTAAGCAGAATATGGTTGATGATTGTAATCGTAGTGTTCTCTGTATGACCGTGTAACTTGGAATGCAAGCATTGTTCGAAAGGTGAGGCCAAGGAAACAGTATAACTCAGGTGCGCCATTTGAGAGGATAGCCATGGATGTAGCTGGTCCATTTCCTACTAGCAAACTCGGAAACAAATATGTACTGGTAGTTATGGACTATTGCAGCAAATGGCCAGAAGTGTACCCTATTCCAAATCAGGAGGCAGAAACCATAGCAGAAGTGTTTACTAACAATTGCAAGACATTGGGCATTCGGAAAACTCGAACAACTGCACTGCATCCTCAGTCAGATGGCATGGTGGAACGGTTCAATAGAACCTTGGAAGAGCACCTGAGGAAAGTAGTGGATAAATTCCAGAAGGATTGGGATGCTCACATCTCCTTATTCCTAATGGCATATCGCTCTGCAATACATGAAACAACTGGTCAGACTCCTGACTTGAAGTTTGGAATAAACGCTGATGCAGGAGTAAATTCTCGGAAATCTACTACCGTATTAGAAGAAGAAATGAGAGAAATTCACGACCTTGTGAGACAACGGACTAAGATAATGAGCGATAGGATGAAGGCCAGGTACGACAAAGCAATAAATTCGTAAGGTTTTATAGAAGGAGATTTAGTGCTGCTATACAACCCACAACGTAAGAAAGGTTTGTCCCCAAAACTACAATGTAACTGGGAAGGCCCATACAAAGTCATAAAACGGTCGAACAACCAAGAAAGTTTTCGGTGCGTAGGCAAGCACCCTGTTGGACTATATAGGGTGTTTTTTTTACAGGTTTGTTTTTCGAATAGAGATAAAACTGGCATTTTGTGGTCAAATCTGGCAACTCTAATGTCATTTATGTTCAGTTTGGTTTGCCATTTCATAATGAACAGGTTGACAAAAGAACAACGCTTGCAAACCGGTATAGAGCCATGATAACCGACTATTTTGTTCCCGAATTGGATGGCATGAATGTGGATGAGTTGTGGTTCCAACAAGACGGCGCTACATGCCACACAGCGCACGTCACAATCGATTTATTGAAGGAAACATTCGATGAGCGCATAATTTCGCGGAATGGACCTGTCAATTGGCCACCAAGGTCGTGTGATTTGACACCATTGGATTATTTTCTTTGGGGATATGTGAAGTCGCTCGTCTACACCAACAAACCAGAAACGTTAGGGGAATTGGAAGCCAACATTCGTGGCGTTATTGCCGACATACGGCCCCATATGCTCGAAAAAGTGGTTGAAAATTGGACCTGTAGAATTGGCTTTATTCGAGCCAATCATATTTAAACGTTAATGGCATAAAATTATCCTTCCAATAAAGCCAAATTGATGGACCTTAAAACGATTTTCTTGTGTTTTATTTCAATTCGAAGTTCTATACCCCTAAAAAAAACACCCTTTATAAGGCGGTGACCAAGCAAAGCAGGGGGATCAGTTTATTTTCAAGCGTTCAATAGTGAACTACTGTAAAGTTACCAAATTCTTAAAATTGTTTTGCGTTTATTACTAGTAAATAAAACTAGCTAAGGAATCATCGAATTCGTCACAATATAAACCCTGGTGTTTTGCCATCGCCTTTGGAATGCGATACCGTTTGCTTGAAACAAATATAAATTCGTGCAACGGCAAATATACGTATCAAATCACGCTTGCAAAACGGTGTGTTAAAACACCAGGAAATAACCTGGCTCGCTAAAGCCTGTTAAACCTGAAACACCGTTGCGTGACACCTATATATATATTAAAAGCTTCGACCAATATTTTCATTCCTATGAAGTTGGCTTGAAAGAAGACGTATTGAATGTTATAAATATATCTATGTTTACAAGTCAACCGCTACATTTATATTCTATATGTAATGGTAAAACATACGCGAAACCAAAATCTCTTTGAACACTGTATTTATCATGTATTTATTTTGTAACAAAATAATGGTGTTTGATATATTGATCAGTTTGGTTTATCTTTACTTGTTTGATTAATACTTATAACATAAATTAATATGTATATAAGTACAGCTCATCTATTTGAAGAGCGAAAATCCATCATAAAAATTATAATAATGCAATTTGTATAGTTTTATTTTAGATTTAAGTTTTTGTGCATAACTAACAATTTTTGTATGGCTTAAAAAAGGTGAATATATTAAGTGTGGTGATTATAAAAATCTAAAATATCAAACCGAATGCACGCATTTTTATTGATTTTTTAGGTATTTGATTTGATATAACTCATATTTAAATTAAAAATTTATATTCTTAAATCAAACGCGTTTGTTATTTAAATTAACAAAAACCATGCTTGAATCGAAAAAGAAAATGTTTGGATTAAATGTGAATGTTTTTGATTCAAAATTGTAAGGTGTTTAAATTAAAAATGGAAAATATTTAAATCAAATATGTTTTTACTTGATTTTACAATGTTATAATGCACATTTTTAAAGTAAAAATTTGCAGGTTTTGGCTTGGTTTAAGCACGTTTTCATTGATTTCACAATGTTTTTTCCCTGAGGGTATGTCTGAAATCGTTCTCCTCGCAAACCTTAAAGGGCTGTGCAAAATGATAGTGATTAACACTACCAGATGTGTGATTCTCTGACTTAGGGCCACTTTCACAAAGGCCGGTTAAGCCTAATCGGCGATTAATTTGACAGCTAACCGTACAAAATACGTCAATTAAACTCCGGTCAGCAGTCACCGGCTTTTATGAAAGTGGCCCTTAATGATATTTGTAGCAGGGTTCAAAGTTGCTTAAAAATTTTTAAAGCACATAATTTTTCGTTTGCTTATGCTTGAAAAAAAACGAGCAGCCTAGCAATAGCATGAAAAATGCTGATAAACAAACGATAGATTGCTGTTAAGCAAATGTTCAATGCTTGGCAGCCTATGAGTTTGCTATTTCTTGTTTATTGAAAATTTCAAAAGCATAAGCAAAAGCAATGAAGATTGCTGCTGCTGAAAAGACTGAAAAGCTAACTGTTTAGCAAGTGTAAAGCAATAATTAGAGGTGACTCAAACATGTCCATATAAAACGGCTGATGCAAGCAGCAGAGCGATATGCGGTCATAAATCGTTACCACGACAGTCGGCCAGTACCGCAAGGGAGTAGCGGAGCGTAAAACTTTCACAACATATATATCAAATTAAACGGAATCAAATATTTACAATCGGTTGGGCAGTTCTAGAGTAATTTAAATTAAAAAAAAAATTCTTAATATGAACTTTGATCTGTAATAACTTTCGTTGGTGTTGTTTCCCCACAAAGAATAACACAGTTATGCTCACCTTAGCTATATCATGGTCCAACTAACAGCTCGTAGCAGCTCGACAAAAATGCACACACATAAAGTTTCCATGTATTTTGTTTTTGTACTTCGTAGGTTCAATGTAAAAATTGCACTGAGAATTGAGTGTACTGTCAATTAGAGAAAAAAGTAGAAATCAGCTGGTCTAATGACACGACCTGTTGATTGGACCATGAGCTGTATCTATCGATCCCATTGTTTTTTAATTTGAGAATTTGTGGATTCTGTATAATTGCGATTTATCCTAATTTCCCACACCCTGTAAATATCGTTGTGCCTTTGTGAATGATTCGGGCATATGTTAAGCATTCACAATGGTTGCAATCAGCTGGACTCCCAGTTGCTGGTGCCAATTGTTTTATAATTAATAGATTAACAAGTAAAAAGTATTTTAACAAAAGCTGATTGGTACCATTAACGCTGGAAGATGAGAGCACAGTGGGCCATACATTGTGGCAAGACTTTGCAAATAAACAATCTACAACGTTGTGGCTTTCTACGGATAAGCCGGTTACTATCCCAACATATGAGCACTGCTGCGGAAAATGTGACGCCTTCAATAAAATCTGAAGAAACCAGGAAAACATTTTTGGAAAAAGTAACAGCAGGGCCAGGGCTACAGGATTTCTTCAATGTCAAACGTGTGCCAACGCATGTTGATTTGGAAAGAAGCAACGAAAATATACCAGTGCCATATTTGGTACCGGAGAATTTCAATGGGCAGGATCGTAAAGTGTTCTTTGAAGTCTATGGTTGTCAAATGAATACCAACGACACTGAGGTGGTATGGGCAATACTACAACAAAACGGTTATATGCGCTGTCACGATGTCCACGAAGCAGATGTCATCATGTTGATCACATGTGCAATACGTGACGGTGCCGAACAGAAAATATGGAATCGTCTAAAACATTTGCATGCAATGAAAGAGCGACGTTCTACACGACGTGGCCCACTTCAGATTACAGTGCTTGGATGTATGGCAGAACGGCTGAAGGAACGATTGCTGGAACGCGAAAGATGTGTTGATGTTATTGCTGGACCTGATAGCTATAAGGATCTGCCACGTTTGTTGGCTGTATCTCGCCATTATGGACAATCAGCTATCAATGTTCTACTTTCACTAGACGAAACATATGCTGATGTGATGCCAGTGCGCTTGAATGCGGATTCACCAACTGCATTTGTTTCGATTATGCGCGGCTGTGATAATATGTGTTCCTATTGCATTGTTCCATTCACACGTGGGCGTGAGCGTTCACGCCCCATATCATCGATTGTAAAGGAAGTGATTACGTTGCGTGATAGCGGTCTTAAAGAAGTCACATTGCTCGGTCAGAATGTGAATAGTTACAGAGACGTTAGTGATAAGGACGCCACAGCAAATATAAAACTAGCGCCTGGCTTTACTACCGTATATAAGCCTAAAGTGGGAGGAATGCGTTTCGATGAATTACTGCGTCAGGTGGCTGAAGCAGCACCTGAAATCCGTATCCGCTTCACATCACCACATCCGAAGGATTTCTCGGTAGATGTACTGCGTGTTATTCGTGACTATCCAAATGTTTGCAAAAATTTACATTTACCCGCACAATCTGGCAACGATGTTGTGCTAGAACGTATGCGACGTGGTTATACGAGGGATGCATATTTGCGTTTGGTCGGTACGATACGCACTTTACTACCAACTGTTGGACTATCCAGTGATTTCATATGCGGATTCTGTGGCGAAACTGAAGATGAGTTCAATGATACATTAACACTCATGAAAGAAGTGCGTTATAATGTAGCGTTCTTATTCGCATATAGTATGCGCGAGCGTACCACCGCACACCGTCGTTATAAAGATGATGTACCGCAGGAAGTGAAAGTGGCACGTTTGCAGCGCATGGTACAGGTATTTCGTAAGGAAGCCACAGAATTGCACAAACAATTTGAAGGACGTGTTGAGCTTATATTGATTGAAGGCAAAAGCAAACGATCAGATGCGTTTTGGTTTGGACGTAATGATGCTAATATTAAAGTTATTGTTCCGACAATGACGTTAGCTGATGATAGCGGAAGTACGAGAGAAATAAACGCTGGAGATTTTATAGCGGCAAAAATTAATTCATCCAACTCACAAGTGCTTAAAGGCACGCCACTGTATTTTAGCTCAATTGGGGAGTTCTATGCAAATATATATACAAAGACCAAAACGCAATAAAGTTGTAAATTTTAAAATTTCGGTGTCTTTTTTAATTTATATCTATGGGCTCGGGTTTTATCACGGGCTCTGCTTCTGTCCTTCTGCGCTTCGTACTTTCGTATCAGCTGTCAGCAGCGACTTGTTATGAAAATTTGAAATAATCCGCCGGTAGAAGTTGAATATAATTTGACTTGCTGCACGACTCATACATTCAGCATCATTAAATTGGGCCATCGTAAAGCGGCCACTGGTATGAACCGTAACTAAATCCTTTTCCAAACTATCGAATACAAAAATGAAACTTGCTCTTTTGCCGATTGCCGCACAAAAGTCTGGATCGAGTATGACTTTGTTCTCCTTATCTACAATGCAATTTATAGCAGCCATTGTAAATTTCATGGGTACACCACCAATTAGCAATGCTAGGCAAGCCCCATTAATGGCACACGCCTCGATCTAAGAGTATTTGTTTGTTTTATTAAATATTGGTGAGTTCATTACTTTTTACTTACCCCGCAACGGTTATCGAGTTCTTGTATTTGTATGGAAATAGTTGTGCGTGGATGTAGTACTGTGAGTAAAGCCGATTCGCATGTGTCACGTATTATGCTCTCCCTTAACTTATCTTCTATAGTTGGTATACCCGCCTTGGGGCGATAAATACACTCCACGTGCGCTTTTTCTATATTAAGATTCTGGGATCTTACTTCAACTGGGCCAAGCATTGATGCGAGTACACAGGTGTCCCCTAAATTCAAGTTATTATAGCAAGCACAAAAGAAATATCCTTAAATACCTTGTGTAAATAAAGCAGACCCATCCGACCGCGTTAATGGATTCAGTTCGCAATTTATAGGGCGTAGCTTAAGATCTTCGGAGAGAGTTAGTTCTACTGGTATATCCATAGTAGTATCAATCAGCTCAACCATCTCGAAAGGTTAATTTAAATACATAAATTGGAATCAAAATAAAATAAACAAAAACCGAATAGTGAAACAGCAAAACACGCTATGATAGTGTTGGTAAGACTGACTTCGATTTTTGCCTAACTATTATTAATCGACAGAAAATAACCGATTATTAACCGACAAGATTTTTTACCCAGCTGTACTACGACAAGATGTATTACAAATTTGCTAAAGCGCCAAATACACAGCACAAAAGCCTTACACAAGTCCACAAGTTACAAATTGGCGCAAATCGAAATTTTGACATACACAACACAAAAAAAACTGCACAAAATGTCTGAGCTAGCGCAGGCAAAGAAACATGTGCTCTAATTATATTAAAAAAGTAAGTATGGCTTAACTCAGCCGATACCGCTTCCCCTATACAAATCTATGGTACTGATAGCAATGTTTCATTCTGAGCAAATATGGGTAAACTGAGTAATAATCACCACACACGAAGAAAAAGCATACGCAATGTTTGTGGGCATGCGTAAAAATCTAAATTCTTTTGATTTGATCACAGTTCTCTGCGCAAATAGCACAACCACGACATACACCACGCAAATCCTTGTGCAAATCAGTCATTGGCGCAAGTAAATTTGTGCGATGTATTTAACGTCTAACATGCAAGGGGTTCGTAGAAATATATACAATCTAATTCGGAAGAAATATTCGCAGAAATATAAAATTTTCTATCTTGCTATACTCACTAAACCAAGCAAACACTTAGCGCCGCTTTCATAAAAGCCGGTTAGCGCTAACCGGGGCTTAATTGACGTATTTTGTAGGGTCAGCTGTCAAATTAACCGCCGATTAGGCTTAACCGGCTTTTATAAAAGTGGCCCTTAGAAGAAAAGTAGGTGTTGTTCACGTTGAGAATATTGGGAACTAGAAACTAGTTTTGGGAGATACTTCCCTCAACATTTCCCTCAAGAGAGTTATGCACATTAAATAATTAAATTTGTAATTATATACCATTATTTTCTGTTTTTGGTTGCTGAGATTAATTCAAATTATCAATTTATCAAGATGTTGGCTGCTACAGTACAAAAATGAGAAATTCCTTGCTTCTGCCAAAGAATTGATATTTGGTGCTTGCGAATGATTTCTTTCTGATAGTTCTAATACATTTGGGTCTGTAAATTCAAATAAAAACTCAGAACTTATAGTTTTCTCGAATATTTTTTATTATAGAGAAATTCAAATAATGGTCTTTTAATTCATAATACAAGGTGGCGCAAAAGTAAGCTTCCGATGTTCATCATATCGGTTGTGGCACGTGCAGTGTGTGCTGTTGCACCGTCTTGTTGGAACCACATGTTTTCCAATCCCAATTCATCAAGTTGCGGCAAAAAGAACTCGTTGATGATTGCTCTGTAGCGCTCACCATTCACAGTAACCGTTTGGCCCCGACCGATTATTGGTCAAATAAATAGTCAGCAATATTCCGCGTTCTGGAGCAGTGTAGCGTGACATTGTTTATTAACGTGTATTACGCATGTGTTTACTACACAAATGTCAAAACAGAACTGACTTTAGGGGCCAATCGCAAAATTTATAGCATTTTCTGATAGGAGGATTCCTTTTGCGCCACCCTGTACTTGCAAAATCAAAAGTATTGCTCTTAGTTTGATTTACATATAAAATCAATCAATATCAAATCTAAATTTGCCTAGGCCTGAAATGCGAGACATTGCAGTTTTTTAAACAATGGCGGAAACTTACCGAACATCAATTTCTAATCCGAGAATCGATTATATTCCATTCCTAGGCGTAATTGATGTGCTTCTTCTTATGTGCTGTCATATTCACAATGCGCGGTTATCTAATTACCTGCACGAAAAATACTTGTTGGTGCTCTTGTTATAATGATCTGCCCCATGGAAAAAGAATTTTGAAGGGAGATTTATTTCAAAATTTTGGAGGGATACAAAAAATTTTTTAAGCTGTTTTTGATTATATTTTTTGTAAAGATTATGTAAAAAAATTGCATATATAATTTGAGGACTTTTTTTCATTCTTAAATAGACATCATAAATGACTTTCAAGTTATTTTTCAAAAATATTGCTAGATTACTTATAATAAATGTAGATGCTACATCAGTGATATTAAAATAAGTTTTTAATGGCTCCTTTACCCGCTTCGCAAATTATACCCGAAATTTATTTATACACTTTAACATAGCTCACGCGTTTTCTGGTGAGTTTGTTCTGCTTAAACAAAGTAATCAAAGGGCGCATTTGAAACGTTTTCTTCAGGAACATTTTTTTTGTTTAATTAGAGGGCAGAAAACCTAGAACTTCAAACATGTCCAGCTCAAATGCCGTGCAACCTTATTGTTTCTTTATCTTCTTTTTTTAGTTTGTCATTAATCTGGTAACATGGTTCTGAATGATGTGTTATAATTTCAGTAAAAGTAAAATGGCCAACATGGCTGCCTACGTCCATAAGTGAATTTACCTCGTATATTTATACCCTGTTTTGCGCTGTCCCAAGAACCTAGAGTTTCAATAGTGTTGGATCAGAGTGAAGTTGGTGTTAGAAGCGTCTACTTCGTTGAGGAGGTAAGAACGGCACCAGCATAAACAGCAGTAGCAATAACTATAGGCGATTTCTGATAAAACTTTTCTTGCGGAATTATGTTAAACTATATACACACTATAGCATAAAAAGCGTGTTTTCATTTAAATCACTTCACATAAAACAAGTGCGTTCAATCCTGTGGAACTAATAATTCAATCAAAGTTATTGTATGGAACATGGTACAAATATATAAAGGTAGTTCCACTTCTTCTTCTTCCCTACCATTGCCATCATTTGACATAAACTGTGTTTGTGACATTTTCTTTTGAAAATGAGCTACTGTATTTTTGTACCAAAAACGAATTGATTTTTACTTCAAACGAAAACAATTTTGAAATTGAATAAAATGATATGATATTTCAGAATTTAGTGTATTATATGTTCGTAAAATAAATCGAAAGGTAAGTAAAATATTGGTCTACTTTAATCTATTTTTAGCAACATGAGCTGTATATTTAGAAATAGCAGAAACACCAGATCTACGTACAAAAAAGCAAAGTAAAGTTTTTCCGACTCCCGACAGTACCGTTGATGAGGGAGAAGTAGCTAAACGCATGCATGATTACTGCAGCTAAAAATAAATAATAAGTAAATGAACATAAAGCTAAATTTCGGGTTGCAAAAACATCAAAATCTTTGTGGCTGCGTTAAAAACCCCTAAACCCCCCTTTTTTATTAAAGTATTAACGAAATACAAATATATATGTTGACTTGGAAGCAGAGATACATAATTTGTACCATTTCCAAATTTTAAAGCAGTTGTGTGAATCCTATTTTGTAAGTATTTTTATTTTTCTTATACATATAAAAAACATCCCCTTAAACACTACAAAAATTACCAGAAAAATATTTCTAAGGTGGCAACGCTCTTTGGACAACTGACAAAAGGTGCGAATGACAACCAACACAGTTTACGTCAAAGTGGAAATACCTTGATTTTCTTGTACCATGGTATGGAATGTTATAACTTTAGTGTTTCTTGTATATTTTATTTAATTTTTGGATGAGTGATAAATAGAAAAAATAAGTGCCTTATATCATTAGCAGTGTTCTGACAGGGAAATTACGTTTTCGGCTATTCGACGATTCTGATTGAAAGTGGTTTTCGATCAAGTTTTGGACAAAAGGTTGCAGGTGACAATTTTACAAGGCGAAAATGAAATTGAGAAACAAGATTAACGCATAAAAAATTTTCTTCTGACAAATGACAAATAAGAAAAGAACTAGAAAAATTTCGTTTGTCAAAACAATTGACTTCAACTTAAATATCCTAAAGTTTTTGTGACAACGAGTACAAATAAATGATTTATTACATATTTCTTCCAGAAAATTGGCAGCAGCCGTGGTTAAATTCATACAGGTTTAGTACAGAAAGTTTCTTTGTATTCCATTTTTCTTAAATCAAAATAATGTAACAACTCCCTTTTTTAAAATGCTGTCAACATAAGACAACAGAGATAGAATAAGTATTTTCCTTGTATGCTTTTAATTCTCTGAGAAATGGAAAATGATCCTTTCTAACATTTTACACTTTTTTCAAAACTTATTTCTTATATACAAGATAATTTTCATAAGATGCTACAGCCATTTCAATAAATCACCTAAAAGATTATCGCCAATCTTTAAAGTCGCGTTGGTTTTGACGTCTTCGTTGTGTTCGGTGCTTATGAAAACCATCTGAGCTATCTTTTGTGAATGGCCTTGAGACAAGAAGCAAATTTAGCGAAATAAATAAATACAATTGCCGAAGAATTTAATTTGTTAATTTTTGTTTATATCGGTGGAATGCGATTACACCCAAAATAAAATGTTAAATATATTAAAATTTTAGTGTTCATGTAATTTCCCGTATTAATCAAGGTGCAACATAGGAAAATGACAGATCCTTGGATGGTACAAAATTCAGGCCAAGAAAATCATACTGGAGAGAACGGTATAGAAGAGAACGGTGGACACCACGAGCAAAGTGAAGAAGTTTCACTACATCCACCTCTGGAATTTGAGGACAATTTTGCACCCATACCAGCATTAAACGAAATAAGTGGAAGTGTTTCAACAGCGACACCAAACCGCAGAGAGAATAATAGCAACTCGAACGTTGGCTGTCTAGAACCATTGCCCGATTCTGATACTTACTTGCGTGGACTAGGTATGTTGACAGTTAGAAATAGGCTATTGGATTAAGTTTTAACAGAGAAATCAAATAACTTATTAAATTAAATTTTTTTCTCAAATTTTCCACAAAACAGAGCGAAAATTACAAAAAATCAAAAAAGGTTCCAATTTAGTAGAAGCTTTGGCCGAAAAACGTAACGATTGTTTACGTCAATTACTAAATAACGGCGATCCCGACAATAACAATGCAGTATTAGCATTGGACGAACCTTTGAGCAATCTTGAATTCTGCAGACATCTTCAACCAGTGCAAGCTATTTCTGTGGGTGAGCTGGTTCATATTGTTAGATACGATCAGTTACAACAGGAGGAGCAGCAAGATAACCTAGAAAAAAATAAGGAGATAGAAAAGAAAATAGAAAAAGAGGAGAAAGCAGAATAGAGATATAAAATCACACAAACATGAATACACCATTCGGCGAGGTATTTCTCTTTCTAACCGACCTGGCATGGAAAAGCCGTTTAACTATACCAGTGCTAGTTACATCGGTCTTTCTTATAATGGATATACGTTTGCAAATTGAAATCAATATACAATCTGGGCAGGTAATGTGCCCTAATTTTAATTCTGAAATTAAAGTTTTATTTGTAGCTTATATACATTTTGAAGGCTGCCGCCGATTTAGATGAAGATGATGATGATGATGACGATGACGACGATGATTCGGATGATTATCTGACTGATGGCACTAATGATGATGAAAATATGTATATGGAATTTGAGCATGCTGTTGACCAAGAGCATAACGCACAAGAATATGATAACACTTCTAACCGCTTAAGGCGTTCGTTGGGCTTGAGTTAGTTTTTTGTTCTTGTTTAAAATACGTATGTATGATATGTATATGTATTCATAAATGTAACTATATATTTCACTAGTCGGTTTTCTTGAATATTCAAAAATCACTGAAATCGTAAAAATGTTAGCTAACAAATGTATGTTACTAAATATGAGCGCCAAAAATAAATGGTAAGCATTGAAAATTCTTTCGTAAAATGTATGTATTTGCAAAATATTTATTACTTGCATAAATTACATATAAAGTTTTATCAACTCATCACTAACAGCTGACGGTGTTAGAATACCCAAATCCGTGAATAATAAAGTAATGTAAGCGGGAGGCGTGTAATCCACTTGCGGGTGCACTTTAGATACATCAATTAAATGTTTGCGCGAATACTGAAAATATAAAGTGAGTACATTAGTTGTTAAGGAGTACATTGATTGCAACTTTCATATCCATATTTACTTTGTACTCATCTGGAAGGTCACGCTGATTAAGCGGATAGAGCCGTGTGAATTTGAAGCTTTCAGCTAGCACATAAAAAGGTTTTTTCATCTCGCGCGCACACAAACCTATTGTAAAAGTGCCAATGCGATTTATGATACCACCGCTTTCAACTACGGCCTCAGCACCAACCATAACAAAATCCACAGATTCCATAACATATCCTGTGGCAGAGTCCAATATCAATGTGCTACTAATACCAGCACTTTCCAAATCAGCCACCATTTCAGCACTAAAATTTTAAAATATGAAATATGTTTTTAAGAGAAAAAGGCACCGCCCTTTACCCAGAGTTATCGGGTCCACCTTGTGTCACATAAACATGAAATTCTTTATTCTTTGCTGCACTTAGGAGTGCTTTCAATACCACGCGCGAACGTGAGTGTGTTAGCACACGGCAACCATCTGTAACGAATTTCTTTGCCTGCTGCGCAATGACATTACGTGAGTTCAACAGCTTGGTTAGGAATATTTTGCCACGATGCAACATTATTTGTCGACACTCCTCCATATGTTTGTCATCCAAACTGAGTGTTATGAAGCGACAGAAGAGTTCGCCACCACTCACTACAGCTGCTATCGATAGGTCAGTATTACGCATCGTCGCCACTGCATCACGCATTGTGGTATGCAGAATGTGTATCGTGTCAACTGAAAGTGGAGATGTTAAGTAGTTTTACTGATGTTACACTGAAGTGTCTTACATTGCTTTTTCTCCAGTATCATCAATAATGTTTTGATTGCGGCTATACCTGAGGACAGATCCTTGTCCTGTTCCAGGAGTTTTAAGAAGTAGTTGCGCACCTCGGCTGTTAATAAGATTATTTTACTTGCCGTTGGTTTTTTATAATGCCCGTAACTTACCGGCGTCTTCTATCTTTTGGTCTCCACTCGCTGGCATGTTTTAGCTGTTTTAAAGTAAATATTTTTTTTTTTGAGGTTTGATTTCTATGGCTGGGATTAAAAGTAAATAATAACCCTACTAGACGGACCTAACCACACTCACTAATACATGCAAGCGAAAATTGTAAATTACTAACACATACAAAGCCTTCTGTGAAGTTTTTTTTTTCTTTGTGTATCTTCTTCTTTGGTATTGTGAGCGAAATGTTAGTGCGTCGTAAAAAAATTTATAAAATATTTAATAAGGAGTTTTGCAAAGAAATTGCAACTAATACGCCTAGATAAGGCAAGTATATAGTGCTTATTATTGTTATTAAACAAGTAAAGTCCTGGTTTATATTTTTATGCACAAAAATTTTCGTATTTTTAGGTGGACGAGCAAAGGAATTTTCAACTTGCGGCAAATGGAGTGAAATTATATTTTGTAAATGTTTAGTGGTATATATGTATTTATAGATCTAATTGACTGTTGTGAACGTGAAAATTGTGTAATTTTAAATTATATTAAACATTAAATACCAAATCTAATAATAAACCCAATTGTATTTTCATTGTTACCTGTATATGAAGTTTCCATTATTTATAACCATTAGGCCTGGCGCATGTTTGCCGTACTCATAACCATTAGCGATTGCGTGCGTTTGCATTATACCTGACTGTTAGCGCTAACCCAACTTTTCATTACGGATAATGAGAGTGAAGAGTGCAGACAGATGTGGTTTTACATGCGCAAGAAAGGGATGCCGTATACTGTACGTGTGCACACGGACAGCAAACACATGGTTAGATTTGGCACACTGCTCTTCAGAAACTAATTGAGAAAAATAAGCAAAAATAACGCAAACGCAAGTCAGGCCGAGGGGTTATCTGACCAACCATTTAACTGGTACCTGTCTAGTAGGGAAGTTAATTCCATAAAAAGTCGCACACTTGCATTGACGTTACGAATTGTCTATTGAAATAATTGACGGAAGATGGCGCTGTAAATATTTTAGGGCAACCTACATCGGCGGGTAGTTGGTTTTCAGATATCAGACTTTAAAGTCTAGCACCCAACGTTCTTAAGGGCCGTTTCACAATTTCCATTCTGTTAGCTGTCAAATTAACCGACGGTTAGCGTTATCTGGCTTCAAGCCTAAAAAGATAAGGCACGTTAAAACGAAGTACTCATCATGGCATAATAACCTAGGTAAAAGCAGCAGAACAGCTGATACATTTTTTATTGTTGGGTTAGAAACTCAAATGTCAAGCTTTGTTTACGTTGGGTTTGTTTACGCTGGGTTTGTTTACATTTTATCAAAACAATTGTATTTACATATATCTGTTTTGTGCGGTAGAACTGGACGATTTATATATTCACGTTTTCTTGAATTTAGTGGCTATTTTAATTTAATCAGAAATGGGAAAGTGAATTGTCAAAATCAATTGAATGTGTGTGTGCCTCTGCGAATTTGACAATTTCTTTTCTACAGTAAAGTTTCGTCAAGCAACAACAAAATGTTTAGCAGGGTTGCATTTCTACCCGTGCTTCTACCTATTTGTTATACCATGCCCCGAAGTATTTGTTTACATTTTGTAATTGGATCGACTGTGTTCTCGCCATAGTATATGTCTACTAGTACCCTGTAACAAACGTTGGAGCATCAGAGTACTCCAACACTTATCCTCATTCATATAAAAAAGGTGGTCCAATTTACATGGCAATGTCCGGTGATTGGATCACCTAATCCTATTCGGAGTACCATTTACTTTGCTTCTGAATAGTCTATAGAGCACCTACGTTGGAGTTCTTTGAAAATGCTGCCAAAAGATTACTCTATAGAGTATTCTAGACGAAAGCGAGAATGGAGTATGTGTTCTTTTGAGGACCACCTACTCCCGCTCTCGCTTTGCTGTTGAATACTCTATAGAGTAATCCCATGGGAGTATTTTGAGAGTACTCTCACTTAGGTGGTCTATAGAGTATTCAAAAGCAAAGAAACGGAGTACTCCGAGATGGATTAGGTGATCCAATCACCGGACATTGCCATGTAAATTGGACCACCTTTTTTATATGAATGAGGATATGTGTTCGAGTACTCTGATACTCCTTTAGGAGTATTCTATGGAGTATGAAACCGAGTATTTCCGTTTTTTGCAGGGTAGCGCAACTTACTCCGAATCTGCACACACACACAAACCACACAGGGTGCGTTGTATGCAATAATAAAACAATCAAATTAAAATTCTGCAATATTGAACGGGAAGACATAAAACACCTAAATTATTGAATATAAATGAATTGAATGCCAAACTAGTACGGGTAAATAATGGTTATCGCTCAAAACCTGTTAAAATCTTAATAGCGTTGAGCGCGGTGAATATTTCGTCAAAAATGTAAAGTGGTGAAATATCCCTAGTAGCGTTTTGTTGGTAGTTGCCTCACTATTTTCAGAGAATGCCAATGATATATCTATATTATATATGTATATTGACATTCTCAGCTATTTTTCGGTTTTGCAACTTCTCTAGTTATTCTAACTTCTCTGTCATCACCAGGTCAACAAGTACAAATGAAGCTAAATTTTTAGGAAAGTAAGACTCAGGGCAAGCAATGGTGATACGGTCTATATTTACTATGCCGAAGGTGACCCGTTCACGCAAAAGGGAGGTCAGCGACAGCATAAAAAACTTCCCGATAATCCTTTATCGCAGTATTTCAACAACAATTGCACCACACATAGCAGAAACAATAACAAGAGCTGAGTTACACTACAACAGTATTAAGCACTTAAAAGTATGAACCGAATGACTTAAATAAAAATTATATTTTACCTAATGCAAATGCGGGAATGATGTTAATTTGTTAACAAATATAACACAGGGTACGTCGAAGTTGGCTTCTCAACCTGCACATATAATCCAGATAAAGGGCTATTGAATATTCCTAAGTATGTAAGTATTTTGATTAGTAGAGGCAGACGTTGAATAAATAAAGATCACGACCCAGCTATAGCTGGTTTTGGGCAGTTGGTCTCCATAAGTAAGATTTGAAGTTATTACATTATCTAAAAATTATGTTATTGGGCTGCCTGTACACCTAGTGAGGAGGAATCCGTTTTGTTCATTGCTGCATCTCGCATTTCGCCGCTTCTAATTTGTCTTTTAGCTGGAGCCGGTTATGTCTCTTACCACGATGCCACCCAAGCAGGACGTGCTTGTTAACCATTTGATGATTTAAAACGTAATTCATTCTATTTTCTTTGATTCTGGTTTAATTGCTTATACATATGTTGACAGCAACGTAGGCTTTTCCATGAGGTTTGTATGATGCATGGCTTAGTGCCCTCATACAAATTCTAAACCAATTGGAACTAGACGATTATTTATTGTGTCGTAGGTTTGAGTCGCTTTATAAGAAGTCCAATTATATGTGGTGGGATACGGAATGGCAACTATCGCTATTTTTTATGAGTCTAGGTAGGTATGTATAACAATAAAAATTTACAAGCGCCACTTAAAATGTATATTGCATATTTAATTTTACAATGTAAGTATAAGTTTAAATATCAAGTGCCTAATCTTAAATACAAATATATACAAATTCATAGAAAATACTTATTGGCAATTCAAAAAAATACGATAATGTAAAAGGTTTTAATGCAATTTATGTAGGTGTGTTACTATGCTTACTAAAGTATATATGTTCGTACTTATATTTTAAAATTAGCAGTTTCGATTAATAACTCTTAAATACTTAATAATATGTTCGCCAAGCGCTTCTTCAATATAAAATGACCACTCTGTCTGTTTGCGTCTGCTTGTTTGCAGCTCCTGTTCATGACTTTGAAGCAGATCACTCAATGAGCCAGCTAGTGCCATTGGAATATTTTTAAAAGAAGTTGAGGAATGTATGTAGGTTATGATGCGTTGATTTGTATAATTTTCCTGCAAGAATATTGAATGGTTAATTTAATATGCAAAAACTATATTAAAGATCTCAAAAATATTGCCTCGCATGGATGAATTTGTTATGTCGCAAAATTAAAAACATCCGATTATTAAGTTACAAGTTTTAAATGTTCATACAACCGTAGGCGTTAACACCCAACTCTAGAAAAAACTGCTAGATACCATTTTCGTGACGGCTTGCTAGGAAATCTGCATATGTATCAATACCGACATAACCGCTTCATCCATACATGTCTACAATTGTTTGCATAATTTCGTGCTCACCTCATCAGCGCCTTGCTTATCCTTCACGAAGTGTATGTAATAAAGCGTTTTATTCCCAACGTCACTGACCATTTCCACCTTTTCAATGGGAAAAACACACAGCAAGGTATAACTGTGCATATCCATGAGAGCAAAAACACTGGAAGTAAGTAAAACATATCCACGTCGCAATTGGTCTTGTGTCACTAAAGTCACTTCGTGATTAAATAAAATCTGATCGGATTTCAACGTGCCAGGCAATAATTTCCAAATACGATAAGCTGATGGTTCAGTTACATTGTTAACACAGCCCGGATTAAGACAAGTTATTCGCAGCTCTGGCATGGTATTAAAACCCACAGTATGTAGGACACCTTGTCCAGTAAGAGCCAGTAATTCGGCTGCACCACTAAGTGGCTTTGCAACAGCACCCACCAGCCCCTTACCAACTCCAGCCATCACTTCAACAGGTGTGCGCGCTTCCAACGTATGTCGTGCCAAACCACCCACTGCACCCAAAATACTTATACCCAATCCAGTGACACCTTGAGCTAAGCCTTCTGTAAAACCATGTGGCCGGCAACGACGTAAGGCGTCGGTGCGTTCAATATGCTCCTGATCTAAGGTGAGACGATCTAAGTTACGTGCAACAGATGCAGCCAATTTTGAAACTGAATTCACTGTGCCAGCTGTGATATTGCGTAGAAGCGAAGCAGAACCTTGTGTCACACCAACAATAAAACCCCACGGGCCACGAAAGAGACCCTCAACAGGCATAGCGACAAAATCCCGTAAACCTGTGGTAAATGAACGTGCTAAGCCACTGGGACTGCCAAGTATTTCCAGCGAACCCACAACCCAACCTGCCCCAAAAATAGCGCCCGATAGATAATGCATGCTCAGCGATTGACCGAAACGAAGCGGCAATGTTAGTATCTGCTGACGATTGTACGTGGAAAAAGAGAGCGGTGAGTGATCAAGTGCTATATACAGTCTTATGGAGGTGTGTACGGAGAGTAGCATGCTGAGTGGCTCAATTTGAAATTGCCGTATTTGCAGCGGTTCAGCAATGCATATTGCTTGTCCAACAATGATGCGCGGCAAAAGAAATTCACCTCTAGCCAAAGTGATATGTGAACTTTGCATTTCTGTGCGATAAGCGCAATTGGAGGGTGTACAATCCACCACAGCGTCTAGCAAACAATTAAGATATGAATCTTCTATATAGATACGCATTGGACTAAATTTGCATACAATGGAATGGAGCTTCAATTCATCCTCAAAAAAGCCAATACTGAAGTGCGCCATTAGTGGGCGATTTCGTAGATTTTGATAAGTTCGATCTAAATAGTGCACTGGTGGCATAATCGATTTTCGTTCGTAGAGTTGTTGTGCGCACAGCACTACGGGAAAATCATATTGACCACCAAATACATAATGTTGATTATCCAACTGCAAATTCGGCAGTAGAAGATGTAATTCCCTATCTTCATCCTCGTTGTCGTCAAAGGCGATGAGCGTATCATCGGCATAGAGACCAACAATTTCAGATTTGACACAATCATTTCTTTTTCCATCAGTGTGCAAGGTAAAAACTAATTCCTTAATGAAGCAGCGTACTTTCAGTTGTGATTTTGTATTGATCGCGCAGGAAAAGTGTCTACATTTGGCAGGCGTGTTGCGCATCATGACTGGGTCGTGAATGACAGTGCTAGGAGAGATTGATAAAAGCGATGAGCCTGTGCTGTCAACATCGCCAGCAGTTTGGGGTGTCTGCAGACGGGAGCGTAGGTCTTTGACGGAAAACTCAAGCTGCAGGGAGGCAATCAAGAGTTATATAAATCAATTTTTACATAGTTTTATTAACATACCTGTGCAATGTAATATATAAAAATTAGTATTACACGATGTTTATCACAGACTATAACTTTGACATCACCATGATTTGGGATATACAAGAATTTCTCCCATGTTCGATCGGTGCGTATGGGTTTAGACCATTTCAAGGTCTTCTTTGTTGGATTTTCTGGAAAAAATTAGGTAGAATACAAGCATTTTAACAGGTTTGGGGTTTGCCGTTGATTTATTATTGCTTCAGAAATTAAAACCTGTTTAGATTAGCGATTTGATATCACATGGGAGGTTTTTTTTGATACTTCGCCAGACTATCCAGTTAACTTATCAAAAACACTTTCATTTAGTTTGGACATACCTTTGTACATTGCCAAAGTAATATTGCTCGTTGCAGACTCAACATCCGGAAAATTCGTGTACAATTCCGGTGGGGTGTAATAACATTGACCATATGCTGGCACATGCTGATACCATTCAAAGTGACGACCACCATATTCTGGTGTAGTGTTTGAGACTTGACTATTTTCCGAAGCGCTGGTTTGTGCTATAATAAATGGCACATCGGTTTGATTGGTTACCAATATTGCTGGACTACTATCTTCAAAAACATTCAAATAATATACACGATCCTTCTCGATAAGCGTGGCAACAAGGGGCACAGATTCTTCGCCCTTTTGTAAAGCAAAACTGCGTCTAGTGAAGGGTATACTAAGCGGAATAGGTATTGAGAGGTCAGAGCTTTCAGCCAATTTTGCGCTGATAAAGCAGACATAAGCAGTATCCTTGGAGCGCTTGGCTTTTTTGTTAGGTTTCAAGTCATGAAATGAATCCAGTGTACGCCCAATGCTGTAAGTAGAAAAAGAAATCAAATTAACTGAGTTCTAAGTTTTGCTTAGCTAAAAATCTCACCAATTTTCAGTCCATTGTACTTCGGTTAGGTCAATTTTTTTCGCAATTACATTGAACTCTTCGAGTTCGAGGCGACGCGCACTTTCCTTATGATCCATTGCGAATGCCAATAATTGTAATTTGCTCTTTGAGAAGTTGCAAACTACATACTTTGGGCGCAGACTTAATATACGCTGTTCACCTTCAATTCTATATTCCAAAACAAATTTATATATTTCTTCCTCGTGCACAATGCTAATATCTATGCTATCATTTACAGGCAAAATATGTCCTCGTAAGCCACCACTTGGTGTTGTGATGTCATTGCAATAAATCGGCATCGAGGAAATCCATTTTATTTCAATATTTTCCACACGCAAATCTAAAGTGAAAGAAGATTTTATATTGCCTAGTATTTCTAGACAATTCGATTGGACTACCGTGCGTTCCTTTGATTGACTTATACAAATGCCTACATCGATGCCAGTTGAATTGATGAACATGGCACATGGTGTTACTTCCAGACATGTGGCACAGGAAAATTCTCTTGAAGGCTTTATCGTATACGTGAGATCTGCCGTGCCCGTCCCATGGCTGATACGTTGAATACGTAATTCTTCTTCATCGTCTAAAGGCCATTTCGATGATGTTATAAATTTTTCACTTTGCAATTGGCGGAGGGCATTGTCGATGGTCCACTTCTTCTCATCATACCAAAAGAAAGTGTTCCACTGCATTGATTTTAGGGATAGGGTTTGCTCTAGACCACATTCACAATTCAAGGGATATTTGGTCTTAAATTCTATTTTGTGCTCTGTTAGGTGTGTCGCTGGCACATCCAGTACATAACGCCCGCCCCGCGGCTCAATTTCAAAAAGTTTGTCTGTAGTTTTCTCGTGTGCGGAAAGCGCATATGGCAGCCTTGATTGCACCTCAAATATTGGCCAAATAGTAACAAGTATACGTTGAGGTTCAAATGATTCATTGCAAAGATCGGAAATATCTTCTCGTATAACCCGAACCCAAAGGCTGACAAATGCACTATTTTGGGTGGGTACTTTCACTAACCAGGGTAATTTTTTGTTTGGCCTTAAGGGTATGTCACCAGTGCGCCCCTTCACCTTTGAAATTGCCATTTTCAGTCTCATAGATACATTCGAAGTACGGTGTACTGCTGCATAAAAGGATGAGTAGCCTTGTTTTGCCACCAAATACTCCAGTGAATGCTTGTTTTCATCGCCATTCTTCTCATCAAATCTGAACTCAACACGCAATTCATGTGGCACCATTGATATCAATTCAATTTGTCCTTTCAACAGAACTACCACCTGTGTAGCAGAAAGTTTTTGCAATTCAATAATGAGACATTTATCACCGATCCGTATACTTCGTAACAAACGTTCAGCATCGAGTCTGAATGGTATTGCAACTGATGTCGAGGCATCCGTTATGTGCATTTCATTGTCAGCAATAAAAAAAGATAACTCCTGGTTGCTACCATAATTTGCAAAACTATATAAACTGCACTCTAATGGGTGTAGTGGAATGCGTTCGGTTGTACCACTTTGTCCGAATGTGACCAAAGCTTGCATGCGATTCACAACAATACATTTCGTCAAAATGACATGACATTCGCGCATATCCTCCGCTTTGAAAAGCTCCTGCCAGTGCGCTTTCGATGAGAGTAAAGTGTGTAATATTGAGGGACCAATATTTATACGAAATCTTTCGAGTACTGTATTGATGTTCAACATCCGTTTTAACTTATTTACGTTTATATAACTTTGCAATGTTGCATTCTCCAGTACGGTTAGCATATTAAGAAACCCATAATCTAAACACTTAACATTCAGAGTCAAACTACTATCCACACTGTAGATGTATTCTGTATTGAAAGCGGCATGTATGCTTACGTTTTGCAGCAGTACAACCAGGAAAGCTTGATTGATTTGCTTGGCCGGTGCAAGTTTATATTCGGCAAGTGCTGTTGGTAATTTGTATTCATCATACGCTTGATTAAGGAATTTAACTTGTAGTGATGAGCAAGAAAGTAGCAATTGCAGTTTTGGCACACATTCAGACTGAAAAGCCGTATCAATGCGCATGCAGCCAACCAGTACTTTGGGATGCAAAATAAAATTATCGTTGTTACTTTCTAGCTGGAAGAGTTCCTCAATTTTTAGGCTGGGCATCTGTTTGGAAAATATTATAATGACTAGACTATGATAAAGCAATTGCATATAAATACCCTATCATCCTCTTCCTCACTTTGTTCAAAGCATTCTCCGTTCACAGCTACCAAGGATTGCATTATGACCACACGCCAAATGTTGGCACAAATTTCACGCTCAGGTAGCACTATATCTTTGGAAGTAGTTTCGGATAGCCAAAATTCGCTGAAGTGCAGAAAGCATTCATGCGATTCGCTAAAATACTCCATTTGGCAGCGGATGTTAATGGGCTTCTGTACCTGTGGCAGAAGTGTTTGTAAAAATTAGGATTAATTTATAAAAATAAAAAATATAAAAAGAAATTTTGTATGCAAAAGAAATCCATCACTCAATAAAAAATGATATGACAGCATTTTTCTACTTTATCAAGTAATATTCTATTGAGGTTTTTCTAAACAAAAAATTCTGGAATAGATCTAGTCGTTATTATCGTTTCAGCAGGACTAAGGGCCGTTTTCTCACTTCGACAAAAAATTTATAATCATCACCTTCAGTCCACTGTCACTTACCGCCATCGGCACTGGAAATACATGAATTCTACACATTTTCCTCGGTTGTGGATAACGCCAGCAAATAATTCCATAGTTCTTTTTGATAATCTGAATTTGATAAGGCAGTGGCAGAAATGCATCGGTAGCCATCTCGACAAACTGAAAGGCACCCGCCCTAAAAGCGTTACATAAATAGATAAGTTAAGTAAGTCAAAGTATTATACATTTAGCACTTTAAATTTAACTACCTTAAGTCATCTTGATAGAACTCTTCGCGCGAGTTTTGCTTTTTGTTGGCATTTGCATTTTGTGGCCTGAAGAAATCTGCAGAAGACGGCATTTTCAAAAGTATCAATTTGTCCGCAGAAATATCACCGGACTTGCCCATTGGTGGACGACTAAGCAAGAATTCATTCCACTCTTCATTTGCATATTCACACATTCTCTCCAAACCACGTCGAGTCCGTTGCAGTTCCTTCAACGAACTAACATCTACATCCACATGTACAACATCGAACTTCAGTGTACCATTGACTAGCGGCAAATTATGCCATGGTTCGCTGACAAAAGTAAATGTTGAACGCAGTGCTACTGGATGTAGAAATATTCTTTCACCAACTTGCAAATGCATTGCACCTAAGGAGGCTTTCAGCACAGCCTTAGGTGGACGTTGTAAGAATGTGGCATTAAAGTGTATATCGGCACAAACCAACTTGCATTCGAATTGACCCTCATTTTTGATCAGCACCATCATTTTATTAAGCTTTGCATGCAGACGATCAGAGTCAAAAAATTGATTGCGCATAAGATTTATTTTGGAAGCATGTTGTACAACTCTGGTGGTACGTGCATTGAGGCATCCACTATGCAGCGTGGTTTGATACAAAACGATAATATTGTGTAATAAAACGATTGTGCGTTGTTCAAGTAAAGTGATTATTAATGGTCTTGCTACTTCCAAATCAGTTTCGATGAGACGTTGTTTGGTTATATGCTTGCGCAAAGTGATAAGCGGTGGTGGTATACCATTGGGTCCCAATTCACCCGGACGTGTGTCGATGAATTCAATAGAGAACGGGTTACCTGTTTTAGATGTTGAAATTGTCTCAGGTACAGAATGTATATTTAAATTGAACACTGATAATTGTGTTATACTATCGTAGATATTTTGAGTAAACATAAAACTTGGTTGCGACACAGTTAAAGAAAGTAATGGTTTTAAATTATCGGTACATTTTGCTTTCGTCTGATCTATAATTTTAGCATCTCTTCCATCGACATCAAAGAATCGTATAGTAAATGTGCCAGCTATAAAGGATATTGTTTGTGGAGAATTGCGTGTAATAGTATCAGTTGGTAAATGTCGGTGCAAACGTTCATGAGGTGATTGTAACGATTGTATGCCTGAATCGGTTTTTACATTTTGTTCTGTATGTTCATCAATCGGTTCAAAAGCTGTTGCTGTGTTACGTGAATTTTTAACCACGGGATAAATGCGCAGATCGCCACATTGTAAGGAGCTACTTGTACTTTGTGAAATGCACTCAGATATGTTGCGGCTGGAGTTCGTTTTGGATGTTTCTAATTGCTGACAGGAGTTACTTGATTTTTTCAATGATAAATGCCTTTCCCTGGAGCTACAAAAGGATTATAGATTATTTTCAAAGTCACTACACTAAGTCAATGTACGTATATCCTTTCACCCCTTATAAACCTACCTCAACAACTCGTTTATTTGACACGCCATACGACCTAACGCATACATCTGATCCGTATTCAGATTTGCAATTAAATCCGAGGCGCAATTGAACTCCAACGCCTGTCCACAAATCAAAACATTATTATAAGCAATGCAGGGTGCAAATATGCCAATAAAAGTGAAACGTGTAAAAATATCTGCTATAAGTGGCGATGCATCACGATTCTGCGTATTCCACTCAACTGCTGGATTTGTATGCTGAAAAGTTTTTTCCTGCTGTACCATATGATCCAAAACGTCCAACCAATCACCAGTAGAGACAGAGATATTTTTCAGCACTAACTCATATTGACGATCTTCAACCAAAGAGCCGGGTGTGCCGAGAAAGCCCAATTGTGCTGCTTTACTGAATACATCCGGGCGTAGTGGATTACGTTGTAAGGGATTCTCCAAGTTCGGTGTAACTCTAATGGATTCAATCTGAATAAAAGACGCATAGAGGTTAGTTAGTGTATTAAAATGTTTAAATAAATACCATTCACCTTCCATATAAGTACCGAACAACTTTTGCGTTCCGTTTCTATGGGAGTATATACAGTAAAACCTTTACTATCTAAGTGTATTAGCGGTAGATCAGAAGCAGTGGGTGGATTTATAGGCGCCTGCTCCTGATGCGTTACTTTCGTGCAACTATTACATTCGCTTGCCATGAAAAGTACATTCAACGATCCCACAAATTCTCTTAAGCGTGCTAGCTCTAAAATTATATCCATTGCTTGTATAGTCACTATAACTTCAGCTATGGAACGTTTGTTATCATATTTTGGTTTAACTCCTATGCGATTATAGAAGCTAGTGAGACCCACAGATGTGTATACAATATTTAAGAATGGCATATTTGCAACTTCACCAAGCATTTTTAAGCGAATGCCGTTTTGTACTGCCCATGCATCATTCGTATCAGGTGTGTAGTAAGTTAAATTGCATTGACCAACTTTACCAGTGAATTTTGTGAAATCTTCACGATTATCAACTGTTGAGAGTAGATCTTCAAGCTCAAAAATCATTTTACTTTTATGTTCCTCTGCGATTAGCTCGCAAATTATTTTTTCAATGGACCATTGACAAAATAGTGAAGTGGAATATGTAGCCGTGGGTACTTACGGGGGAAAGAAAGGAAGATTAAATATACCCATTTAATATTTCGAGTACTTACTTTTTTCTAAAAATACCGAAGACACCGAAGAACCAGATTCGAGTTCTAAAAATTGTTTAATAGTCGCATTTTCCTCTGCTGGAGCTACGATTTGTAAGGGTGGTGTTGAAGTTTGAGTTTGGGTGATTGCGTTTGCTTGACCCATAGGACGCAAACGTTTAACGATTTTATTTAGCAATTCGAGATGCACTTGCAACGCTTTGCACTGTGAAAATAAAAAATAAACGATAAACAAACATTTTGATAAAATTCACATGCAGAATTCAGAAGTTTGAGTAGATGTTACAAAAAAAAAAAAGTATATTTAACCAACCTTGCTTTCAGACACCTGCATTTGAATAGGCGTCGTGTCTATATGCACCGTTATCGCATCAACCTCCATTGTGTTTCTGTCCCCTTTCATTTCAAGCGTTCCACCTTCCATTATTGCCTTCTTTATTGGTGGTACTGGTGATGATCCACAATCGATTTCTTGTGTGGTTGCGCAACCCAACGTTTCAATACCAGGTTCATTGGTTTTATCTTTCATACCAGGACTCACATGTGTTTTTACGTCCACCTCCAACTGCCTCTTATGTGTAACAACAATCGTAATTGTTGTATAAACATCTGGTACCACAATATCTTTTTGTTGGCAATTGTATTTTGTCACACTAAATCCATATAGAGCAATCACCCAATTAATCATATCTTTCGGAGCAGTATGTATTGTGAATTTTTCCTGAAGGTTTGTTCGTGATAAGTTCTCGGCATTTGTCGAACGCATTGCAATTCTGGGCAACTGAATCTGTGTATATTCACCGAGTAAGTTCTCTTGATTTCTAGACCAATTAATTTTTTCGGCCAGATGTAAGCGTATATGACCAAATTCGATACAAATAACTAATGATTTAATTTTCTGCCAAAGCGAAATGGGAGCTGGCTCAGGTGGTGGTGATATGCTAATTGTGTCCAAATCAATTTTTTCATCACGTTCCGAGCTAAAATGTATTGTCTCTTCGGGATGTGATATCTTGCGTGAGGGTAAGGAATTACGGGAAGACCGTCGTATGTGTGGCGGACCAGCGACGATGCCACTTGAAGGTGTGGTGTCCTTGTGAATTCGCGTCTGTTGACTACTGCTGAAATGCGGTTGGGAATTGTGCGTAGCGGGTAAATGGAGCTGCTGGGTGTGAAGCTCAACTTCGCTTAGAGGATCTGTAAAATAATAAGGAACATTGGGAAAAAATATGTAAGATTTGAATATATTAATAGTAGATTCTTTGAATTCTGAACATATATACCTAAGTACTATTTCTACAATCAATAACTTCCATACACTAATATTTGTTGCTTACCCCTTTCAACGGGGAGGTCACCATCTTCTTGATATTTTAGAAACTCCAGCAACACCGCATCGACATACACAGATATAGGTTCAACCCATACAGCCAGCGCTATAAGCGCTTCTTTCTTATTCGATGCAGTATGTATACCTTCCGGATTTAATTGCACACTCACATTAAGCCATTTCTTTGGTTTATTACCTCTTTCCGAGTCCACTAAAAGATGTTTGTAAACACAATAAGCTGTGTAAGTCTTCAGCAACGACTGTAGTTTATAAAGCTCAACATAGCCAGTTGTATAGCTTTGAAAACTTTGGAAATTACTGCACAATCCTTTAAATTCATTATGCAGCATTGGCTGTAATTCGGTTTTCACTAGCTGCATTGATTGATTTGTTATTTTCCATAGCAAATATGGGCGATAGGTTAGAACACAATTTGATAGACGCTGTGCCATTGTCAAATCGCGCTTACTAAAATCAACATTTATGATATCACAATACAAATCGACTTTTCTTAACGGTATGAGCGGCTCTCGTTTCCAATGCTGTTTTTGTAATAAATCTGAATACATCAACTGCAAATGCGGTATATGTACCATCCTTTGAGTAATTTTACTCACACGATTTACCATTGATAACGAAATTTGTTTGGCATTAATAGTGTAATTGTCATGACAAGCATCTACGAGGACATGTGGCTTCTCTGGCAATTGGCATGTAGTATGGACGAGCTTATCGGGATATTGCGGTCTAAATAAAGTGCCATCTAAGTGGTGAATATGCAATAGGAAATAGGGCATTGATTGCTTTAGTGCAACTGGTAAGCGATGTTGTGAGTACTTTTGTGTTGTTGCTGTTGACTCACTACAGGTATAAATTTTCAAATTTATGTCACGCAAATTAAATTTATAAACGCAAAGGGGTACATGTGCCATTAATTCGTCGTAGTCCTCCAAAAGTGGTGGTGGTAGCTTTGACGTACTGATTGTACTGCTCGGTGCAGCCACGTTGTCTAACTGGTCTACATGATAGCCTGAATAATCGTAAGAATCAATTAAATCTAGTATTGTTTGTTTAACCTGTCGTAAGGATTGATTCCAGCGAAATGTGAGACCAGTTGATAGCACACGATAAGCGAGATGTGTATCCTTTATAGATGAAATCGTTTGACCGACTTGTTGCTTGTTGTTATCACGCAATTTTGTTGTTTTATATTCCACCGAATCGAAAGCAATGATAGGAGTCCGTTGAAGTAAATACTCATCAGTATAGCGTGACATATAATCATCATAATTTGTACATACATTCAGTTCAGAATGGGTACTTTTTTCATCGAAAAGGCTATTATCCATAAAATTGGTCAACTTATCCAACTGAAAGAAAGATAATAATTTAGTTTTCGTAAGGAAATATTTTAAATTTGTATTTTTACAGATCTGCTTGAAACTAGAGCTGTCTCCGAAATATCATCAACTCTGTATGAGCCCAAAGGATCAACGATAACGTAAGAGATGCCCGATTTCATGCTATGCCAATTTTGCTCTTCACATGACACTTTCTCTAGATATAAGCCACCTATGGTTATGCGTACAATCGGCGTGTATTTTATGCGTTTTGTATTGCTAACAAAAGTATCCACGATGAGTTCCGAATTCTTTAGCGTAACATTTAGCTCTTCCAGGTAAACACCAATATCTCTCAAATGCCCAGCGGCTGCTTCAACACCGGTGGGCTCATCAAATCCTGCTGGTTCAAACGATATTGTTGGTAATTTATTCCATGCCCATAGTAACAGTGATACACTATTAGCTTCTTCAGTATCTGCATCATCGGTGAGAATTTCCTGCTCTGCTGCTAGCCCGTTGGGATTATCGCGAGTAAATTTCGTCAAAATATCTATTATACGCATGATCATCGGAAATTGCATTGATGCAATATTGATGTCTAAAGACTTGGTGTATATTCCTACACGTGTTAAACTTGTTGTTGTAACTGTATTCACATTGTATTTACGTAATATGCGCAATTCAAAGGAGCATCTGCAAAGGAATTATTTATTTCGATTTATTTTGTAAAAATATGTTTATCATAGATAAAAATCTTTAATTTGTATATTTCGGCGAGGAGGAGGCAATAATTTATACGAAATTTACTATACTTTAGATAAAGCTTCGCTCACTCTTGTCGCGAAGTACAAGAGAGATGGTTTCAGTAATAGAACTACAGTTGGACACTTTATGGTAAATTGAGGGAGAGCCGCCAACCAGGAACGTAAAAAGCAACCTCCACAAACACCTTGGTTATTATAACACCCCGGTTATTGACCTAGAATATACCCCCGACCGGGGTCAAACAAATCGCTTACGCGACAGTAGGAGTGGTACCGAAGCGTAACGGTATCATTCCAGGCAAGCACCGCTCATATCCGTAATACAACCCAAACCTTAGGAGAGTTTGTTTTTGTTTGTAACTATAAAAACAATCACCGAAGGATTGGGGGAGTGTTGACGGAAGTCACAGTCCTTTGCCGGATATGAACCCAGTACGCTCCGGTACACTCTTGCGGTACATGTCCGAGTGTTGCGGGAGCGATTTGATATGATCAGTGCAACCTTCTAGGTCATGCCACCACTTCTTCCGTAAGGAGGGAGAAGATGGGTGATGAGAGGCATCATATCCGTAGATCAATCATCGAGTTGCACCTAATTACCTTTGTGTATTTTAGTCTCCTCTTACTACCGGTATGCCTACCTCGGGCATATTGTTGTTGTTGTTGTTGTAACGACAAAAACACTCCCCGAAGGTTTTGGATGCAGAGGATGCCTTAGGGGAGTATTTTGCGTATACATGATATGCAGTACCAAGAGTTGCTGGATTGGTATCTAGAAAAGGGCACGGTAACATCCCAAAACCTTCGTGGAGTATTTTTATCGTTTCTTCAAATCATTGAAGTGGGTGACCCATTAAGAAAATGAAAATTTTTGCCGACACCAAAGTAAGGTATTTACCTATACAATATTGGCTCCTGACAAACTTCAATTTGTCCCGCTGAATTTCGTTTGTCCATACAAATCGTCAAATCGGATACTTTAACAAGTTTTCGTATTATCACCTTAACCGGATGCACATCAGTCATTGCAATCTTCCAATGTTCATCTGCAGTGCCGAACTGCAGCAATTGCACGTTCATCGATACAACAATATCATCTTCCACATATTTTAGTATTATATTGTGGCATTCCAAATTAATATTATTAATAATTTTACTAACAATACCCGACCCCGCAGTTTGCTGTGATGCCTGTTGTTCATCACCGTTTGGTCGCTTGTGTTTTTTTAGCGTTTCAGTACGTTTCCTTTGTGGCGAAGAACTTGCTGATGAATCTTCATCCGCTTTATTCCTTTTTAACTTTAACACAAATTCAATTGTATTGATTATAATGCGTATCGGCTCTGAAGTGATTTTTGTCCATGGTACACGTATGGTCAGCTCATGCACGTGACCTGATAAGAATTCACAAGGTAATTGCATTTCCTCTTCAAGCACATCCAACCTCAAATCTAAATTTTGCAAAGTTACTTCACCCTCCCACAGTGAAAGTTGCATATCCTCGGATCGTATATTCTTTACATACTTTGCCACGTATTCCATAATAATGGGCGTAACGTAAGACTCGATACGAAACATCTTGGTCAGCTTTAATTGGCCCGCCACCCAATTGGTTTCTTCTTTCACTTTCACGTATTTTCCAACCTTTCTGCTTTATTTTTCAATTTCAATGTATTTTTATTGCATTTTTCTATGAATTTTTGTGGAAATTCCACTGTAAAATTCCACCCACAATGAATTTTGTGCGAAATGGCAAGAATTTAGGAATAGGAAAATTTCAATTTGACGTTGACTACCAGCTGTTCAAATGTCAAACGCTAAAAAATTTATTTGCATTCGTATTGGTTAAATGAGCTGCCGGTTGTTTATTTAGAAAGCTAAAATCAAAACAAAAAGTAGTGAAGTAGTAATGTAAACAAAATTCAAATCGAGACTGTCGAGACTCTAAGCAGAGACCGGCATTGATACATATATATCATTGACATTCTCTGTCGAGACTCTAGAGAATCAAACGTAACCCTTGTGGGTACCATTGGGTATTGTCGGACTTACAGTCAGTGGCGTAAATCTACATTCTTCTTTCTTTAAATGGTCATCTAACCGCCTGGGCGATTTTGACCGTCCAACATAGCTCGCCAAAAGGCTTTGTTGTTGAATTTCATTGGAACGTTGTTTTATGTGGTGCGTCCCAAACCCAACGCACAACCCGTTTCACGGGAGGTTGAATTCTATTACACGTTTGTATAGCGAGCCGCTTGATCCAAGACAGACGCCCGCTTGCAACCGCACCACATGGTGATCAGACGCTGCTGTTTGAACCCCCCAGCAAGCCCTTAAACCGATTATGTCGGAGTGGCCTTACCAGGTTGTCGCCTTCTCACGTTTAGCTCACCACCAAACGGGTGTTCGGTGGTTACCCAGAGGATACTTGGGCGCAAAGCCCGGAAGTAGTGAGCTGCTTGAACCGCATGCAAAAGAATCGCTCTGGCCATTCCCAGGTGAATGGCGATCAGAAACTTTCCCCACTTGCGTGGACTTCTGCACACGGCCCCATCCTCCAAAATCTACATTACAAAATTCAATACTATACCGACGAGGACAGCTCTATGAAGCATAGGGACACGGTACGTAACGGTTCTATCACATTCTGTCTGGTCCTAGGAGCAATTTGAGGAAGATATGTGAATAAGCAAATGTTATAAATCTCTCATAGAGAAAATTTGTGCATGTGCATGTATATGTAAGGTTTCAATATGACAACCAATTTCCATTAAATTTGTCCGATTTTGTTGAAATTTTGGATTGTATGGAATGGGTATCAAATAAAAGCTGCTAGCATGATCCAATTACTAAAGATTACGTATTCCGGCAACCGTGTATTTGTAATTTTATTTGAGAAAAAGTTTTTGAGATATGACATCACTATTTTAAAGCTTTCAGTTAGTTAAACTGACTTTTCTCTTCATACTTTCATTGACGTTTTTTAAGATTTGAATTTACATTTCGTAAACATTGATTCGTTTCATCGCGGTTTTCAAGTTTTATTTAAAAAAAACTCAAAAAAACTAAGTGTTTAGGAGTGGCTGTAAAAATAGTTACTAAAAGGACAAATCGTCAATTTGTTTGGTCTCCCGAAAGATGCGAACATATGGGAAAAGTGGGTGCTGTTTTGTAGCCAAAACGTTTACCAAAATGCCAAAATTTGTTTTCCTTTTTATTTCCCTACTTTTACATATCGGACATTTAAAACCAAGCAGACATGTTTTCAAAAGCGTGACGTAACATCCAGATATTTACATTTTGATTGCGAGATCAAGGCGAATTCACTTACAGGTGATCTCATAAGAACATATGAGCCGTGGCTTCTTCTATCAAAATAAAAAAATTCTATACAATCTGACAGGAGAAGCCGCCAAAGAAAAAACAAAACACACACAGCAACAAATTCGCATTGATGTAACCTTGTATAAATTCGCCTTGTGCGAGATCTTGTTATTTGGATCATGAGCTACTAGTGCGAGGTTCAAAAAGGAGATTCGGTATCAAATATCTTAGAAAAGTATTGGGACCAGGGATTCGTATAGAATGTTTTTACGGTACGGACAGAAAAATGTGAGCCTGAGGTGTCCTAATGGGTTTTTCACCGATGTATTATTGGAGGTCTATATTGACGTATGGGATGGTACGGTGCGACCAAGCTTTAATCGAAACGTTTCGAGAGTGCCATATAATTTATTTTGTTCAAGATACCTACCATTTTCGAGGCTGTCATAAAATTTGGTTGATTCTATATAACTAACATTTTCGAGAAAAAGCGGACAAAAACAAGCGATATATATGGATTAGGTGGAAACCTTAGCTGGTAGCCTTACCTAGAAATATCTCCGTTGAAATACCTATATGGCATCTCACTAAATTTAAAAAAATCACATAGATGGCAACATTCTTAGTGACAGCACTTCAGTAATACTACGTTTACACTGAATGAAATGCGTGATTTCGGTAGAAAATATCGAAATGCGGTATATTTCCCCATACAAATCGCATTCACAAAATCACGCATTTAAACCAAATTACATAGAAAATAGGGTGAGTTCATGAAAGTTTGTTTCGAAAGCGTCAAATTTGATTGATACTTCATAACAAAGGAACGAACGCATTCAAAGCCGATATAAACACATTCGAAATACCTGTCTGAAATCACGCATTTTAGATCAGCATTTTAGAGAGTCTGAAATGTAGAATTTTATGTAAAACTTTATCCAAATGAGTCATATCGATATAATAGTGTATATATAAACGCCAAATTTGATAGTATTACGTGGCAACCCTACCTAGTTATATCTTTGTTAAAATTCGACGTGAAACATTTGTTTGGTATATTTAGCTTAATTTTAAAAAAATTTCACATATGTGGCATTCTTATAGAAACATGCTGAGCGGCAAGACCTAGGAAAAAAATATTACAGAACACTATCTACATACTAAATTTCATTCAGTTTATTTGAACTATTTTCTAGGTACTGTGTATCTATAAATATGTTCACAAATAATAGGGGAGCCCTGATATAGTGGTAGTGTGCTGGCCTACTATATCCAACGGCCTCTGTTTGAAGTGTTGGGACAGTTTACATCAAAAGTAGTTTAGAAAGAAAGGACTCCCTTCGACAGTAGTCTTAAATTCATCGGCCTTGGTGGATTATGTTCGCAGTGGGCTAAAAAATGTTTGTCCCGCCATTTTGTAGGAACAATTAAAAGCCGCACACAATAAATTAGAAGAGAAGCTCTGTTTCAATTTTCTCGGATATATATCGCCCAAAATTCTTATTATTATCATACGAACAATAGCTAGTTTAGAGCAATAAAATATCAGCATCGCTTTGCCCACCACAACCATCAACACCGCAAATTCACACAACATATTCCGCCCGATTCTAAACGAAAAATCCGCACGTATTTTTCCGCTTCTCCCTATTCCCTTATTCTGAACACAAAATCCGCAATTATTTGTTCGCTTCTCGCTCTTCGCCTATTCTTAACGATGTTCGAAAAAGCGAAAAGTGGTTTGGTGAGTAAAGTAGGTATCACAAATGAAAAGAATAGGGAGAATAAACAACAGTTTTTTGCGAGATATTTCGCCAGGCAATTTTGAGTGAGCGCTGAATAAAATTTAAGTAAATTTAACTTTCAATAATAAAAATAACATTAATATCGTATTGCTTTTGTGTTTAGGACGAAAAGTTAAATAAGTTGCAAATATAAACTTAAGTAAGCCTTATTTATGCAAGGGCAACCGGAAATACCCGCACCTTCTATAACGAAAGAAAGGAAGCGCTTAATAGATTTTGGCAAAATGCGGAGGGGTTAAATTCGGCAAGACCATCAGCAAAATGAATAAATGTATTTATAATAAAAGTTGTATCAATAGGAGCTTAATTGGCGAAACTGTAAACTGCTTTTTGGGCCGTTGTGCGTGCGTTAGTAAAGTGTCCAACAAATGTTTATATGCATGCTTATTTATCCTATAGTTTTAATAAATCTGCAAAACAATTTAATCAATAAAATAAAAATAAATTTGTTACCGCTTACAATGATTCCTGCAACTCAAGTGCTTTCTCATAGACGTCTGTTGAGGTTCCTGTGCTACAGAAACATCGGTTTCTTCTTCTGTTACACTAGTCAACAAGAGAAATTACTTTGAAGTCTAACTATTTAATTTCGATGTATTATGGCCCCCTAAGTACAAATACCCAAAATTTAAAATTCTATGGATACGATTTTTTTTTCTTTTTCTAAAATCACGAATTTTCACAGAGGTCTTTTCATTTATTTTATCATATCTTGGAAATTACTTACAGAACAAAAATCGACTCTGATGATGGCACAACGCCGAAACCGGTTTGTCTCAAAACCAAATTTGACAAGGGATGACGAAAAATCGTTCCAATATACATCAATCATTCACCCTGTCGGAAAAACAACAAAACAAAATAAAACAGAAATTACTTATCTAAATTCGTTGAGAGAAACACCAGTGGATTAACCGCAAAATTTTCTTCAAGTCTTGATAAGAACATTTTTTTAAATGATCGACGGTTGTGGAGTTATTCACATAAAAATAAAAAAAATCGAACATTTTTTTATTTTTCAAAAATTCATAAAAGATTGAAGGTTTATAAAACTTGAAACCTTATTTCGTGAAAACACATGAATAAATGTTGGTTTTATTGACAATAAAGTGAAAATACCAAATTTAATTTAAATCATAAAAACAAAAAAATCAAATTATCGCTCCGTCATAGAAACTGTTATACCTACCTACCATCCCAGCCTGCCCGGCCATTTCCCATAGCATATGAAGTTTTTTTGAAAACCCCTTTTTTCAAACCCTTTCGCAGGTAGTGGTTAAAAAATTTACAGACTCATTAAATGCCTGGCCTGTATCGTATATTGTCGCCGTTTGTGACAAACTTAACGAAAAAAGAGATACATACTTTTGAAAATCGAAGTGGCCTGCGACTTTTTAAAGTAATTCATTTAGTTCATTTAATGCTATTTAACTAGCATTCCTGATCTCAAAAAGTCAAATTGTCAACAGCAGCAAAAAGCTATTAATTGGTTAGTGAATTTTAAAAAAATGAATAATAACAGTAAAAAATTTGTCTGCAAAAATGACCCGAATATATTTTGTTATGTATGTGGTCTTTACACTACAGCAAAAGGACTGAGAAATTTCACTACAAAATTCATATAAGGATTATTTTAAAATAGATGTTGAGAATTTGAGCAAATATTGGACGCCAAATGCAATTTGTGATAGCTGTATATATATTTTAAAGAAATGGAAATCCTAGCCTCAATAAGTAACAATTACATTTATTAATTAAAATAATTAATTTTTAAATATTTCAAGTACTAAATTTTGTAGAATTTCTTTAATAAAGGTATCTTAAATAGCTAAATAAACAAAAATATTAAAAATACGTATTTTCTCTTCATTCACTTAATTGTTTATAATATTACCGTTTATCCATGGATTTTCATGAAATAAAGCTTGCCTTATTTGGAATGTTCACAGTTTTATGATTATCTAATAAAAGTTGTAAGTTTTTGTCCCTTTATTTTTAAGGTAATTTCATTTGGTATTATATGCGGTTTTCTCCAAGAAGATCGGACAACCCGTTCCAGAGATATGATAAAATCAATGGATCTCTCTTTTAAAAAAAGGCAAATTTTAGGAAAAAAAAACAAAACAAAAACGTATCCACAGAATTTTAAATTTCGACCATTTTTATAATTAGGGGACTATAGCAAATAAAAAAATAGTGGGTATCCAGGGTAATGCAAAAAGTTTAATGTTGTAGAGCAGTGTTACCATTCCAAATGCAACACTATGCAGTTTTATTATTAATTAATTTAATTTTACAACTTTTAATCACAAATTTTAATGTTTTCCATTCACTGATAACAAAACGTAGTACCAAAATTAAACGTCAAATGGTAGCCCGAATTTTTGAAATTTCTCCTCGCCAAGTTTTCACTAGCGAAAGAGAATTGGCGGAAATTTTCCTGGCGAACAAAAATTTCCGCAAGGAAAGAAATCCGAGCGGATATTTAGAATCGGGCTGATTATGTATGGACATACAGGCGGAAACGACTACACTTCACATTAACTTACATTAGGCTCGTTCAATTAAGAGAATCAACAGAAACAAAAATAGTAGAAGCTGCTTCAATACCACATACAGAGCTAAGCAGAAAATGTTGCACCAAGGTATTGATATGCGGAAAAGGATTTGATTGCACAAAGCAAAAGTTGTAAAGTCGCAAAGGAATTAAAAATGAAAAAAAGAAGATGGGACTACACTTGCCATATCCGGAGTTAAACTCAAGGCAGACTTTATTTGTGAGGCTATGTGAGATCGCTGTTACGCGTAACAGCATGTTACAATATGCTTTCGTAAATCAGTGCCACATAGCTACCTACCCAACAAGAATTTATGTAAATGCTTTTAAATATATATTATGTAAGTTTGAAGAGCTCAAGAAAAGTTGATAATAATATTTTTTATTAATCAATTATTATTATATTTTAATGGAAAAATTGAGAAACAAATACTATACGAATTAATCTGACGCGATTTTGTGGCTATACTCGAATTAGTACTATAACACTATAACTATATCCTTAGTAGTTTTCTTCTAACCATGTGCGTTAAAGTTTAGTATAATGTAAACTGTAAAAGACACTAATCGGCAGTGATTAAAATGCTTTCGAATGGAAATTTATTTTATTGCAATTGTTAAAAGAATAAAAGTATTGTTTAAATAAAGGTTAAGAAAACTATCTATAAAGAGCCTTCTTCGAATTTTTTTCATAGACATACATTCATAATCGTTTTGCAATCGAACAATCAGCATTTTGTACGCTTAATACTTATTTCACTAAGATTTTTAAAAAGTTACCTTATATTTACTTTGCTTGTTGGGTATAATTTGCTCTCTCATTTACCACATTTCCAGTGTTCATGCAAATGTCAGCACCAGTCGATAAAATATTCTGTTCTGCACTTCTTTGTGTTCATGTATACGGTTGATTAAGAATTATCCTAAAGATTCCGATTCAATTAATCGGAAATGAAGAGGTGCATAAGATGAGTAGAATGCATTTGGTACGTGTTGCTTCATTGGCTTCACAGACAAAAGCCGCTACAGAAGTGTAATTATGTATGCTAGTCATTTTTTTGAAGCAGACAACTTTAATTATATTTCTATTTATAAAGTTATTTCATCAGCGCTAGTTGATTGATGAATGATTTGGGCTTAAAGTACCTATGCGAATTTGGCCCACTCGAAAATATGTTTCTTTATTTTAGAGAAGTGGTGGTAATAAATTCGTAATCGTCCACCTGTTTTACCCAATGAAGGGCGCCAATAAGTATTAACTTTTGGATAGGAGGTTCTTCAAAAATACGCCTAAAAAACTTAGCCGTTGGGATTTCATGCTTGTACAGCCCATTATTAAAATTCCTTCGATACTCACCGTTCGAAAAGCTCCCTCAAGGTAAAGCTTAATTACTAAATTTCGTCGCAACTGGAATTTGGCTCTTATTGCTTGTTGGCTCTTCAGCTAAGCTTTATTTGAAACTTCGATAATTTTGGCCTTAAGAGGCTCAAGTAATTTGTTTGCGTCTGGTAATGTTTTTCGATTTCCATGAGTGGGAAAAATGTTACTTATACGACATGGTGCTACTTGTTATAAGGTATATTAACTTTAGTCCCGTAACGGTGGTATGTAACGGCATAAACGGATCCAGATAGATATTGACAAGACATAATAACCCTTTTAAGCAAAACTCGACCGTAAAAAATGTTGTGGATTTTAGGGAAGTAGGCATGGCGCCGCCCACTTTTCAGCATAAAAATTCTGCTATTTGGACGGTATTTCTGTCATTAAAATGTCCTCGATAAAATTCATCTAGTCGTTCTGAGTAATCACACCCGCTAATTTGCAGGAACAATTTAAATTCGCACACTACACAATTTAAAGAGAACCTCGGCCTTAATCTTCTAGGAAGTACATGACGCCAAATTATTATTACTGTTATTCTCATACATACGTAAAGTTCGTACAGCTCAACGTTAAATTTCTCTCGATAGATATCTCTCCCACCATATGCATGGTAGACTGGGCCAAAGAAAAAAAAAAGTACGGAAAGCGCTGTCTCCAGGTGTTCCGAAGGCATTATACCTTTCATGAATACCCATCATGGTTTTAAGTGTCCGATCCTTACTTACAATAAGTACAAACTCTGCAAAATCTGATGGTCTTACCCTGTTAATTTAAAGATACATAGCCCAAAGCAGACCTGTTAAATAATGATTAATAATAGTAATAATTACCGGTTTGATACATTATTTTCTTGAGAATCCATTTAATGATTGATTACCAATTATTTTAAATTTTAAATGATTATTTTCCAATTGATTGATTACCAATTATTTTAAATTTTAAATGATTATTTTCCAATTAATTAAAAAAATAAAAAAAAAAAAAAATTATGATACTTTAGATTATTAAAAAAAAATAAAAAATAATCAAAGAATGTCGTGTTGATTACGTTTGATTATTTTAGATTTTTTTTGATTTTTTGTGATTGTTTTTGATTATTTTTAATTTTTTTCAGTATTGTTGTATATAGTAGCACAGAAATATACACATCAACAATACCGGAAAAAAATCAAAAAAATAAAAATAAAAAAATATTAAAAATAATCAAAAATATTGAAAAGTAGTCAAAAAAACTTAAAAAAAAACTAAAAAAACCGTCTAATTAATTGATTACTAATTAAAAGTAATATTTAACAGGTCTGTCCCAAACCCCGTTTATCGGAAAAATATGTTGGGTGGGGGCTATACGATATACGAGGTGTGTTCAAAAAGTATCGCGAATTTTGTGTTTTTTCAAAAATTATTTATTTGTTCATGAATATCTATTTTGTCCCCTTCAAAGTAATCCCCATGAGATATTATACACTTGTGCCAACGGTTTTTCCAATCTTCGAAGAACTTCAAAAAATCATTTTTTTGTATCTTGTTCAGCTCCTCCTTCGATGCCGTCTTTATCTCGTCAAGAGAAGCGTAACGTCGTCCTTTCATGGGCCTCTTCAGTTTAGGGAACAAGAAAACGTTACAGGGGGCCAGATCTGGGGAATACGGTGGCTGCGGCATCATTAGTGTGTTGTTTTTGGCCAAAAAGTCGCGCAGAAGCAACGATGCGTGAGCAGGGGCGTTATCGTGGTGCAAAAGCCAATTTTTGTTCTTCCACAAATCCGGGCGTTTCTGGCGGATTGCTTCGCGCAAATTGCGCATAGCTTGCAGGTAATATTCCTTATTGATCGTTCTTCCCTGTGGAAAGAACTCATGATGTACCACGCCCCTGCAATCGAAGAAAACTGTCAGCAAAACTTTCACATTCGACCGAACTTGGCGCGCTTGTTTCGGTCTTGGTTCGTGCGGCAGCTTCCATTGAGATGATTGAGCTTTGGTTTCCACGTCATAACCATAAACCCACGATTCGTCACCAGTTATGACCCTCTGGAGCAAATTTGGGTCGTCGCGGACAGAGTTTAACATCTTTGTTTTTGGTCACAATTGAGCAATTTTGGTAAAAAAATAGGTAAAAATCGAAGACGATGCAAAACACGTGCAAGCAAAGCAGCTGTCAACAATTAACTGAACATTAAAAATGGCCGAGCTTGTCGGCATAAGTGAGAGACATGAGTACCAACATAACGCCACAAAAAATTCGAAATTCGAATATACGTAACCAGCGAAAATTCAAAATTCGCGATACTTTTTGAACACACCTCGTATTGGTCCAATCTTTATGATTTTCACTACTAGCTGCTAAAGTTTGTGTTCTCGCTATTAAATTGCAATAGTTATAGCCCAAAACCCATTTATCGGAACAAAATTTCAAGATCTTAGTTCTTTAATTGTAAGATTTATAGGTCAAACCCCGTTTATCGAACAATCGATTGTATGGGAGCTATGCGTTGTATTGATCCGATCATTCATGCTGGTTCCGACAAATGATTAATGCTTTACAAAATGGCGGCACCTTAGCAAATTTCATCAAGATATCTCAAAAACTGAGGGACTAGTTTGCGTTCAAACAGACAGACGGACATGGCTAAATCGACTCAGCTCATTGCCCTGGTATACTTATTGGTGGGTCTATCTCTTCTTCTGCTTATACTTACAAACATCGGACCAAAGTTTTAATACCATTTCATGTTCATGAAAGGTATAAAAAAGGAAACAAGTCATTGAAAATTTAGACAATAGAATGGAAAATTCATAACCAAACTTATCTGATCATAGTACGATCTACATTTTTCTAAAAATTACATTGGTTTTGTATATAAGAGTCTAATGAAGGAAACAAAGGTGGTAGTTGGGTTCCCCGGCTCAAACGTAAATTTTCAGAAACGACTGAGAGAAACTTGCCATTCCAAAGGCAATGGCTAGATGAGTTTAGGTGTAAGCATGTTCTGCCTAAGCTTATGGGGCTTTTGGAGTAAAAACGGCCGGGAAAGGGGATATATGGTTAGAAAAACCAGTACGTAAACCGGTCGAGACTTCGAAGTACGCTAAAGAAGGTTTCAGGAATCATGAGTAACATGACTATCACAAAAAATCCATATGACACACTTATTCTAGCTCAGAATTATTGTTGATTTTTTTATTGCGCAGTCAGATTAAAATTTGCCCAATCTGATTTTTTGGAGAGCAGGGGGGAGCGTTTGAACCCGAAATTCCCCCACTTTGATCCGCCACTGAGTATGCCCAAAATTTTTATTCAATAAATAAATATCGCAAAAGGGTATTCCTTGAGAAACATGAATTTTATGACCTTAACGCACGACTGGCGTTAACTTGCGGAATATTTGAATTATTTATGAACCTACCTTAATGGACTGAGTTGAAATTTCAAAGCAACTCAAACACTTCGCCATTAAAAACAAGATTCTTCTGCCATCTATTTTGCAAATATTAATATTATTCACCTGCTTTGACGTAATGGCAATAGCAAAGAGGTGTAAATTAAGTTGTTATCCCTTTTAATTTTAATTTATACAATAACAGCAATTTTATCTTAATAAAAGGTTTACAATAGTTGTTTGTGTGCTCAGTTTTTTATTTTTCTTTTGCTACAAAAAACGATTGGCATCCCTAATAAGTATGCACAACCGTTAAAGGAAGTATTTGAGGGAATTTATTTAATTCATTTTATTCTATTGTGGCTGGCGACTACGGACTTTTGCGATATCTAATATAAGAGTCGATGGTTAGTGTACCATTAAATATTATAGGAGTAGTTGGAATTGAGCCATATCAATTGTCTGTCATGGCGAGCCAGAATAGGAAGTTTAGATTATTAAAATATGTTAGTTGAGAAGTTTTTATTTTCAAAATTTTTCTGCTATTTAAAATTTTTTGTGGAGGTTGTTTCATGAACAAGTCATGAAGTTTGTTTTATAAGAAAGTCCTTTAGAGTCGACTATGTTCCGATTAATTATTTTTCTACGAAATCTGTTGAAATAATTAAAGTTTTTGTATCGGTGAAATGAGTATAGAGGAGAAGATTTCCTGTGCAATATCACCCACAGAAATAATGCCCTTGAGCTTTACTTCCCAAAAAAAGAACTACAGGCAATGAGGACCTCTGACATTACTTCCAAGTGAAAAGACTTAGGCGCCTTTTTAGGAATTTTATTTTGTTAATCCTGTACCGAATCCTTAAAATAAGATCCGCAGCCGATTATTGGAAGAATGACACTATTTTAAATTCTTAACTTTGATTTTACATTACGATATGTATTAGCCTAGAGATGTGTGACTAATCGATTACAAATTCTGAATTATAAATTTTTTTGATTAATAAAAGCTTATAAGTCAGATCCCGTACTGTTTACTCAAAAAAAAAAATTATTGAAACCTGAGTTCCTTATCAATTTATTTCGGGTAATTTTCTTAAAAAATTAGTCAACGAATAAAAGGGGTTTTGCTAAAATCATATAACTAGAAGATTGTTGAAGTTTTTAAAAGCTAATAGACTATACATTGGACAAGTCTGATTGATCAGGTTGTAATTATTAATTTTTGTGTATAATTAAATTAATAAGACTATAATTAAAATTAATGAAGAAACGACTAATCGTCGTTAATTGTTTAATCGCACATATCTAATTAAATCTATATTCTTTTTAAGTCTCAAATTCGTGATATTTAATTCATAACATCAGCACTTACTTACTCCAGATAAATCCGATCTACTACTCTTCGCAAGGAAGTACGAGCCAGAGGCTAACTCTAACTCCTAGAACCAAATATCTGTGACTAATAATTTATTGTAAATTAAATTGAAAAGCGTGCATCGAGGAGTGGGTGCGGAAGGCATGCAATGCTTTCTAAGAAATGGGATCTCAAGCCGAAGATGGTGTTATATATTAGTGTGATGGGAAGCCCTCCGAAAGAAATACAATCTCAACAGCTTACAAAAGGTTTAACGCTCTGAGTGCACTTAACCCAGTGCGCCTTTGTATCCTATTTTAAACTCAGGGAGTTTCGGTGCTGAAAGGACCTTCAAAGTCACAATTACTGCCGAAACAGATTACTATATTTACGAACTGAAGTGGGAATGATTGGAAGAGGGGAATGTTCGCAGTTGACAAGGGCATTCAGAAGCAGAAGTCCTTGCGATATTGCAAGCCTGCAAATCAATCAAGAACAGGTATATAACTGGTAAAGTAATTCTCTTTTCTAACAGACAAGCAGCAATGAAGGCAATAGCAGCGCCACACACTAGTTCAAATGTAGTGCACGTATGCGATCAAGTTTTGCCTGCAATAAACAACCTTCTTGAACTGAGCCGACTCTTCTATAACCAATCTCACTCTGGTCCGACCCTATTGAAGTGTTTTCAGGAATTTGATGACAATGCTAGTTAAGAAAAGTGACGACTAGGCAGGGCCAAGCATCGCTAATACCACAACAACAACAAGTATATATTACCTGGGTTACGGGTCAAAGAGGAATCAAGGGCAATGAAAGGGCTGATGAGCTGGAAAATATAGGCTCATTAGAGGGACACGAGGGAGTAACCGGCTTAGAAATATTTGTACCCATAGCCGAAGCCAAAAAAAAAATCAAAAAGTATTACCTGAACGAAGCACGGCAATATCGAAAACCCTCTGACCGGTCTATAATGATAATAGGACAAGGAGTATTCTAAGCAAGTCCAGAAGGTACACTCACACAATCATAGAAGTTTGCACAAGTCATTGGGCAAAATGCATGCATGTGGAAAAGATGGACATTACGCATTATGATCACGGCTCAAGTTGTAAGGACATAACTAACAAAGAGACCGTTAAGAGATAACGTCCACTGAAAAAGGAAATAAAACCCGTGGAAGCACGGTCAATGCTGTGAGGTAATCCGTTCTCAATAATGGGCATTTTTTAAAACTTACCTTTGTAGCGATGACTGACAGAAGTATCGAGTACCATTGAAAAAAAAGTCTTTCCCCATCCTAATGAATACTAAATATATTCATATGATTTTCTGAGTATTTATTATTAAAATCTTTAGTCAAATTCATTTTTCTGACACAAAAAACTAATTAATAATATTATTTTAAAAATAAACACATTATAAATTTTATTAGCCAACAAATTGTAGAACAAATTTAATCTCAAGCGACTGTTGACATTGGTAATAATATATTGTTATTCATAATAGTCACTTTTGCTGAAAGGCGAGTTCGCAACTTGTTGTACGCCAAAATATATTCCAAAAAAATGTTTTTCGAAATAGCTATAGCTCGACCTTCGCTGACTGTGAGCTGTGACTTTTCTATAATATCAAAATACAACTAAAGAAACTCGACAGCATATTTTATACCCACTTGTAGTTGCAAGTTTTGACAAGGACTTAACCGTCGAAATAATCAAGTTGTAACCTCATATGTGAGTGGCGCTACGTATATTTTTAGAAATTAAAAAAAAAATTTTTTATTAGAATGAGCAAGTCAATATAGCTACAAAATTTTACGATTTTAGCTGCATCATTAAATGATTAACAAATATTTATGAATAACGCCCTATATCACATTGTTTTCCCCAGAAACGCTCTATTTCAGAATTTGGTTAAGGAACGTTTATTGAAATATATTTTATGTAAATATATATACATATATAGTTACCGTATTCATTAACATTTCAAATCGACTCGGATAATAACGCTACCTCCTAAACGTACCATAATTCATGACAAATTTTATTGTTTCTGAGCTAGTACAGGGTACCTCCGAAACCAAATAAATAAACAGAAACATTTTTGCTAATAAAAATTTAAAAATTTTGCTTGTATAAATAATAGTACAACTTTCTTAGAATTAATTTTAACATAACTTGCTTACACTGAGTTTTAGGAAAATGTTTAAAAGTTTTATTTTATCATAATAACAGTAAATGTGTTTATAATATTTTTAGTGCAACATTTATAAATCTCTATCTTACAGCTACAACAATTACTTTAATACTCCATTTTGTGTTAAAAATGCTTAAATTCATACGGAAATGAATTGTCACGACGATTGTTTCATATTTACAAATATCGTTACATTATATAGTTACTTTTACATATTTATCCCACATATTTTCAATTTTAACATACGCGATTTTAATCATATTATTAATATTTTGAAGTAGTAAGCAATACATTTTTTTTAAGACATTTATTTAAATTATTTTATTCTTTGGTTTTCTTCAAAACATTACAAGTTCTCGAACTATACATTCACAAGCAATTTTTAACATTATTTACACACACACTCATAGTGTTGTTCAAACAATTGTATTTACGTCAATCTGACAGTGTAGGGCAAACGCAAAATTTCCTGCACAATAGCTTTTGTTGGCAAGTTCGTGGTATTCATAGGACGAACGAATGATTTTAATTGGGTGTAAATTGCAAGCACAACACGAATATCAATAAAATGTAATAGTCTTTCTTTTGCCCACCGCTGTTTTTAACTAAAAAGCTTAAAATTGTAATATGGCAATTAAAAAATATGGGCGCTTATTTTTGTGCTGTTCCGTAGTAAATTTATATTTTTTGAGTAGTTTACAACTGATTAGAAAAATATATATTTGTTGACACCAACACCCTGTATTAAAAAGATAATAAGACTAAGTTGAATATAGCCTCAAATATTAGTTGTGCATTATTATCTGAGTAAACAAATCGTCACTTATAAATATTATTACTGAAGTATGTCGTTTGAAAATCGAGCATAAAACATAAAAGTTATAGAGAAAAAAAGAATGTCGCTGCTCTTACAGTGTGCCAAAAAAATGTCCTTTAAGTCATGTTAAAAATATCAGTTGTTTATATGGAAATAACCCAGTTGGCTGACTTGTTGTGTTTGGTGGTCGGTTTGACTGCAGGAAACGTTTGGCTTGTGGTATGTCTAACAAAAAGATTTTTTTCACCTTGGAAATAGAATAAAACAGAATATCCTTGAAACCCCTTACGCTGCTATTAAAGAGATATATTGTGATGAAATCAGAATTAACTGCAGATTATATCGAAATAGTTTTACACATATAAAGTTTCACAATTTATTTGAAAAACCCATTTAAAAGAACCGCGTGTAGCACTTTTCACGTCATAGAAGCTGAAATTATATGGGAAAAGGCCCCGAAAAAGTCCGAAAAACAATTCCGAATGATCCCGAAAATACCCCGACAACAATCCCGAAATATACCCAAAAATGATCCAGAAACGATCCTAAAACGATTCCAATAAATTCCGGAAAATCGTTCCGAAAGATCCTAAAAACAAAAAAAATTAAATAATTGGCACGATATATACGTACGAGGAGATTAAGGCGGAGCTTCTTTACCAATTTTTCGTGTGCTGCTTCTAATTTTTCCTAAATTTAGCGGAACCTACAGCACTGCCATTTTTAATGTTACCTGACCTCGATCCTTGGACCTTCGCTGTGGTAGTCCAGCAACACTACCGCCACACCCCGTCAGATACGGCAACAATCCCGAAACTATCTCCAAAAAGTTCCGATACGGTCCCGAAAAAGGCGCGAAAAAAGTTCAGAAATGATAATGAAATGATCTTAAGAAAGCCCCGAACTCTGCTAGAATTAGATATTTCCTAAATTCGGCATGTAGTAGCTAAATTCTATTAAAATACTCTGCTGCAGTTTTTTATTTCCGTTACAAAACTTAAAATTTCACTTTTCATCAAATATTTTGCATCGCCGTCTCAGAAATTAACGGGTTCATTATGTCAAACGCAACGCGACGCAACGAGTCACTTTTTCCCGGCTTACAGAAAAATTCTTATTAGATATGTATATAGGCGTTCGCTTCCTCCAGCGACTGTCAGTAAATTGGAGTAGCTGTGTGAATTTGTTTGGTATTGTGTCACGGTGGCTTACATAATCAGTCCCTAACTAATAAATTTTCAATTTTTTTAGAGGGTTTCTGGTACTCATCACTATATACAAATAATAGTCCCTGGGTGACCAAACTTTCCTCGGTATTTTCATAGGTTGCCCCTACAATTTAGTTTGCTTTAGATACTCATCAATGGAGCTTTTGAAAAAGAGATTTTAAAAACATATCTTGGCAAAGTTTTCAAAGTTTTTACAGGATCTATTGCTGAATTGAATGGTTAGAGATTGTCGGTTCGTATAAAATAATCGAGAAAGAATATCGGTTAACATTTTTTGATTTCTGTTTTATTTTTCAAGATAGAATTATTTATAACTTTTTATATTTAATAGCTCCGTTCCGACAAACTCAAAAGTTTGTCCTTGAGTTTTGTGCACAGTCATGGCAAATATTGGCCTAACTGGAAATTGATGCCGTTGCTTGGTATGCCCCAGCGGCCCCTTGGACGAGTGTGATTTTCGGTATATGTACTTATTTGCCGGATTTTTGTTGTCCAGTAAATTTTAATTATGCGACACATTCTTCGCTTAGATATACTCTCCAAACATCTCCACTTGAATTTTTATTAACTTCAGAAATTGTTTTTTAGCTGTATGCATTTTTCAGATCCCACTTTTATCTTAAATACTATCCCCAATTTATAAATTTTTCAAATAACAATACCATTTTACTATTTAACGTACACCAGTTAAATGTCAAAATTTGATTTTCCCAAGTTGAAAAGCTGTTTGCACTTTTTTGACCTCAGAAAGCATTGTTGATATCTCAACACCATTACATGAAACCGTTTGCTACGAGGCGACTGAGTTTGCTTCAGTGAACTTCCCATTTCGGCATTTATCGTGTAGCACTCACGCGAAAAGATCAGGTGGAAACAAAAAGTGTCAACTTTACTTAGAAATATTTTTTTTTTAAATACGCACAAAAATACAGTTCGTTTGAAACCTATATTGGCTTATTTCATTTCATTTAAAAAAAATCAGATAGGTGGCAAACCCGTACAGATATCCTGTGTGGCAACACCTAGGTAAAAATTCTTAGAACGTGGTACACTATGTACATTAGACTGGGTCGATTTATTCATCGATATCGCGCCATCGATTTTTCGATAGATTTTGGGCTCAGGAAAAAAAAGTTCCACTACACATAACCAAAAAAATAAATTTCGAGCCTGCGAAATTTAATTTTTTTGACTTTGTTCGACTTGGATTTTTAAGGTTTTTTCACGATCTACTAAAAAAATTTTCGTTTGATTTTAAAATTTTCATGTACATATACCCTGTCCGACCCAAAAATGCCCGATAAAAACGTTGGCGATAACAGTTTTTTGAAAAAAAAAAATATTTTTTGGGTTTTGGGGAGTATTTTGGTCAAAAAATTTACCCTTTCGCCATTTTTTTTAAAGGGGTTTTCAGCATACATGCAATAATGTTTCCGATGAAAACGAATTTGTTTCATATTTCCGGTCCCACTTAAATATATACGCTAAAAACGTTGCCGACAACAGTTTTTTGAAAAAAAAAATGTATTTTCGGGTGGCGCGATCTCTATCTCTATGGCGCGATATACAACAGGTATATCATCATAAACCTCCTAAGAGATTTTTGCGCCAAGCTTCTCTTCCAATTTGTGGTGTGCCGATTTGAATTTTCCCTACAAATTGGTGGGACCTACAGTTTTTTGCCGACTCCGAACGGCATCTACAAAGGAGACGAATTTTTGCTGAGAAGCCTGTCATGGCAGAAATACACTCCGAGAGTTTGCCAAACCACTGCCGAGGGGCGACCCCGTTTTGAAAAACTTTTTTCAAATCACTTTTGATGTTACCTGTACCAGGGCTCGAACCATGGACCTTCGGTGTGGTAGGCCGGCAACACTACCTTCACACCACGACTGCTACCGATTACATTATAAATTTTGAGACGCTGCTAGTAACTTCAGAAATTGTTTTTTAGCAGTATGCATTTTTCAGATCCCACTTTTATCTTAAATATCCCCAATTTATAAATTTTTCAAATAACAATACCAATTTACTATTTAACGTACACCAGTTAAATGTCAAAATTTGATTTTCCCAAGTTGAAAAGCTGTTTGCACTTTTTTGACCTCAGAAAGCATTGTTGATATCTCAACACCATTATATGAAAGCTTTTGCTACGAGGCGACTGAGTTTGCTTCAATGAACTTCCCATTTTGGCATCTATCGTGTAGCACTTACGCGAAAAGATCAGGTGGAAACAAAAAGTGTCAAATTTACTTAGAAATATTTTTTTTTTTAATACGCACAAAAATATAGTTCGTTTGAAACCTATATTGGCTTATTTCATTTCATTTAAAAAAAATCAGATAGGTGGCAAGCCCGTACAGATATCCTGTGTGGCAACACCTAAGTAAAAATTCTTAGAACGTGGTACACTATGTACATTAGACTGGGTCGATTTATTAACCGATATCGCGCCATCGATTTTTCGATAGATTTTGGGCTCAGGAAAAAAAGTTCCACTACGCATACCCAAAAAAAATAAATTTCGATCCTGCGAAATTTAATTTTTTTGACTTTGTTCGACTTGGATTTTTAAGGTTTTTTCATGATCTACTAAAAAAATTTTCGTTTGATTTTAAAATTTTCATGTATACCCTGTCCGACCCAAAAATGGCCGCTAAAAACGTTGGCGATAACAGTTCTTTGAAAAAAAAAAAATATTTTTTGGGTTTTGGGGAGTATTTTGGTCAAAAAATTTACCCTTTCGCCATTTTTTTTAAAGGGGTTTTCAGCATACATGCAATAATATGTTCGATGAAAACGAATTTGTTACATATTTCCTGTCCCACTTAAATATATACGCTAAAAACGTTGCCGATAACAGTTTTTTGAAAAAAAAAAATGTATTTTCGGGTTTTGGAAAAGTCGATTTTTCGACCAAAACAAGTCCCAAAACCCGAAACTAAAAAATGAAATTTCGCAGGCTCGAAAATAATTTTTTGGGTATGCGTAGTGGAACTTTTTTTCCTGAGCCCAAAACCTATCGAAAAATCGATGGCGCGATATCGGTGAATAAATCCACCCACCCTAATGTACATACCAAATTTCATCCAAATCGGTTGAGCGGTTTCCGATATATTCTGAATAAACAAATATACAAGAATAGCTCGTTTAAAATTATAAGATTTATTTAATGTTAAGGTTGCAAGAATAAATAAAAAAACAAGTAATGAGGCTATACGAGTATATGTATCACCTAAGAAAACCAGGTCTTTGGCCCCTGACTCTAGAAGGCGTATTAGAAATTTTCGGTATGCAATATTTGTATGCTTAGAACCTCGAAAAAATTATTTTGAATTTTCTTTTCGACGCACAGTTTAATCTTATGAAGATTATTACGATTGACAACGTTCTCAAAATGGCATCCTGGTTCAAGATTTAAATTTCATCAAAACAAAAGCTTATCTTGTACGTTTTCTTCTTTAATCACAAAGCATTCAATTTAAGCCCGAAGAAACAAAGCCAAATTAATGAGTCATCTTATAATAGAGTAAATAAACATCCGAGCGTTTATTGCCTCTTCAGCTTAAAGAAAAAAAAAAACAAAAAGAAAAGGAATAAATATCAACATAAAACTGTTAACAGAAAAGATTTAGTGTTGCACACAGCAGTAATTGGAGCTGCAGCTTTCTTGTCTACTTAGTAATAAAAGTTGATAACACTTGCATACCTACCTAAGCCTAGCTAACACAACCACAACAAATACACGCTCTGCATACAGTTCATACAGAATGAGTAAGTGACCAAATAATTCTGTGTCCATCACAGTAACACACACACACACCCATATAAACATACATTCTTTGAACATTCGTTTTATCTAAAGCCAAATCTTGTCATCCGTTGTTGTGGCTGTCGTCGTCGTCGAGAAAATGCCACGTGTGGAGGAGTTTGCTGACAGGAGTGTTGCAGTTGTTGTGGTTTTTGTTGTCATTCCAGTTGATGTTGAGCTCAGAGTGCTAACATTTGTTGTAGGATCACTTGTACCGTTGTTAATATTATTTTTATTGTTGTTGCCATTACTAGCAGTCATAGCAAATGGCTTTGTACTACCGTTAATATCTTCGTAATCCAATTCATCAAAAACGCTTACGGCAATACTGCTTTCATTGTTTTTGTGACTATGCTTACTCGCTGTCGTACGATCATACTGTCAAGATATGCCGCTAACATTTGTCGTATCTTGGACAACACCTGCAAGAGGAGTAGGTGCTGGGGGTTGTGTGGTTGTATCATTTGTGGGTTTGGTCTCCAGAGCAGTCGCCGTCCACAGCTGACGTGGCGAAATTACAGTTTGCTGTGTGCTGCCATTTTGCTTAGACACTTTGCTGGATTCGGTTTTCAGCACGAGACCATAGTGTTCTATACTGGACGTACCATTGAGGGAAGTTAACGATGTCAACTCATGACTGTTCGGACAGTTACTAATACTAAAACGCTGATGATATGCACTGGTGTTATTGCTGCCAATTGGTGCTGAGTGCCGTAAACATTCTCGTTGTGATGTCATTGTGGAGTTACGAAACATTCCTGAAAATAAGGAAAGAAAAATATCTTGGTTAAAGGAGGGTTGGAGGGGTACAGCTGCATAGTTTAAAGTATTTATCAACATTTCGCATGTTTAAGTGATTTAGGTAAAACGTGCATAATTTACAGGCATATATCTCCGTCTGAGTGAAAGATAACCCTATTTCGGAATAGAAGCTGTATAATCAATTATCTCAAAATTTGTTCAAAGAAGAGATAGCACTTTGTATGGACGGAAGGCAGCTTGAACAATTACGTTTTAATTTACGAATCATAGGCCGTTTTTTATACGCCATTTTGAAGATAGATAAGATTTTTTTTACTCGCCTAATATTAATTATATTTTTTTTTCTTCAAAGGAAATTTCAAATTTTGAAACAAAGTCCATTTTGTATTTTGTTCAAAAGACGCTTAGTGCTTACGAAAAAAAAATCTGCTATAAGAAAGTATTTTTTGAAACGCTTGGAAATGTTTTATAGTGCAGACCCCGTTTTTCCAAAATCTTTTTTCGATATAAAGCGCACTCATATATAAAATATCATTTATCAGAAACAAATAAGTTCGTAGTGGCTCGTGTCACCACCCACTTTGCCCAAACGATATATAAGATGTATCATACCCAGCTAACCCCTGAACCTATTTTTAAAATTTCATGAAAACTGGATGAGTTCTTTCGACGTTCATAAAAGACACAGACATCCATGCACAAACAAATTTGTGGGCGTGGTAACAACCACTTTAATAAAACTTTCAAAATCTTGATTAAAGGACATATATCTATTATATATATTTCTTGCGTAACAAACTTTGACCGCATTGTACTCTGAACCTACTGAACCGATTCTTATCAAATTTGGTATCGACTTAAAAGATTGTTCGAATTAAGAGATAGGACACTTTTTATTTCAATATATTGAGGGGGCATGGCATGGATAACTCGATACATTTTTTATACTGCATATATTCGAAGCGTAATGCTAGAAATTTGAAGTTCGATGAGCCGCTTAGCCGACGACCGCCGTGGTGTGGGTAAGGTTCACGGTTCGAGTCCTGGGACAGGTAACATCAAAAGTGGTTAACAGTTTTTTAAAAACGGAATCGCCCCTCGGCAGTGGTTTAGCCAACTCTCCGAGTGAATTTCTGCCATGAAAGGCTTCTCAGCAAAACTCGATCTGCTGTTTAATTGTCGCTCGGTGTCGGCAAAAAACTATAGGTCCCGGCAATTTGTAGGAAAAATTAAAAGCAGAACACCACAAATTGCTAGATATACTCGAGCTGCTAGTATCCAAATTTATGACGAATTGAAATTTTATATAGCCTGGGGCTTTTCCAAATTATGTATAGCCTTTGCTGTGCCCAGTGAATCCAAGAGACTTCTATGAAAATTTTATAGAAATCGGCTGAGTACAGTGTACGCCCATAAAAGACATCCACACACTTTTATTTCTAAGATTTTAATTTCAATATCCCATAGAATTCTAATTTAAGAGTCGTACAAAGCCGTATTCTAAACTTTTTGCACATCTTTAGAATATTCAAATTTGAAACCATTATATATATTAAATGTTATATGTATACAAAAATAATATATAGAAGTTTTTATGGACTTCAGTCGGTGCAAAGAACAATAAATATTTGATATGATGAGATTCATGCCGCTTGCTCTTCGACTTCTTAAATACTTTCTCACTTTCTTTGCATGTAATTAATTTTCCTAACAACAGAGCCAACAATTTTTCCACAGCTCTTCGCCCGTAAAATAATAGAAAATGTAGCTAAAAAATTATTGTAAACAGGCCACCACTTAATTTAACATTGAAAAATGTCCAGTTTAGTTTCTGTAAAAAATGTTGTATTTTATGTGAGTGACACTAAATGGCTTATACTCAAACGGACAGTAAATGGCTCACAAAAAATTATGCGCCACATAAGCTTATTTAATAAATCGATACAACTTATTAATCGTGGCCTAAATTCTGTAAGAAGTTTTTATAATAAAATGTTATACAAACCCAAACAAAACGAAATTATATGCAGCAGCCAAAACAAATATATTCTATGTCTCAAGATAAATCTCCAGGAGTACATTGAGAAAGAAAGCATTTAATTATATCCAGCAGTTATGTAGTGATTCGCACAAACATACATATGACCAACAAGCCGAAACTAAAATCATACGTCCTTTGGCTTCTGTCATTTTAATGAAGACAACCCAAATGCATTTTTACGTAACATCTTTTATTTACATGCACTATACGCCAATTTCACTATATGTACAAAAAATGTGTGTTAAATTTTATCGCCACCACTGTGTACAGTGACAAAACAATATTTCCATTTGGTAGAATATATCCTAAACTGTAACTGGGGCATCTGGCAATACATTGGTGAAAATTGCATTTAATTCGACTCCCCGGTTTGTGTGAGAAACCCTAACAAACATACCGACAGACACACAAAATTTCTAAAAGCCGTTGTTTTGGCTGTTATTAATCGAATATGAATTTTTTGTTAGATTAATAATGTGTAGATATCGTCCTGTCATAATTTTATTATGTGTAAGGAAAAAACATTTTAAAACCGTTGTTTTTACAGAGGAAACCATGTAGCTCCCTAATTACTTACGTAATTTTTTGACAGGTGTATTTGCTTGAAGTATAATAAAACTGCCATCTACAGCGACTGTAGCTGTATATTCGAGGATATTTCTTGCATACAATAGGGCAAAATTAAAAAAATATGGCTTCAAATTTCGTATTGTCTGTTTGTTTTTAACTTACGTGAGACATCAAGAATGGAGGTAGTTTCACCAATGGCCCAACAAGTCCTGTTATTAGAACAGTTAAACAGCGACTTGTTGTGTAAAAATGAAAAATTTCTATGCAATGTGACAAATGAACCCGCCGAATCAAAAACGAAACACATGAAATGCGTGTGTGTATACAGCAACGAACTCTGTTTGACACGATCTTATTATTAGGTCATGGTTTCACTCAATAAAATTTTGAGTCTTATGGCAACATCACTTTACTTTTGGGAACATCACAACCAGCCTTGCCATATTAATAATACCCATATTGGAAAATTTGGAAAATTTCTTTGGGATCTTTGTAGAGTACCTATTTGTTGCCAAAAGTAGGTGATAAAGGACCCATTTAAATCTCTGAGCTATGCCACAATAAAGTTTTTTTCAACCTAGCTAACCAGAATGGGGCCTTTTCAATCTAAAGCTTTAGGTCAATATAAGAATGGGATACTTTCAAAACGTGCCATCTTGTTAAATCACATCCCGTAATAGACTACAATAACTTGCCTCTTTTGATGTGATAACGACAAGCCGAAAGGTCGAGAACAGCTGCTTAATGTATTGTTTTAATCTTATGTCTTTTCCATTAAATTTTTATGCGTCCTTTGTAATGTTGAAACAATCGAGGGCAAGAATTTATTTTTTTCTTCGAAAATTCATTAATAAAAATCCTCCAAAAAACAATCACTCAATCAATCACTCGCTAACACTATTTTCAAGCAGATGTCACACCAATAAAAGTCAAATTGCTAACAACGCTATCAAAATCATTAAGTGCAACTGTATACTTAAGGCCATGTTATATACTGTAGACTTTACGTTACGTGACTTAAGAACCGTCACTTACGGTTCTGTTATAAGAATTCCAGCCAGCAATTAGCCGGTACTTAAGTCGATTTGGAAGTCTGATTTTTGATTGTTTATGTAAGTTCTTAATAATGTTTACGTTATGGAATACCTTTTTTGAATTTTAGTTTATTTTAAATATTATTTCAGGGTCGAGTTTCATGTGAAGTAAAATACCTTTATCTGTATCTTTTTCGTTGCTTTGCGTATCTTTAATGTAATTGGAACGAACAACCACGATGGATATTCTATTTTTAACAAACTCATTATAACCTCAAGTTTCCCGTTCACTTATGAGTATTTTCTTATAGAGCTATTTAGGTTAACACAAAATAATATGTAGTTCGAACGAAGTGTTAGTGTAACGAAGTTATGAAAAACATTCACTAAAAGTGGTAGGAACCGCGGTATTTATCAACAATTTGTAATCCGGCAAAACGATTTGACTTAATTTCTTGTTGTTGATTTTCCGGCAGGGTGGAAAGACGATGTATATTGTAATTCTGCCATCTTCAGTGTTTCGTTTCTTTCTGAACGATGAAACCGATTTAGTACAAAAACCAATTTCACGAGGTATCACGGAAAATCGTCTCAATATACCTTCATTTTTAAGTCACTTCTCGGTATGGACTCGAAACGTTATCAATAGTTTCACTACTAGATTGCTAGGTAGTATCTTAAAAAAAAAATGCGATAAATCCACACGAGCGAGAAATTTAGAAATTTCCTTTTAAAAAAGTGAAATAATGAAAGCGAACTTTGAGTAGCTTCTAGAAATCTTTAGATAAAAAGCTGGCTCAAAGCTCGAAGACAATGAAACATTGAACGAAAAAAATTCGCTAGGTGGCGCTTGGATCAATATACTTATTAAGAAAACTCGTTAGAACGAAAGAAAATTTTCTATAGATTTTTAAGGAAGTCCCCTTGGAAATAGAGTGTTTAAACATGGAACAGGGTGGATGCGCCCTTTCTTTCATTTCCTTTCCATACCCTTTCCATTTCCTTCCCTTCCTTTCCTTTTCTTTTCTTTACTTTTCCTTTCTCATATTTTCTTTACTTTTCTTTTCTTTTATTTTTTTCTTTTATTTTATTTTCTTTTCTTTCCTTTTCTTTTCTTTACTTTCCTTTACTTTCCTTTCCATTAATTTTCTTTTCCTTCTTTTCCTTTCCTTTCCTTTCCTATCCTTTCCTTCACTTTCTTTAAAGAAACTTTGTTTTATTCTTTTTTATCTTATTTCATTTATTATATTTTACTTTATTTCAATTCACACAAACCCAACCACAAATACAAAACAAACTTTGGTGCTAAATAAACACTTCGTAGGTATCAGCAATGAAGTTTACATATTTGCTCATATTTTACATTGCTTGTATAATGTCTCCAACAAAGAAACCTTTCGTGTTCTCAGGAGAGCCGCTGACACTGGGCATCGAGCAATAAGTGATCAATGCAATAAAAACAACTAAAGAAAAAATGCATGACATGTCTACTCACACAACAAAGGCTCTACAGTGCGAATAATTGTTTCTCATTGCTCCACTACCCAGCTTACCAAAGTCGGAACGCTCCGAAATAACGATCCAAAAAGAGTCCGTAATTTGAGCTTTTTTGGAGTGTTATTTAGTAAACATCAAAAAAGCCACTTTTTTATGAAGATTCACGGAGCCTTGGGAGAAGAAATGAATATTGTAGAGCGGATAAACTGCAAGGCTCAGTTATATGAACGATTTAGAGCATTTTCTGATCCTTTTTGTTGTACGCGTAAAGAGAATTGTGAGAAAATAAACGTTGGAGAGCGGATAAGTAGCAACGTGCAATTATATGTATGTTTTAGAGCATTTTCTGAGGTTTTTTTATTTTACGTAATGGAACGTAAATTGTCTTTTTCTCCTGAATGTTTATCAATAGGCAAAAGTTGGAAGCCAACTAAAGTGCATTTAAAATAAAACAAAGTCTATTATAGAAATTTTATTAAATACATATATGAGTGTTAAAAACCTATAAGAATCTAAGCAAAAGAGTAAAAAAAAGTGCCAAAAAAGGCTCAAAAAAAAGCTTCAGAAAACCATTAATAAAAGGCTCCGAAAAAAGTCCAAAAATACTCCGAAGTTCATTTAAAAAGAGTCATAAAACGCTCCAAATTCATCGGATTCGGACTCATTTTGGACTCTTTTTTATGACTCCTTTTAGGGTGCCCGCGTAGAACGATATTTCGCTCCATTTGGGCTCCGAAAAAAGCTCATTTCGGAGGGTAAAGCTCCGAGAAATGTGCGTTTTATGGCTCCGAAAGGAGTCTTTTTTCCTACTTTTGGTTAGCTGGGTACTAACTCTTCGCACTCACAGTGAGAGCCGACCACACGAGTAATACAAACACATGCATGACATGTCTACTCACACAACAACGGCTCTATAGTGGCACTTGTGTTAGTGGATTTTTAAAGTAAATTTTTCAATATTATAATCAATTTTTTTTCAGTTTTTTTTAATTAACGGCACTGCAGTTCCGCCAAACCTATGCATTCATATATAATTGTTCATAGCTTAAATGAATAGTTTGGCCATAAAGTGGGACAATTTCCCCCCAACTTGCGCATTTATATTATAGATTATTATAACACAGCTCACACACAATTTGATATGGTATAACCAGATATATTCTGTTATGTGGCTCAAAATCGAAAGATTAAAAAAAATAGAAATATCGCTTAAACAATTTGGAATCTTGCGTTTGATGTTTAGTAAATTTCCGTTGAGCTAGAGCCTTGAACGATGAAGCGCTCTTCAGAGGCCGGCGAGAATGCAACAAAAATTGCTGTATTTTTTAAGGCAATAAGGGTAGTCTTCAAATATTTTTTCCTCTTTTCATTTTGAATAATAAAAACAAACTTTTGAAGGGCTTGCCTAAACTTCAATATATCTCTTAAAAAACAGAGCAAAGATCTTTCAACAACCTACTAAAAAATGGCGAGTTATAAACATATTTAAAAAATAACCTAACACAGTAAAAACTGAATTTGCTGTTATTATTTTGATTTGGCCCCATTGTCCAGCAGTCAGATGCCAAATATAGGCCCATATACTTATACAAGGTGGCGCAAAAGTAAGCTTCGGATGTTCAGCATATCGGTTGTGGCACGTGCAGTGTGTGCTGTTGCACCATCTTGTTGGAACCACATGTTTTCCAATCCCAATTCATCAAGTTGCGGCAAAAAGAACTCGTTGGGCATTGCTCTGTAGCGCTCACCATTCACAGTAACCGTTTGGCCCCGACCGATTATTGGTCAAATAAATAGTCAGCAATATTCCGCGTTCTGGAGCAGTGTAGCGTAACATTGTTTATTAACGTGTATTTCGCATGTGTTTACTACACAAATGTCAAAACAGAACTGACTTTAGGGGCCAGTCGCAAAATTTATAGCATTTTCTGATAGGAGGATTACTTTTGCGCCACCCTGTACATACTAAAAGTGGAAAATAAGAGAATATCTGACTGCTGGTCAGTCTTGCTAAAAACAGCAGTTGGTATGAGTGGCAAAGAGCCACCAGATTTAGCTCAGACCGTTGCCTCTGTTGGTGACACATGCAAGTGTTACTATGACTTGCTGTTGACATTCAGAAACAGACGACTTTCTAATAATGTAACTGTTGCTTATGGCTACATGACTAGGACAATAGAGCTTTGCTTTTCCGTCTCGGTTTTCGTGTATTTTTTTTTCAAGCTAAAATTGCAAATATTTCTTTTGATAAACTTTGTCCATCTTTCACTACTATCTAGCATTCTTTGAGCTATCTTTTTCTTCATTTCCTTGGTAGAAAAATAATAGAAAAAGTTTCTTGGTAAATGCGTAATCAACATAAAAAGCAGATGTTGCTAAGCTGCTGCTCAGATTATGCAGAGCTGATAAATATTCTGCAAAATTAATTTAGAGCACTAAAATGAAAATGTGAACTTTTCAGCTTTTTACTGTTGTAGCATATCATTTTGTGGCTACTTAAAATTTTTTTTTTACAGTTTTTTCGAACCACATTTAAACTGATGGAAAATTGCAAATAACAAACAAGCAAAATTTGAGGAAAGGATAGACTAACAAAAAGTCAGTGGGCTTCCAATATCTAAATACATATAATAAAATTGTAACAGGTCATGTCGGTACATTGCAGATGTTAAAAAAAATGTATAGCAGTGACCCAATAGAATAAAAATTAACAGTTTTTAGGAATTTTATCGGTTTGCCTGTACGTTTGTTTGCGTATCATTCAAAAACTGCTAAATATAATGGAGTAAAACTTTCATCGTTGCATTAGTAGACGTCTAACGCAAAGTTTAAGATATCCCTTATTTCGATAACTCTCCCAGTTTCGGAGTTATCGACCAATGTGTGAACCAAAATATGTTACTACAATGTGGGTATCAACCAAAAGTGCGAATGAGTGCTGAAATTAGCTATTAGACTAAGTGCCATATCACAACTAGTTTCGGAGATTCATATAATTATAAAATCACACTCAGCATATTAAAAGTTCTAAGAAGCGTGTTCAGGTCTTCTAGTAATTCAATAAGAGAACAATTGGAACAGTGCAATGATAAGCAGATTTATTATATTAGCTTAAGTTGAAGCTATTTATCTGGGGCGACTCCAAAAAAAATTCTTGCTTAATGGGTATATCTGTTTTATTACGAGGAGATGCAACCTTCTGTGGAGATCTAGTTAAGATAGGTAAAGAATTTTTGTAGGGTTAACATCACATCAGGTTCCAATTATATGCAGGGTAGTTATCGATTTTCCAGAATCTTATGCTATATGTAATTCATATCAGATATATTCAGAGAGCAGAGGGGACGGTAAGAAAAAAAGACGAGTGAAAAGTAATAACAAATAAAATTTTATTTACTTTTTTAAAAAATAGGATTGACCCCGATAAAGTCCTGAAATGATTCCAAAATAGTCCAGAAAACTATACCGATATGATCCGAAAATAGCCCATAAAACAATCCAGAAAATATCCTGAAAAGACCCTGAAAACCCCGCAAAATGATATCTAAAACAATTCCGAAATTGTCCTGAAAAATCCCAAAATTATTCCTAAAACTATCCCGAAACTACGCCGATAAGAACCAAGTAGTCCCCAAGTATATTTAAATAACCAATAACATTTCACTCGGCACTCAAATTTTTTTGAATAATAAATAAAGTTTTATTCGATGTTTCAAGTATTTAAGTAATTTTGTATTCAAAGTGAACCAACCCTGATTTCACGATATTGCTTAATTCCAGAATATGCAAGTTCGAGAGTCCAAGAAAAATCGTTCCCGCGGCCTTCGGATTAATACCAGAGGTTGTTTATAAAGGACTGTATTCCTTTCGGGAGAGGGCTGTTCTTTTCGTAACACTGCCGTTAATCTTAGTGTAGTGTTTTTTAAAACGAAGTTGTACAGCCCGAAAATTGACTTGCCGATTTGGAAAATTGTTCACCCTCATCTCCGCATCGTCTTTTTCCTCGTTTTCCACATCAGATTTTAACCTTTCCTTTCTTCTTCCTTCCATTTTTCACATTCCTGCTCGAAAATGATTACATATTTGTCAATACTTGAAACATCTTCCGCTCTCCCCTCAACATATCTTATTTATTCCATATTCATCATTCTATACCTTTTAATACTCCCACCTCTTTATCTTTCCTTTTCCTCTCTCTTTTTCTATCTCTTTGCTTTTCCTTTCTCGCTTTCTTTCCCTTTACATTTTCCTTACCTTTGCCATTTCCTTTTCCATGCCCTTTATATTTCTCGTTCCCTTTTTCTTTCCATTTTTTTCGCCTTCTATCTTCATCTTTCTTTAACTGTTCTTCTAAAATAATTTTTATTTTCCTAAAGATTTGCTTTGTATGGGAGATGCCACGCCTATTTTTTGCTTATTATTATTATTATTTACTAGTCGAATAATCCATAGTTTTTGATGTATAAAGGGAACAATTTTTCGTCATCCCTTGTCAAATTTGGTTTTGTAACATGGCGTTCCGCCATCTTCAGTGTTTAGTTTCGTTCGCAGAACAACTGATGGCGGAAAATCAACGAAGCAAAAGAAATCGATATTTTCCCCTCACTAGTAAAGTTAAAAAAAAAATCATATTTCATGCCGGTTTAGAAAAATCGGTCGACAAGCAATGTAATTTTCGAAATCATCTCAACGAAACCAACTTACCTCTGTTGCCGTGGGGACATGATATAATCTAATTTATTTTGTTGTGTTGATCTTCCGACAGGGTAGTAAGCTGATTTTTGTTGGAACGATTTTCCGTCATCCCTTGTCAAGTTTGGTTTTGTGACAAACCGGTTTCGGCGTTCTGCCATTTTCAATGCCTAGCTTCGTTCTGGTCTGTGTCTATCCGCTGCGTTGTTTTTATAGTCCGTGGGTGCTGTGGCAGGTAATGTCAGTCTATGTTTTCGTGGTAGGTAACGTTAATATGCGTGTGTGTGTGCGCGGTATTGATACGTCCGAATTGTTATCTGTCCCAAGGGTGGTTTTTGTAGGTATGTAGACATACCGCTTGTTAGCTAAGCGGTAGGTTGATGTAGGTAGAAATCGGTGATTTTTGCAGTTTGGTTCATATTTCGTTTTTGCTTGTTCATTGTTACGTGTTTGGTTGCTGTACCTGCTGGCTTGTGCTGTTTTTTGTAAACTAGTTTTAAGGGTTCAAATATTTCGTCAGAGATAGTGTTGGTTTGTTCGTTTATGATCCTGCCGTCAAATGTTTTTAACTTGTATATCTCCATGTTCTCAAGTACATTGAGCCGCCGGCCTTTTCCTTGTACGTGAAGTATTCGAGCCGTTGTTTTTATGTTAGCTGGGGTGCAGTTGTTTTCAAACATGTGGTTCGCGAAATTAGATTCTGGTATTATGGTGGGTTTTCGTGTTTTTTTGTTGTAGTCCCTGATATGCTCTCGGAATCTTGTGCTTATTTTCCTTCCTGTTTGTCCTATGTAGCTGTATTGACATTCACAAGTAAGCCTATACACTCCGTGTCTGTTGAATGGGTCATCAGAATTAGTGTCGGTTCTTAGTTTTTGTCCGACGTTGTTCGATGTTCTGAATGCTGTGTTGATGTTATATCTTTTAAAGAACTTTGCTAATTTGTACGTCGCTTTTCCAGTGTATGTCATTGCCGTCCAAACCATTGGATTTTCCTCTACGTTTATATATATATATTTATATATATATTTGAACCCTTAAAACTAGTTTACAAAAAACAGCACAAGCCAGCAGGTACAGCAACCAAACACGTAACAATGAACAAGCAAAAACGAAATATGAACCAAACTGCAAAAATCACCGATTTCTACTTACATCAACCTACCGCTTAGCTAACAAGCGGTATGTCTACATACCTACAAAAACCACCCTTGGGCAGATAACAATTCGGACGTATCAATACCGCGCACACACACACGCATATTAACGTTACCTACCACGACCACATAGATTGACATTACCTGCCACAGCACCCACGGACTATAAAAACAACGCAGCGGATAGACACAGACCAGAACGAAGCTAGGCATTGAAAATGGCAGAACGCCGAAACCGGTTTGTCACAAAACCAAACTTGACAAGGGATGACGGAAAATCGTTCCAAAAAAAATCAAATATAATCTAACTTAATAAGTTTTTCATTAACTCATTTTAAGTAAAATATTTATTTTGAAATTAAGTTACTTTACACTTAGTTTATGCATTAATATTTTTTTTAACCTAAACCACCTTGTTGTGAGCATAATGTTAGGCTTTTATTGAACTACCTACTGTGACTAGTATACGAGTATATGTGTGTAGCACAGTGTCATTGTATTTTTATTGAATACGAGTGAAATTGACTTTGTTGAACGATGATATTAACAACATACATAAATTTAAGTTGTCCATTGTATATCATTTTCTTAATTGAGACATTGAGTAATATTAATTAAAACAGCCCAATTAATTCTTACCGTAATGTGATGCTACACGACGAGTTTTCGGTGAGCTCGGACATGCATACAAAAATGACCGTTGAGTGTCTGTAAGAGGAACATAAAAAGACGAATTGACTGGGAGATGGACAACTGGGGAGTAATAATATGTTAAGCGAAACAATTGACCGAACAAATTAAAATAAAAGCAACAATAAAGCACAAATAATGTGTTGGACGTATAATATGAAATACAATAAAAAAGCGCATGTGAAATGAATGTAAAAGAACAAAGTGGATTATGATATATTAAGAAAAATGTAATTGAAAAATTACAAATTATCAGCTACATTGAACACACGAAAATCATTTCAAGTAAAATTGCACTTACCATTTCGTTTGATGCGATTGTGATCCGGTGAACCGGAACATGAGTATCTCGAAGTCATGTTATCTCGTCTGTTCAATGATTCAGCACCAATGTGGACGAAGGGACACCAGCGGAAGAATAGTTTGAAACCATAGCGGAATCTATGTTATTTGAGCAGAAATATAAGAAGAAATTCAGAATTGTGAAGCAAGAATAAATTATAAAATTGAATATGTGAAATCGACTTTAATATTTTAAATGGTTTGTAACCAATTTTAATTGCACGCAAAAGATTCAGAACTCCACGCCAGGCCGTTTGAGCGTTTAAGCATTTTAACATCTTTTGCAGCTATGCAAAAAAATAACCGACAAAACAGGTGAGATTTTTGCATTTTGACTTGGGTGGATAACAGACAGCTGCACTGGGGTGTAGAGTTCCGGAGATACTAGTGTATGCTGAAATGAACTAACTCTCAGAGCTCTACGCACCGGTGTGTCCCACCCGAGTAACTTTATTATAACTAAACTGTTGTGATTGCAAGAATAATTTTATTACAAAAAAAAATTTATTTTATTTTATATCGTTTATTTTAATTTAAATAACTTAACTTTATTTTATTTTATTCTATTTTATTTTATTTTATTTTATTTTATTTTATTTTATTTGATTTTATTTGATTTTATTTGATTTTATTTGATTTTATTTGATTTTATTTGATTTTATTTGATTTTATTTTATTTTATTTTATTTTATTTTGTTTTATTTTATTATATTTTATTTTACATATTTTTTATTTTATTTTACTTTATTTTATTCGACTTGATTTGATTTGATTTGATTTGAATCGATTTGATTTGATTTGGTTTTATTTTATTTGATTTAATTTAATTTAATTTTATCTTATTTTATATTATTTAATTTAATTTTTGATTTTTGTTGGAACGATTTTCCGTCATCCCTTGTCAAGTTTGGTTTTGTGACAAACCGGTTTCGGCGTTCTGCCATTTTCAATGCCTAGTTTCGTTCTGGTCTGTGTCTATCCGCTGCGTTGTTTTTATAGTCCGTGGGTGCTGTGGCAGGTAATGTCAATCTATGTGTTCGTGGTAGGTAACGTTAATATGCGTGTGTGTGTGCGCGGTATTGATACGTCCGAATTGTTATCTGTCCCAAGGGTTGTTTTTGTAGGTATGTAGACATACCGCTTGTTAGCTAAGCGGTGGGTTGATGTAGGTAGAAATCGGTGATTTTTGCAGTTTGGTTCATATTTCGTTTTTGCTTGTTCATTGTTACGTGTTTGGTTGCTGTACCTGCTGGCTTGTGCTGTTTTTTGTAAACTAGTTTTAAGGGTTCAAATATTTCGTCAGAGATAGTGTTGGTTTGTTCGTTTATGATCCTGCCGTCAAATGTTTTTAACTTGTATATCTCCATGTTCTCAAGTACATTAAGCCGCCGGCCTTTTCCTTGTACGTGAAGTATTCGAGCCGTTGTTTTTATGTTAGCTGGGGTGCAGTTGTTCTCAAACATGTGGTTCGCGAAATTAGATTCTGGTATTATGGTGGGTTTTCGTGTTTTTTTGTTGTAGTCCCTGATATGCTCTCGGAATCTTGTGCTTATTTTTCTTCCTGTTTGTCCTATGTAGCTGTATTGACATTCACAAGTAAGCCTATACACTCCGTGTCTGTTGAATGGGTCATCAGAATTAGTGTCGGTTCTTAGTTTTTGTCCGACGTTGTTAGATGTTCTGAATGCTGTGTTGACGTTATATCTTTTAAAGAACTTTGCTAATTTGTACGTCGCTTTTCCAGTGTATGTCATTGCCGTCCAAACCATTGGATTTTCCTCTACGTTTACTCTTTTTTGTGTTCCATGGCTACTTCTGAGTTTATCCACAAGTGCTTTCTTGTATCCATTATTTGCCGCTATGTTATATATTGTTTTAAGCTCTCTCCAGTATGCTTCCTGTGTGAGCGGCGTTCTCTGAAGCCTATCCACTAAGTGCCTCAATGCTGCATTTTTGTGCTGTTGGGGATGGTTTGATGTAGAGTGTATAATGGTGTCCGTGGCAGTCGGTTTTCTATAAATGCCGTAGTTGAACCTATTTGTTATTTTGTCAATCCCTATAGTTAGGTCCAGGTAGTTCATTATTCCATCTTTTTCTACTTCCATTGTGAACTCTATGTTGCTATGTTGCCTGTTGAGGAACTCTAGTATTTGCTCTTCGTTATCGTCATTTAGGATGCAGATGATGTCATCCACGTATCTAGCGTAGAATGCCACGCCTAACTTGGTTTTTAACTCCTGTATATATTTTCCTTCCAAGTTTTGCATGAATGTTTCCATGAGAATGGCCGATGTTGGGTTACCCATTCCTAGTCCGTTTGTCTGTCTATATATTTTGTTGTTGAACCGGAAATAGTTTTGCCGCAGCGTTGTTCTTAGCGCGTGGGTAATTTGCGCAGTTTTTACCTTATCTTCAGTTTTGTCCAGTAGTGTTTTGTTGACTATATCCATTGTATCTGTTAGTGGTATTGACGGGTATAAGTCCTTTATGTCAAAGGATACGAGTTTACTGAATACACAATAAGCAATACGATAGAACTACTACAAAGACTTGAGACCGTTAAACTCACAAGGAGCAGTAAACTCGTATCCTTTGACATAAAGGACTTATACCCGTCAATACCACTAACAGATACAATGGATATAGTCAACAAAACACTACTGGACAAAACTGAAGATAAGGTAAAAACTGCGCAAATTACCCACGCGCTAAGAACAACGCTGCGGCAAAACTATTTCCGGTTCAACAACAAAATATATAGACAGACAAACGGACTAGGAATGGGTAACCCAACATCGGCCATTCTCATGGAAACATTCATGCAAAACTTGGAAGGAAAATATATACAGGAGTTAAAAACCAAGTTAGGCGTGGCATTCTACGCTAGATACGTGGATGACATCATCTGCATCCTAAATGACGATAACGAAGAGCAAATACTAGAGTTCCTCAACAGGCAACATAGCAACATAGAGTTCACAATGGAAGTAGAAAAAGATGGAATAATGAACTACCTGGACCTAACTATAGGGATTGACAAAATAACAAATAGGTTCAACTACGGCATTTATAGAAAACCGACTGCCACGGACACCATTATACACTCTACATCAAACCATCCCCAACAGCACAAAAATGCAGCATTGAGGCACTTAGTGGATAGGCTTCAGAGAACGCCGCTCACACAGGAAGCATACTGGAGAGAGCTTAAAACAATATATAACATAGCGGCAAATAATGGATACAAGAAAGCACTTGTGGATAAACTCAGAAGTAGCCATGGAACACAAAAAAGAGTAAACGTAGAGGAAAATCCAATGGTTTGGACGGCAATGACATACACTGGAAAAGCGACGTACAAATTAGCAAAGTTCTTTAAAAGATATAACGTCAACACAGCATTCAGAACATCTAACAACGTCGGACAAAAACTAAGAACCGACACTAATTCTGATGACCCATTCAACAGACACGGAGTGTATAGGCTTACTTGTGAATGTCAATACAGCTACATAGGACAAACAGGAAGAAAAATAAGCACAAGATTCCGAGAGCATATCAGGGACTACAACAAAAAAACACGAAAACCCACCATAATACCAGAATCTAATTTCGCGAACCACATGTTTGAGAACAACTGCACCCCAGCTAACATAAAAACAACGGCTCGAATACTTCACGTACAAGGAAAAGGCCGGCGGCTTAATGTACTTGAGAACATGGAGATATACAAGTTAAAAACATTTGACGGCAGGATCATAAACGAACAAACCAACACTATCTCTGACGAAATATTTGAACCCTTAAAACTAGTTTACAAAAAACAGCACAAGCCAGCAGGTACAGCAACCAAACACGTAACAATGAACAAGCAAAAACGAAATATGAACCAAACTGCAAAAATCACCGATTTCTACCTACATCAACCCACCGCTTAGCTAACAAGCGGTATGTCTACATACCTACAAAAACAACCCTTGGGACAGATAACAATTCGGACGTATCAATACCGCGCACACACACACGCATATTAACGTTACCTACCACGAACACATAGATTGACATTACCTGCCACAGCACCCACGGACTATAAAAACAACGCAGCGGATAGACACAGACCAGAACGAAACTAGGCATTGAAAATGGCAGAACGCCGAAACCGGTTTGTCACAAAACCAAACTTGACAAGGGATGACGGAAAATCGTTCCAACAAAAATCAACTTACTACCCTGTCGGAAGATCAACACAACAAAATAAATTATTTAATTTAATTTAATTTAATTTTATTTTTTTTTATTTTATAGTATTTTATTTTATTTTGTTTTATTTAAATTAATTTAATTTAATTCAATTTAATTTACTTAAATTTAATTTAATTTAATTTAATTAAATAAAATTTTTTAATAAAATTTTTTCACTTTTTAAATTTTTATTTTATTTTTTTTTGTTTTATCTTATTTTATTTTACTAAATTTTATTTAATTTTATTTTATTTTATTTTATTTGTTTGGATTTGATTTGATTTGATTTTATTTTGTTTGATTTGATTTAATTTAATTTAATTTAGTTTAATGTAATTTAATTTAATTTAATGTAATTTAATGTAATTTAATGTAATTTAATTTAATTTAATTTAATTTAATTAAATTTTATTTTATTTTATTTGATTTTATTTTGTCTAATTTTATATTATTTAATTTAATTTAATTTAATTTTATTTTATTATATTTTATCTTATTTTACTTTATTTTATATTATTTAATTGAATTTAATTTGATTTTATTTTTTTCACTTTTTGAATTTTTATTTTATTTGATTTTATTTTATTGCTTTTTTATACCAACAATTTTTGTTGATTTTACGCCCTGTACATTTTCAAGTATTCATGAAACGAGCTCAAGACCAAAAATAATAAATAAAAAGTTATTATTATTGGCCTTGAGATTGTTTCATGAATATTTAATTTAATTTTATTTAATTTAATTTTAGGTGAAAGAAGCTATTGAACATTTTCTCTGCTTTCAGCAGACGATTTGGCCCTACTTTAACGTATTCCTTTTTAGACTGCTTTATTTAGATGTGCGAAATGTAATATGTTTCATAAGGCTTTCTGGTTGGTTCAGAGAGGGAGAATAACAAATTTTGACACCACAATATGTCTTTTTCAACTGGCCTAAAGCTAGCGCAAATCGGTGTCCACTTCTACCTACCTGAAACACATAAACCGCTCAAGCAGCCTGTAGTTCTGGATTCACTCAACTATCACCTTTAAACCTTGAGCGACAACCACCCACTTATTTTGTGATGTTCTACACAGATTAACACAAACTTGATTCACAACAGTTTCCAAACACCTCGCAACTGCAGGTGACGGTTCAAGCAATTAAGTCAAGTTGCCGCCTTGTGGTTTGTGCAAAGTAGCGGAAGTACGCAGTTTCTGGCTTATGGCAGTGGCACATCAGTTCGAGCTCAGACATACTTATGCCAGGTATTGAAGCCTTTGGTTTCGCGAAAGATGGCGAGTAATTGGCGATGTGACAACAATTCGAGTGCTTGTTAGTCAGATTGACATTACGCTGGTAGTGATGGATTTGCAATAAATCCATCCAAGAACCAATCTGATAATGAAATTCAGTGCTACCGTATGAATGTAGTTTGAGATTGTGGTTGGCAGTGCTCGTGGCTTGGAATAATGCCATTATCAAATGGAAATCAGAAATAGATTAAGCCAACTTATGTCGACCTTTCCATTGCAGTGATGCATTTGAGCACGCTAATGCAAGGGAAAAGCTTGTGAGGGGACCTTAAAAGGTAGTGGGGTGCAACTCGACGGCATAAAGATATGTTAGCATACACATCTCACTATCCATATTTTTTTTTGGAGCACAGATCAGCAAGCTGAGACGACTTGAAGGTTCGACGTGGTCAAATACTGTACCGAAGTTCAGAGGCCCATCAAATGTAGGTTTTTGAGCTTGGAAGAGCTAAGCATTATGATCGTACTGTACCGCGGAGATGCTGGGTTGTCGGTGATTGTCCCTTTTGCTAGTTTCACAGACGTTATGTATTCACTAAAGGCGGGGATGGGTTGAGGAACTCATTTCGTTGGAAGTTGGAAGGAAAAGTTGGGGTGGGGGTAGTTTTTTTCAGGAGCTTAATGTAACTTGCAAGTTCAGGTTGCTTGTGTCCACCAAGGGAAAGTCGTAGCACCCAACGATGCAGGGGATGGGATGCTCTACTGCCCTACTAAGGAAAGTGGTCTCGGAATGACTGAGCTACCTCTTTATTGGCTCAAGTTATTTCACAATAGGCATGATGTGGGCCCAGGAGTGCAAGCATTGAGTCTTTTAAGGCAGAGCTGCCAAGTTGTTGAAAAAAACCAGCCAAATGAACATCTGCCTAATATAACACGGTTCTCCGCGGAATACCGGTTCTTCAAGTAACAAAAGACGTCACCATAATTTCATGTGGCATAACAACTGTCCTTTATATTGTCCAATCCAGCCGGAATGACCGTCAATCAAGCGAAACTATGGGCAATACTTAGCTTATCCTAACGCGCCGTAGACGTTGCACAAGAAAGCTTTCCAGTCGTCCCGAAAACTGAAGCCAGTAGGAAACATCAGCGGAGTCGCAGTCATCCACCACGGGTTGTTTTTATCTAAAGATTGGTGTGGCTTCGCTTCCTCTTCTGCACAAATCGGGTGTCCATCAGGTGTCATCGGCACAGCTTCTGGGCGAGAGGTTGAGAGTTGGTAGCATAGAGCTATCAACGTGGTTGTTTAATATTATGTTCACCTGCGCGGTTCATGGGGAAAACGGATTTTATATTCCGCGTAGTGAAAGAAAATGGATATGACCGGGATATAACAGAAGATTTTGGAACAAAGTCAACAGTGGCATAGTCTTGGATTGTTAATATTATCATACAGATGTCTGCTAAGAAAGCAGTGGAAATTCCTTCTGGGGAAGGGACTTTAAAGTTCAAAAATTAAACAATCAAGGAAATAGCAAAAAATCCACTAGATCTTAAATTCTCATTCCGAAACTCAACACACGCCGGAAGACCCTTGAGATTATTCAAAGTTGCTATTTTTAGGGAAGTTTCCTCAAGGTCATTTAGAAGTGCTGCATGTATAGATTTCCGATAGGCCCAAAACCAACAAAACAGTCCTGTGGTCATATATAGTCGTCTCCTTTTCGCTTTTCCGCACGTTACTTTGAAATGGAGCCTCATGGGCTGTGGTTGGTTCGCACAATTAACTTTTTTCACATATTAATTTCAAGGTCTTTAACCAAATATTCTCTGACAAACAGTGTGATTTAATGAACCCCTATTAATCCTTATTTGTTTATGTAACTACATGTAACATCTTGCTCTTACCACATTATCTCATTCAGGCAACTTGACATTAGCTTTAAATATTAAGTCAAGCATCAGCATTTCATAGGCTAACAATACATTTATTGTGTAAGCTGAAGGAGAACATTTCCCATTGTGGTCGTTACGTGTCTTTATACAATTACTATAAAAAGGCCTAAGAACATTCTATATAAATAGCATGTACATATGTAAAGTCTGCAGGATGGGCCACGACACATTCAACCGGCATATAACAAAATAGAAAATTGTCATTATTAACGACCACAAAGCTATTAAGCAATGTTGATACAAAGCCTTTAAAGTTTGCCTAAGCCGAGTTTAATGTTAGAACTAGGTACCTTCATGCTTTATTACATATGTACATACAGAATACGTAGAAAAGTATGTATACCGCTATGGAGTTTTGTAAATGGCGTTACTATTTAATATACCCAGTTGCTATTAGCACATAAATTAATTGAACTTTTTGAAAAACTAGAGCTCGTCCAGTGGATGAAATTTGAACGCAAAAGGGGAACAAAATAATTTTAAATTTTTTCTTTACTAGGAAACCTTTTCACACTTACGAGTATACTGGACTGACTATGATTATAACCAATGTATCTCTGAAACCAGTTGAGGTATGAAAATTAATCACATCGCCTGTTGCAGCACTCATTAGCACCTTTCGGTTGATACCCATATTGTAATAACATATTTTGGGTCACCCAGGTCCACATATTGGTCAATAACTTCGAAACCTAAATAAGGGATATCTTAAACTTTCAGCGGAATGTCTAGTAAAACAACGGTGAAAGTTGCACTCACTTATATTCAGCAGGTTTTGAGTGATGCGCGAACCAAGCTACAGAGAGACAAACCAAAAATCTAAAAACTGTTGCTTTGGACTCCAATTTCTGAGTAATGATCCTTCACATTAATTTTTCGTGAATATCTGCAATATACATATTTTCCATACATATCATATATTTTTATTATATGTAGAGTTGTTCAACTACGGTGGCTCCGCCCGTATGAAGATATTTTAAAGATTTTACAAGCCAGTAGAAACATTGAACAAAAATCGAAAATGGTCGTGTTCCCGCCCCTTTGTGGCTAGTCTTTTCACCATACTTTAAATGCCTTGATTGGAAGTTAAGCTGCCAACATGATCTTCATGGGGGTAAGAGAATGTGGACGAATCAGTTGCCGATGACGTCCGCTCTTTCAAAGTAAATTTGGAACTTCTAATCGTGTCTGGAGTTAAGAAGCACAGTCCTCTTACGGTTACTTATCGTATTTGTCCCGCTATATGACGCCGAAGATTAGATGTTGATAAGACGGCTATGCAAGTATTCGAGAGAAGGGTCGTTTGTGGTCTGCTACGCCTTGCCGACGGCGTGTACTGCAGAAGATTGATTTAATGATGAGCTCTATAAGATGCGGATGCATGAAGATGCTCCACCCCCGAAAGTACACCTATTCGCTTTCACTTGTGGGAGTGTAAGTTGAACAAGAGGAGATAAGAACGTTTTGCGGTTATTTGGTGCTGTCAATTGCCGACCATTAGAAAAAAGGAAGGGACCTTGGAGCTTTGTAAGGTTAGCCTACATTAGGTTAGTTTAGGTTGAGTGGAAGCCAGCACTCTTCGGAGAGATTCGTTCGTACGTTGGGGCACACCGATGGCGGTTCAGAATTCGGTTCACTAAAAACAAATGAGACTTCATGAATATAGTGAACTACGCAAAACGCTTGACATACTCCACGATCTCCCTGCTTTACAAGTGGTAACCTCAGCTAGAGCTTGCTCAGCTGACACCTAGGCTCACCTCTTCAAGAGTAGAGCAGAGGTAACTAAGTCCCCGAATTACCTACAGCTCTTAACGACCGAAAAGCAAGCACCCCATCGTTTTAAGAGATCCCCTCGAAAGTTCATTATTCTTATTGAGAATTAGTTCGAGGAAATAGGGAGAGAGAGAGGACAGATATTACCAGACCTTTTCGGTCCAACAACTGTTGAACTCATGAACCTATTTAAAAAAAAGTTCGATGGTTTAAATATTTTTAGAAGTAGGCGTGGCAGTGCCCACAGTTCACTTTAGCTCCCATGGCAACACAGACGACCTTGGAAAGTCCTAATATCACACAGCTGGCTATATAACGAGCTCAGACGCCCTTCCACCTTATGGAAACAAATTCTTAAACTCCTTTGTACAAAAGGATAATTCTCAAGGACATGAAGCATGAACCATTTATTTTGCAAACACTTTCAAAGTGATATATTCTATGGTCTAGTGGGTGTGCTTAAGTTAAATGGTATAGCGCCTTAAATCAAGCTTAGCATATATGAATGTACACATCCGTAGACAATTTTTCTATATATATTTAATCCTTTTCATACATACATACATACCTTGAATTCATCCAACAGTAAATAATCGGATTATACATTGAATTGCTCATAGCTAGCCAATAGATGCCCAAATAGACTTCTTGTATGAAAGGTGTTTGAGTTAGCGCCGGATAATATGAAGTGACTATGAAGTAAATATGAAATGGGAGCCAGCAAACAGCAAATATCAATACGACAACCATCATCATCTTAACCACCTGCATGTTATTGTTGTTTCAGTGGGTATTATAAAAGAAAAGCAATTGACAAAAGAAAACAGAAGTTAAGTGAATAAATTGAAAAGACAAAACGACATTTAATTATAATAATACATATTAGGGATGTAACGGAGCTTCGATTTATGTTTCGGAACCCATTAAATAAAATTGCAAAAATCAAAATTTTAAAAGTATTTAACTACAAAAATTAATTGAATAATTGAGATATCGAAACTATCAATGGATGTTGACTTCTTCCCGTTTTGTTTTCGACCCTTCTGACTCGAAGTTTAAGTAATTCGAGCACTTTTCATATTTCCTTTAACACGTTCAATGCCACCGGTGGGTCACACAATTTATTCATGAGAGGCCACGTGCATCACCGGTGGGTCACATGTTAGGCAAAAAGCCGGATTTCCCTCGCACAGGTTACAGTAAGTCAAAACCTGTTTGGATGATTTCATAGCTTCGCTTCGGCCTTCTTTTTTCGAGAGTCCTTTATAACACTTCGAGCACCGTTTTCTTTTTTTCCGATTTTTATGGTCTCGATCTTCATATTCTATCAGCAACTGAGTTTTCTTAGATGTCGTTGGTCCTTCATACCTTTCCCCACAGAGGCTTTCGCAAACTGACTGTCTGAAGCACAAAATCGCTACGTTCTTGTAGGTCTTGTCCATAATCCAAGCGTTTGCCATGTATGGAGGCTCGGATGGTTGATCTGTAGATGATGAAGAATTTAGCTACAACTCTTTGGGATCGCTGGAATGTGTGTCTGATGTGACATATTCATCAGAATCAGACGGCTCAAAATCAGTGCAATCGCTTCCCTCCTCCTCCTCTCGATTGCGCTTACTATAAAATATACTTGTTGGCACCTGAGCAAACCTTTTTTTATATGGCGGCAGCGAACGTGTTAAGTTGGCTTTATACTTGTCGATTTCTGCCGAATGGAAAATCGTTTAAAAAAAGTCGGTCAGTGAAGTGAAGTCAAAAAAATCAACTTTGGCATTTTCAGGGTGGTACTTAGAGGCATAAAATATAATTTAAAAAAAAAAATTTTAAAATTTCTAATTTTCGAAAATTTTCGATATTTCAAAGTCGAAAAAACTTAAGGTCGCCTTTGAATTTTGGACAAAATTTTTTTTGAATTATATTCTGATATATCTTGAGATACCCCGTTTCAAAAATATGAATTTTTAAATTAAAAAAAAAAATTTTTTTTTTAGTAGTCGAGTTAAACACAAAACCACTAAATTTTGATCACTGAACAATCTTTTCGTCGTAGTGTAAACTGAAAACAAAAATATGCTTAATTTTTGTTTTTACATTTTGTTTCTACATTCCAATATCAAAAATAAAATTTTCAATGATCAAAATTGCGTTTAACTAATTGAAGACGACTAAAAAGTTAAAAAAATAAAAAAAATTTTAAATTTTGGGAAAAATTTATATTTTTCAAAAAACATCCTTTCTGGATATCTTAAGATTAGGTATATTACAAAAAATGAGAGTCCAAAATTTATGGCAGAACTTAAATTTTTTCGATTTTGAAAAAAAAGGAAAATTTTCTAAAATTAGAAATTTTTTGTTACAATATTTTTTTGTATCACTGTCCTTTGACAGTGCCAAAAGTACATTTTTTAATTTCAGTAGTTTCCGAAATATTAAAAAAAAAAATTTACAAAACAGGAAAAAAGTTAGTTTGAAATTCCATAGCTATTCAGGAAAAAAACTTTTTAATTTTTTTCTTTACCAGTCCTTTGTTTTATGATAAAAAAAAATGTTCACCAAATTTTGTTCAAAACATTTTATACAACTATGAAACGATTTGACATTTGAACACCCAGGTATAAGAGCAAAAGCTTACTTAGTTTTTAAAGATTTTAAAATAGAATTAAAAAAAGCAAAAATATCTCTTTTATCCTATAATTCTTAAAACTTTTCTGCTGCTCTAAAAACTAAATAATTTGAGTTTAGATTTATATACAAAACCGTGCGCCTAAAAATATGTATTCTATACGTTTTTTGGTCAATTTAGGTGTGAAAATTCAAGAAAAATTTATTCTCCCAAAAAGTGTTGGTTTAAGTTGTTTGGGTTTTACCAATTTCAGAAATTTTCAGTGAAAAAGTGAACCGCTCCGAACAAAATTGCCCACTTCTTTATTCACTTTTTTGTCACGCGCGACTCACCGTTAATACAGATTACTTTCTGTTGCTGGTTGGCAGGGAGGAGTACTATCTATGCAAAAATGTGACTAGTCTAGGTTGAGTCCGGAAAAGTTGCAAAAGAAGACTACTGTCAATATTGATGACTTGTAGTTATCCCTTTTGTTTGTACATGTCCTAAAAGAGACTAATTGTACCTTTTTATACCTGAACGGGTAGTGTCACACAGATCTCACTTGTTCCCTTGCGGGTACGGTCGGAAAAGTCTACTTTCAACACCTATAAATAGGCTACACAAATTAAAGTAGACTTATTCCATTATAGGCGTAGTTGGAATCAAATTGTAGACGAAAGGTATTAATCACGGATCACTCTCTTTGGATATCAGTATTGTGTAGAGATTTTATCCTAGACATGCACTCGCCACTCACCTTACTTATAAATATTATAGTGCATACATTCAGGCGGTCCTTTTGCACATAATAAGAAACTATAAAAATACTCACTTAATTAAATTGTGTGTGAAAGTTATGAGTACAGTTCAAATCACTGATTTCAAGTAACTATATAAGCTTTCAAAATAGTCTCCAGAAAAGTACTAAATATTTATTTTATCTATTATAATGTGTTGCCACAAAATCAGCGTTAAACACTCATTAAGACAATTTTCAAAATAATTTTATTTATATTCTTTTAATTACATCTCTTCTCTACTTTGTTTTGACTTCCGATTTCGGTAGCGATTCGTATAGAGAAAATATACAAAAATAAGATTCCGGTTCCGATAAACTCATCTCCGTTGCATCACTAGTACATGTATTTATATAATTTTTTCTATACACTAAGAGAATAAATCAATTTTTACTTTACCACCTGAGCCTAAAATCGGATTAAGACTGAAAGATGACCTAAAAACGACTCCCTTGAACTCAAAAAGGTTAACTGTAAAAATTCTATAGGATCCAGTTCGGGTCGGATGAAGCATTTTCAAAAATTTGTGTTGTGAACTAACGGCTTGAAAATATTAAAAGAACATGAAGCTGCGCTATACTAAAAGTACCTGCAGATCAGACAGTCATATCGACTTCGCGAATAAGTAAATTCCAAAAAACGGCTAGACTGCTGCGGAATAGCACAGTTCTAGCAAACATATAACAATATTTGTTTGAGATGATACGAAGGTGTCCACTTTCTTAGGCTGCTTTAGAGCAACTCACAGTCATATTGGAGAAAAGGACACCGCTTGATGACATGGCCAGAGAAGATTCCGAGGATTATAAACGCTAAGCGATGGACTATTTTGTTTAACCTGCTCGAACTCTGGGCTCATAAGTGTTATTCGTATCATACGACAAGCATGTCTTTTCGCAGGTAGATTGTCAGCCCCAGACCCCCTGGAGTACTTATTCTTCTGTGTTGGGCTTCACCAACAAGATTTCTTTTGCAAAAGATGTCATGGTGGGGGGTGTCGATTTTCAATGTTCAGGAGTTTGGTTTTTGAGGCTACTACTAAAGTTTATATGGGGAAGTGGTCACTTATCGACTCAGTACGATATGTATATCTCGTTGGACAAATGACAAAACAGACTACCAAAGTGATATGGCAGTACTGCGCAAAAACTTCAAAGTGAAAGTCAAAGGTTCAAGTCCAGACGCGAGTGGAAAATAAAGTGGGCTCAGAACGGAAACATAGCCTGCTTGTTGTAATTATTATCTAGTAGATTGAATGTACCCCTAACTTAGCTTCTATGAGTTCACCCACGGTGTACTTAATCTGCCTGCAAAAACCAGATGTTAAGTGGATTTTTCATTAAATGCCATAATTTTTTAAAATTAACTCACCCGTCGCTTGCTTTTAACATTCTCGACTTGCCGTGGCGTATATTCGCCAATTGCTTTTGAGCCCCAAAGCTTTATACCAACTCGTGAATAAGTTGCCGTCATCAGTATAATGGGAAGTATGTACGTAAACAGCATAAAAATTAGATTATAGCTGTAAAGAAAAGTGTGAAAAGACAATAAAAAAAATTTGGTTAACAACAATACAATTTATTTTAAAAACCAGATCCTACTAGACTGGTATAACCTAGCGATATACATGCAAGCAAACCCAACCGACCATGGCTACCTACTTTTTGTAACTGTTGCCTTGCATTTCAACAACATATTTACAGTGCCTAAAAGTATGCAGCAATTTCACCATGCTTAAATGGTGAACTTCTCTGCATAAAGTTACCCACTTTTTATCCAGATTTTTACCCATTTATCAAGAAAATTTGCAGTCTGCTAGACTCATAGTCTTTTGAAAATTTTTTCTTTTTCTTTTCGATTTGAGCTACAGCAAAAGAGAGACAAGAGTTCACACGCCCACTTCACTTTTGCCTTTAAAAGACTCAAAAAAGCTTTCATTGATGGGTAGCATAGGGCTAACAGCTTTATAAGTGTTATCTACTTATATTTTCTTAGTTAACTCTATAAAAAGCTTGGGTCATGCATAACGATTTGATGCATGACAGTAAAAGTCAGATTATATCTGACGGATAGTCAGTTATTTCACCACAGTATGGTCAGTCTGAGTAGTTATATGACCGGTTAGATAACTGGTAGCTGCCTAGTAGGGTACATTCACTAGCTACCCTGCAAAAAATCGTGCGATTGATCTCTAACCAGAGTAAACTGCGTATATCTGAGATCAATTGATCTCAACTATTCCGTTATGCTCATAGTTGGGATAAGTCGATTTTAATTGTTTTAGCCTACTTATAGATGTTGAAGGTAAACTTATACGACCTTACCGGCATGAGAACAAAGGGGATCTGTCCGACACTACCCTTTCAGGTATAAAAGAGATCAATTAGCCCTTCATAGAACATGCTCAAATGAAAGGGATCACTTTAACTCATACAAAGAGATCAAAACTGGCATTTGTAACTCACCCCAGTCTAATCGAAGTTTTTGTAGGGTACATGCATTCAATGCATTCAATGCATTTCAAACATTCAAATAACAACAAATGTCTATTCTCCATAAACGCCAGTTTCATTGCTCTCGGATTTGCGATTTACATTTAAGATGCCGGCTAGAAGAGCAAAGAAAGCGCGACTTATGCAAATTAAATAAAATTGCATGTACTTTAGAGAAATAGCAATTGATTGTGCATAAATATTTTTTGACTGGAAATGAGAGAGATTGCTTGGCTGGCAACTCGCAAGTGTTACAACTGCACAGAGTACTATATGAAAACGTTTCGCATTGAAAATTTAGGAGATATGAATACACATAAATGCATATTTATGTTTTTAGGGTGCTCTTTAGTAGCTAATTGGACCTTAATCCCCCATGCATGGATGCTTACCAGTCACTTAATGGTATTCGAAAAGTGGCCGAGTATCGATTAATCGCATAGTCTTTTCCAGTTGGTAGGAGCTACATTAGGCCTTTGGGTTCCAATTTTTTTCTAAATTTTTTGTTTTTACATTCCACTAGCACGAAGAAAATTCTGCCGTGACCAAAATTGAGTAATTTTCTGTTTAACTAAAATAAAACTCGACTGGAAAAAAGAAAGGTTTTAAAAAAAAATTCTATTTTTGAAATAACAAAAAGCACCCTTCTAAGAATTTCAGGATACTTTTATATATACCAGAGGTATGATACAAAAAAATTTGAGTGCAAAGTTGAATGGCGACCTTAAATTTTTTTGGTTTTGAAATATTGAAAATTTTCTTAAATTAGAAATTTGAAGATTTTTTTTAAAAATATTTTTTTTTTTGTACCGCTAAAGTTTATTTTTTAACTAGAGTAGTTTCCAAAATAAAAAAAAAAAATTTTTAAGGGTTTTTTCAGCATACATGCAAAAATGTTTTCGATGAAAACGAATTTGTCTCATATTTCCTGTCCCACTTAAAATTATGCGCTAAAAACGTTGGCGATAACAGTTTTTTGAAAAAAAATTTTATTTTCGGGTCGTTAGAGGTACAAAAAAAATATTTTGAAAGAGTAGTTTCCAAAATATTAAAAAAAATTCCTTTACAAAACAGGAAAAAAAAATCAAGAAGTGTAAATTTTGAATTTGCATAGCTCTGGAAAAAATTTTTTTTTTAATTTTTTCATTTTAAGGGAAATCCCCATCAAATTTTATTCAAATCGAAAGGTGTCAATTCAAACTATCTGACGATATGACATGGAATAAATATGTGGCCAATCCCATTTTGCAAAACTTTTGGCAGTTAGTCAATATAACTAATAAATTTTATGTTTTTCAAAAGTTTCGATATCGAAAGTAGGGGCGTTATTCTTCGGAAAGAAGTCTACATATCAAGTTTGAAGAAAAAATATCAATTCAACTAAAGTTGACATAGCTAAATCGATGCCTCTAATTAAAAAAATGTTATCTATCTCAACTCCGTTAAGCTGTTACCCTGTGTTTTAGTGCAGTTAGGTACACTATTTCATTTGTAGTTTTTGTGGCACATTTTCCAGTTATCCAATTTATTGCTTGACAATAATTTCTAGTGGCAATCTTTCTTAGTAAAAATTTCTCTCTTAATTTATATGTTTGCATTTAGCTCCATAAGAAGGTCAAGCAATAAAAGTGTGTCCATTGTGTTGTTCATTCAAAGAAACACTGAACTTTAGTACATTTAAAAATTGTATTGCAATTGGCTTTGTAAATTGTAGACGAGCCAATCCAATTCGATAAAGTGGAATAAGTGTTGCATTGACATAAAAGCATTGAGCCGTATGATCCTTAGTTTATATAGATACTCTTATACATGGAAGCTATTGACTTTACTGCTTTGTTAAATGATGCGAAGAAAAACCAAATATAAAATGAAAACAATTTCAGTAACATTATGATTTAAATATTAGACTGGTTCAAAAATTCTAATTATAACTCTAGTGTACATCATCTGGAATATTTAGATTTATAATATAGGTAATTTGTACGCAGGTAATTGCGCTAAGGGTGAAACAAGATTTTTTAAACTTTAAAGCTGACCTATAAGGTAATGACTACTAATCGTATTAATTACCGCTTTGATTGATTATTTCTTGGAAAACCATACTTATGACTGAATAATCATTTAAATTTTTAATGATTATTTCCCAACTATATAAAAAATAACCAAAATCATGATTCTGCAAGATTATTAAAAATTAAAAAAGAATCAAAAGTAATTGATTTTTGATTGGTTTTTGATTACTTGTACTTTTTTTGTTTTAATGGTAATCCATTAATAATTACTTTTTCTTAAAAAAAAAACGAAAAATAATAATTAGCAATTAAATAATCTGTCCAATCAATTGATTACTAATCGATTTTAAAGGGTATGCTAACTCTGGTCTAATTTTTTTGGAACGGCCCTACTGACAAAAATTTTCATGCCTTTTTGTCCAACTCAATTTACTACGTCCCATATGATGGTTATTTTTTTACCTCAAACAGACCTGTTAAATTTGGTTAGTATTTAGTAATCAAATAATTAGACGCCTTTTTTAATTGGTAATGATTATTTTAATTGTTTTTTAATTACTTATTGTTCACGATTGGAAAAAATAAAAGAAATAATTATTTTTTACGATTATTAAAAACAAAAAAATTAAAAATTTATTTGACTATTTCTGATTTTTTTCGACTATTTTTGATTTTTTTCAGAATTGTTGATGATTATATTTATGTGCTGCTACAAGAATACTTAAAAAAATCCTAAATTATCGAAAAAAGATCAAAAAAGTAATCTTAAGTAATCAACACAACTTTTTTTTGATTTTACGAATCGTAAAAATCATAAATAATCAAAAATAATCCAACAAAAAATTAAAAAAATAAAAAAAAAATACAAATTATCAGAAGTAATCAAACTTTTTTTTGATTATTTAAAAATTTTTTTAATAATTGTACAAAATCATGAATAATCAAAAACAAATACATGTATAAAAAAATAATCAAAAGTAATCAAAACAACTTTTTTTTTAATAATTTATATTTTTTTTAATAATTTTAAAAAATCATGATTTTTTAAATTATTTTAATTAATTTGAAAGTAATCATTAAACATTGAAAGTAATGGTAATCAATCATTAAATGGATTCTCAAGAAAATAACTAATCAAACCGGTAATCATTACGATTATTAATCATTATTTAACAGGTCTGCCGCAAAATTTGGAAGTTCCAAATTAAAAATGTGAAAGTAAATAAAGGTCTGAAACAACTCCTGTAAAAAATTGTCAAAAGTCAACGAATTTTTAAGAGTCTTGACACTTGCACTTGTGAAACTAGAATTTCAAAACTGCATACTCATAAATAATTTTGAAATTCTTAACTAAAAGATTCTCAACCCCAATTTTCCAGAAATTTTTGATTTTTTTGCATATACAAGGTGGCGCAAAAGTAAGCTTCCGATGTTCACCATATCGGTTGTGGCCCGTGCAGTGTGTGCTGTTGCACCGTCTTGTTGGAGCCACATGTTTTCCAATCCCAATTCATCAAGTTGCGGCAAAAAGAACTCGTTGATCAGTGCTCTGTAGCGCTCACCATTCACAGTAACCGTTTGGCCCCGACCGATTATTGGTCAAATAAATAGTCAGCAATATTCCGCGTTCTGGAGCAGTGTAGCAAAACATTGGTTATTAACGTGTATTTCGCATGTGTTTACTACACAAATGTCAAAACAGAACTGACTTTAGGGGCCAATCGCAAAATTTATAGCATTTTCTGATAGGAGGATTACTTTTGCGCCACCTTGTATAACCATCATTTAGTTTAAAAAAGAAAAGTTGTCACTTACGCATATTCCAGCTGTGAATGATTTGTCGAACCATCAGGCCATTCGGTGTAGCAAACGACACGTATACCGTCCTTCAATTTCACTTCACCGGTGGTAAAGAAGAAAAGCATGGGACATGAAATTGTTGATGATGCTGCCCAAATCAAAGCCGCTATACCCAAATTGCATTCCTTACTCATGCGTGGCTCCAACGGTTTCATAATGGCAATATATCTGTAAAGTGATAGGAGGTGACACAGAAGGAGAAAAGGGAGAAAGTGAATATCAAATGAAGTACTCGACATACATTTTCATTCGTTTACATTTGGGTGTATACATATGTGTGTTTATGTATTGGTACCCTGCAGGGAAAGTCTCTACTTCTAAACAGATGTACTTCTAGTGCATAAAGAACTACTACTAGTTCACCCTCAATCTCTTTTACATGCAATCAACTCGTGAATTTAACACGGTGATGTACTGGGGGAAGAAATTGTCACAGCTGCGTTAACTGTTATATACTCTAACTGGATTTGAGCATTAATCGTCTTGGATTTTTGGTTTTGTTTTTGACACTCTGTTGTGCTCTTTGCTTTTGTTTGTTTTGCAGCCATGAATACTTAAATTTTTTTTTTTAAAAATTGTAAAAAATTTTAAATTATTTAATCACTAAAACTGGAAAAAATAGCAATTAATGAGTTCGCTAGAAAATAAGCCACTAAACCAGCAATCATTACGATTAATAATTGGGTCTTTTCATGACAAATCGTCACATAGTTGGAATCGACCCCTTTCGATTTGAATGAAATTTAGAAACTCTTTTTATCATAAAAAAAAGTGCTGCCAAAGAAAAGAATTAAACCTCTTTTTCCAAAAGCGATGCATTTTTAAAATTTCACTTTTTTCCTCTTTCGTAAAATTAGTTTTTTCAATATTTCGGAAACTACTAAGGCACCGTCAAAGGGGATACTTAGAGGTATAAATAAAAAATATTTTGAAAAAAAATTTAAAATTTCTAATTTTAAAAATTAAAGTTCGTCATTTAATTTTGGAACAAATTTTTTTTGTATTATAGCTCTGATATATCTGAAAATTTAAGAAGGATGTTTTTTGTTTTTGAAAATTTATGAATTTTTTTAATTTTTTCAAAAAAATTTTTAACTTTCTAGTTGAGTTGAATTAGTTAAACACAAAATTACTTTTCACTAAAAAATTTGTTTTATGTTATTTTAATGTTAAAAATATGCTTAGCTTTTTTTTACATATTTTACATTTCACAAGAATTAAAAGTTATCAAAATTGCTCAATTTTTAGTTTAAGTATGTAGAAAGTTAAAAAAAACTAAAAAAATTTTTTTTAAAATTAAGGTTTTTGAAAAACCCGCTTCTGAAAATTTCATTTTACTGAAAATTTTTTTTTAGTTTTTCTTTAAAAAATTTTTCATTGATCAAAAATGGGCAATTTTGTGTTTAACTAGTTAGAAAGTTAAAAAATTAAAAAAAAAAAAATTATTTTAAGATTCAATTTCAGGATATTTTTGGCCCAAAATTTAACAGCGAACTTACATTTTTCGATTTTGAGAAATCGAAAATATTCTAAAATCACAAATTTAAAAAGAAAGCTCCAAAATATTTTTTTTATACCTCTTAGTACCCCCTTTGAAGGTGCCTAAGTTTATTTTTTTAACAACAGTAATTTTTGAAATATTGAAATATTTACAAAACAGGAAAAAAGATGAAATTTAAAAATGGCATAGCTTTCAAAACATTTTTTTAAAAATTTTTTTCTTTGGAAGAACTTTGTTTTATGATATAAGGAAAGTTCTCATCAAACTTCGATTCCAACTATATGACGATTTGACATAGAAAGACCCTAACATTATTCAAAAAGCCTGGAATGAAATATAAGACACAAAAATTATATTTCAACCGTTTCTCCTTAACGCTATTCTTTTGAAAATATTAAAAAAAAAATTGAAGAAGAATAATTTTTCCTCAATTCGAAACACCTAGTAATGGTTACTCATCTGCCTATTTTGAACTAATCAAAATCTAGTTACTATCTAACCATTTAATTTTTTCCGCTTTATCTCAAGTTCTAAAACAGAAAATTGTCCACCCAGTTACTGTCTTCCCTGCAGGGTATGTAAGCACGCCTGCGTAGCATGAGCTAGCGAAAATTTGAAGCACTAGCGCTGCATTCTTAGCAGCCACACAAACATACACACATACATATATACGATTTATAATACTGTTATGGCAGCAGCAATTCAATATAATTTGCACCACAAAAAGCCGCACGCTATAACCGATCATCGTGGCTTATTACATTCGCTCACTCACGAACTCACCTGTCGATGGATATCGCCATTAGTGTAAACACGGAGGCGCTTATGCTCAATGTTGCTATAAATTGTGATATTTTACAGTAGATTTCACCAAAAGGCCAATCGTTGTCCAACATATAAACATAGTTGAATGTAACATTCAGACTCGATACCATGGCATCCGCAATAGAGAGATTCACTGCAAAGGCGATAAAACAAACAGGTACATATATAGTAAGCTAATTCGATTGCCAAATTGAGGGATATGTAGGGGCTAAAAGGAATTTTTGAGTAATTGATGGAATGTAGCATAGTTGTTGGAACATATGTAGGTGTATACATCGTCAGCCAAAAGTACTCGGACAACTGAACTCAAAACACTATTATAAATTGATTGACGAAATATCATTTCATATCATTTTCAGCGTAATTTTTCGTTGTGATGCGGCTCTATAAATTGTCTGTTTTTTTTTACAGTGTGTAGGTACCGGAGCAGGTAATGTCAATATGTATAAGTTTTGATTGAAGCTAAAGAGTTGGTACGGGTGTTTTGTGGGTATTCAAAAAGCAGTTGATTTTTACTGCTCTTCAGCTCTTGAACGATGAATTGAGGAGGGTTGACAGGTAACACGTGCAAATAGTTTTAAGCCTAAGTATACAGCTAGCAATAATAATATATAAACAAGTATATTAAGGCCAAGCTTTTTCTTCAATTTATGGTGTGCTGCTTCTAATTTTAACTACAAGGTTTCTACATGTTTTATGCGGACTTCCAAGTGTTTAGGTAACGGAGCAGGTAATGTCAATATGTATGAGTTTTGATTGAGTCTGCCTAGGCTGACGCATTTTACTGAGCAGATTTTTCATGGCAAAAATGCACTCGGAGGGTTGGGGACCACTGTTAGGGACGTCCCCCGTTTGAGAAACAAATTTGTGATAACATATCCTGGTACTTTCACTAGGGGCACCTAAAAATACTTCGGTGAAAATTGAGTTCAATTTAATTCACTCCATTTTGAGTGATGCGCGTACAAGCATACATACAGACAGATAAAAGTTCTAAAAACTGTTGCTTTGGCTTCCGTCACTCAAATAAAGACTCCACGCTTTTAGAATTTTTTTTTTAAATCTAAAGTGTACAGAGATCGCCCTGCAACAAATTTTATTATGTATAAAAATTTAGGTAAACCAGGGTGTTCGGATATTTCGTATTTGGTTTATCTAAGGGAGGTCGTAACGATATTAACAAAACGTAATAGATATCGATTTATAAAAATGAAATCTTTTAGAAGAGAAATTGATTCAGACAACCCCAAACATCTGTTCGTCTTCAAATACTTAACTTAAGCAGATTTTGATATATCGTATTCAAACTAGTAAACCTGTCCACGCTTTACTGCGTCTCAGAACTTATAATAGACTGAGTCCAAGTTTAATCATTATATCTCAGACACATACTAAATAAGATATGGAACTTAATTAAATCGCTTATTGAAGCATTTATTATAACCTTGGTCCACATATTGGTCGATATCTCCGAAACTGATCGAGATATCGGAACATGTGATAGCTTAAATTTCAAGTTAAACGTTTAGTAATATAACTGTAAAAGTTCCATTCAATTCCATTAAGCAGTTTATGCGTGATGCGCGACCAAACATACAGACAGACAGACAAAAATTCTAAAAATTGTTGATTTGGCTTCTACTGGCTCTATAATGAGCCCTCCTATCTATTTTTCTGAAATATCTGCAATGTACAGACAGCGACCTGTTACAATTTTATTATATGTAGAGATTTGGTAAGCAGATTTGTTGTTGTTATTGTTAACAGTGCTTAGCCCTGCCTAATGCGGAAGATCGCTGGAAGCATGGGTTATTTCTGTGGCAATAAGTGGGAAAAGGCGAACTAAAGCCAAAGTCGAAGTAAGCCGAAATTGAGGTAGGACCAGCATTGAATTCTCTATGCTAAGATCTATAATCATGAAATTTTCATGGAAAAATGCAGATTCTATAAGTCAAAACCAAATACTCTAGCTCGCTTTTTGGCTCTCTTGAATTTACAATAGCAACTTAACTCAATACTGGTTGAGAAATACAACTTCAATAATTGAATCAAATTTCATTTTGTTTTGCAGTAATCGAAAAACTAAAGTTTGATTTTAAAAATTAAATTGTTTGCTTTTGAAATAATGACATATTTTAAAATAAGCTAGCAGAAAAACACTTCAAACCAAAATTTTGGAAAAAGCTAAATAGGCTATTTTATTCAAGATCTCCTAAAAAAGTTTTTTTACATTGGAAATCAAATAATAACCTAAAATATATTTACATTCAGTGTGATATTTTCAAGTTGATCTCAAATTCTTGACTTCAAGTACCGATTTGAACTTTCAAAATGCTCTCCTTAAAACCTTGCAAAAATGACTTTGGCTGCTTGTGCTAACTGCCACAGAATTCTAGGAAAAAATAACTTCGACCTTGTTGCTAAAGCTCAAAGCCGAGTATATCGCTGGCTGTGTGGAAGATCACCCTATTTCAAAAGTTTTTCAAAAACGCTCTCTTTTCACAAGTTGAAGTACGCAATATCCAAAAATTTTTGAAAATATATTCGAATTTCATTCAGATAGGGCAAATTTGAAACTCCCTCTGCAAGTACATTAGAAAGCAAGAGTAATTTTGAAACCAGAAAACTTGATGAACAGACTTACATCAGTCCCCAATGGCTTACCTGAGCCGCCGATAGCCGGTTTTACATACCGGAATTACTCGGTTTTTACCCGACCAAGTGCTGTTTCGGTATAGCCCTGACTGATTCGTCGCCGTTTGATTTTAGGGTAAGAACCTGAGTATGCCATTTCAAGTAATAGCATAGACTTTAAAATAATTTTGATGGTCAAATACACGGTCAAAATTTAATTCTCCGTTTAATTTGCTACCAAAACTTGCTTTAAAACTTTTATTGATTTATTTAGCTGAATTATGTTTATGGACTGCCCTGTATGCCTCTATGAATATTTATATAACTACTTTTTTTTCGAGCTTTAAAAGCAATAAAATGGTTTCTGTATTGGCTTAAAATTAAATGTAATGGATTAAATAAATAAAAGGCATTGAAGTTTTTCTTTTTTTGGAAAAGCCACATTTCAGAGCAAATTGCTTTTCCGCAGTGACCTTGCTTAACCAGTTTGTACGCCAATATCTAGCTTTAACCCGAACTATGTAAGCATTTTGTGTTATTTTTAAATTTTAACTGCTGTTTCGTGCATTATAACAACGAAAAGAGGGGTGTGCACTTAATGCGAATAGAAAAGGTAAGTGTGTAACCACTCGACATTGCAACGCTTACAAATACCATTTAACCGGTTTGTTAACTTTGGTAATATCCTTGACACGAAATGTGATTATAGCTAGGTGTATGTGCTGTTTACACATATGCTCATTTAGACAAGGGTGTAGTGAGTTTATCAGAAAAGGGAATGACAATTTTTTTTATTTATGTATTGATATAAAAATTAATATATATTTTGCTCGGCCATTTCTAATTCTTTTTTTATTGCGTTTACTATTGACAGAAGAAGCTTCTTCTGAAAGACAAAATAAAAAATGTTAATTGGAACAATTGAAAAGGGGTAAGAAGGCAAACAAGAAGGAGTAATTAAAGCAGATATTAAGAGTATTGAAAAGGCAGCTTTTGGGCAGTCGTCACGTCTGTAGTCGCCTAAATTAACCTAAGTTTAATATGCCAAGTAATACTTCATATTTTTTTCAAACTAAGTGAGTTAGGGTTGTGACTAAATAATCGATTTTTACTTTAATCGATTTTTGATTTTTATTTGAACGGTTTTATCAATGGAAAACATCGAATTTTAATAAATCGATTATAAAAGTTACATATTTTAAATTAATTTTTGTAAACACATAGTTTAGTATTAATCAGTTCACGGAATATTTTTGGTAATTATTTAATTTAGGCTTATTACGTAAACTTTTTATTTTTCAAGGTGCGCCACCGGTTAAAATTATGTTACGGTTTCGGTTTCGGTTTTGCAATAAAAAAACGAACACAAGTTTTTGAACAAAAAAATGTATAACCTTGCTCGACAATTTTTGATGGAATTCAGCCGTGCCACTATTTTGTAGAAGAAAATGTAAAAGAGTAAAAAATTAAAAAAAAAAAAATTAAAACAATTCAGCATTTTAAAACGGATGCGGTTTCGTTTTTTTTCAGATCAAAATAACTGTAACGATTTCGATTTCGAAAAATTAACTGGTTTGTACTTGTTATTTTTTAAATGATTTCGAAATCAACTAATTATTCATATTATATTTTTACTAAAACATCGAATTAAAATTTTTCACATAAAAATCGATTTATGATCAAAAATCGATTATTTTCTTTAAAATACGATTTTTCATAAATCGATATTTTCGACTAAAGGTCACATCCCCGCAGTTGGTAACACCCTTTTACTCTGTTGGTAAAATCAGATGTCGATAGGAATAATTTCCAACTTTTATGCTTGCGAAGCCTTTGGGGCTTTATTCGTTGGCTTTACGCAAGGGACTAAAAATCTAAAGGAGAACTTTCATCTTGAATACCTTGTGTTGACACCGTAAAAAGTTATGATAAGGGTCTTAGAGAGCTCAATCTTTGTTCGTCGAGAGGGGACTACTCAGCACGAAGTATCATTTGTTTGTAGCTATAATTATTACCAGAACTCCTCGGCTGAAATTTTTTTTCTCTGTTCGTGCGGGATACGTAGGTGCGTTGATTTTCCACCATTTTCCCTCTTTATCAGGTCAGAAAAGATAGAATTTAGGGCGCGCTTGTTAATGCCAATGCTGCCTTAATCATCAGAATACGCAGGGATTTCACGCTCTTATAATAAATAAAACTATCACAGTTTAGCTCTGCAGCTCTAATTATCTTCTCTAGCATGGAATGAAAAAAATTTCAAGAGTGTCCACCGAATCTATACGTTGTCAAAAGCTTCGAAATAGACAAATAGATAAACGTGCTGATTCTTGTATCAGAGCTCTTTTCCAAGATACCAGGTCGGAATACTTGCTAATAAGGTCCAATCAGCTTGGCTAGGATGGTCCCGCACAATACGCTAGATATAACCTTCAATGCGATGTTAGGAAGATTGTTCCGCGGTAGTTGACTCGACTTGACGGATCTAATTTCTTGCGCTTTTTATGGCCCCATTGACTCCCTGTCTACGCTGTTGTACATACCCAAACACTGTTAACATATATGTATAAACAAAATATAATTTTTGGGATTTTCTCTTCTTCTTGTTACCTAAACCACAGCTTAGTTTGGAAGCGAAAATTGAAGTAGGTGCTAGTGCCGAGTGAACATAAGTATTTAACGCAAAAAGTTAAAAGCTTGAATGAAGATAAATATTTTGAGTTAGAATTCATGTTAAGCTTGGTTGGCTGTATATAATTACATAACTTTAAATTTGCGCGCAAATTAATTAAGTGAACGAATGGCAGAAAGTAAATATATGTATATATTTTGCAATAAAAGCGTAGCAGTTGAAGATATGAGAACAAAAATATATTTATACTAGATTGACCAAGAAAAATGGAAATTTTTTCGGCTTAAAGCTCTTATACAAATTTAGCGTGAATAGTTCATAAGGCAAAGGAGATAAAAGGCATCATATCCGCAGATCAACCATCAATTTGCACGTCATTACCTTTGTTAGTTTGTTTATGTGAAGGGATTCCACAGTGAAGGTCAAATTATTGGTTAACGTGGGTAGAAAAAGCTTTTTAGTTTTCAAAGCAACGAGTTGGAAACTACTTCCTAAACTCTAAGCTCTAAAATGTCAATATTTTCGCCTTGTCAGGAACTGGTATTTTAAACAATGAAATGTTCAACGAGATGTCAGATTTCGAAAAGTAATATACCAATCTCAAACTAGTTCCAAATAGACCAAACAAGTCATGGTAATATTTAAAAGAACAAGTAAGGAAGTCTAAGGTTGGTTGGAATCGAACTTTATATACTTAGCAGTGATCTATTATGGCATTCCAATTTACGCAGGTCTATTTTAATACGTTTCAGTGCGAATACCAGCTGATTGTGTTCAATAAAAACACTTCTGTTATGAGTTTTGAGTGGTAAATTAATTAATACATGCACATTTTATGTTTGAAAAATTTCCCAAATATCGGAAATAAGCAGCTGCTTTCAAGCATTAATTATTGTTTGTCAAATTTATTCGAAAGTAATATTTCTAATTTGACTTAATCAAAAGTGGGCGGTGTCACCTCCAATTTCAAAAATTTCTTGAAAAATTTATTTTCTTTAATTTATCTTTTTCTTCTGAACATTTTGATATCCATAAGTCAATATCTATCTCGATTCGTTTATGCCGTTACATACTAACGTTAGGCGAATAAAGTTAGTATACCTTGTGTGCGTAGCACTACTGGGTATAAATATTAGAATAACCAAATATATATCTTTCTCTGTGAGCCACTGTATGTGCTTGTGTATATATATCTATATGCACTTTTATATATTATACGTCAAAATTAAATAAAATTATAAAAAACAAATATTTAAGGAAATACAATTTTGTAATTTATTACCCTCCCTTAGTAAAACATTTATTATCAAGGAAACATGCGTGCAAATGAATTGTAAAAAATATACCATAAACCAAATATGAAATATATCACAATTCAAATATAATTTTTGTGACACTTTTCACCCAATCAAAATAACTTACCTATGAAGTAATTGGTTACGGTTCGCATTCTTTTAGTCGTAAACACCACCCATATGACAATTAAATTTCCACCAGTCGCTACAATAACCATGACACCGAATAATATAGTCCATAGCACTTGGCGCCACCACGGCAAAATGAATGAAATGTCATCATCTCTAAAAGCATAAAGAAAAATTTTGAAAAAATAATTAGATGTAAAGCAAATAAAATTACATATTAACATACATATAAAAGGGGAGATAAAACGAAAACCATGTTATTGGAGTTGCAATTTAACCACATTCAGCCGTTTTTCGTGTTGGGGCTTGTAAGCATTGTAAGCATTAATCTGAGCCATATGTAAATGTTATTTATTATAAATACACCAAATTTTGTTTGATATGGGCAAATAACAAGTTGTGAAGTGGCTGAGAAATCTGGGTACATAATTATTTGGCAGCGGTTTGAAAAGGAAGAATAAAGATAGCCATATCTGTGAGAAAAATAACTCTTTTAGAGATGTTGATATAGAAAATAAAAAAACATTCCCACAACAGCCGGTTCTATCGCACCGGAATGACCCGGGTTTTCTCACCCGGCCAAGGGCTGTTATTTCAGTGTAACCCTGTCCAATCTGTCCCGTCCCACCCTTAAATTGTCGTCCTCGGTGCAACCCCTTGCAGCTGGGTTGCTCCATTGTCTCTTGTTACGGGCTGGGATCGAACCCAACCCTGGACCAAGAGACTGGATCTGCTGCGTTTGCTGGAAGAAAATTTATATTAAACGGTCGTATTCGGTACAATGCGCCAAGTGTAAGAGATGGTTACATAAATCTGGATGTTCAGGGCTTAACCCTGCCATCCACAGACCCCGTACTTTCTTTAGTACTTTTGAGGCACCTTGCTGTACACGTCCTAGGACGTCCCGCGGTAGCCGCCGCTCTGGCACTCCCTTACCGCCTCTAACTACTTCCAATAGTCACAATAGTGGCTCAGTCTACACGACTGGCAGCACCGCTGCCATCCCTGCCTCACCCACTCCCGACTTTCGCTCACGCACACCAGCGTCTCCATCTCACACGGCCGCTAAACACTCCTATCCCCCCCGGAATAGGTCAGATATGAGCATCGCCGAGCGTCAGTCTCCTCTGTCTCTGCCCCTAATGCCCTCCCCTGCTTCCAGCCTGCACGCGGGTCAGGAACACCACCTCCTAGTACCTTTCACTACGTGCACCGTTTGTCGGCAAATATTGTATACGCCTGCGACGTCGGTCAAGTGCAACAATTGCCTTGGCCTGTGTCACACCCTTATGTGCTCTGGGCTCGCAAACGGCAACCTTTGGACGGATTCGTTCATAGCCCCCTGTTGCAGTACACAGCCGCCCTCTACGCCAGACAACATCGGCCATGGCGCTGTCAACTCTAGACTGCGACATAGTTTAGGCCTTAGCCTACCTCCACCTAGGCAAACGCATCCGTCCCTCACGCCTAGTATGTCCCCCGCCTCCCCTCCTAAAACACTCTTCTAACACCCACATCACTCTGGTCCAACCCTGTGGAAACTGCGCATTTCCTCGGACTTCCGTTAGAAGAGCCTGATGACAATTTAGAGTGATCGAGCCCATTGGGCAGGGCGAAGCACTGTTAACAACAACAACAACAACAAAATAAAAAAAAGCCGTGAGTACCAAGTACTCGTTGAGTTTGATGTGTAACTATTTATATTCTGTACATAAATAAATTTGTTTGCCTTTAATTACCTTTCCTTTCCTTTCCATTCCTTTCCTTTCCTTTCCAATCCTTTCCTTCCCTTTCCTTTCCTTTCCTTTTCTTTCCTTTCCTTGACTAGATGACATCGCAAAGGGACTCAACGGTAAAATGGACTATATCACGGTAGTTATAACTTCGAGACGCAGTAGACCGGGTCGGTGCCCATACAAAAAAAAAAGGTGGCGATTACCCCCCCCTAGGATGAAAGATGACCCTGCGGCGAATTAGGGATGATAAAAAATTTCACCCTGCGAGAGTCCTAAAAACAGCCAAAATCGATTTTTATTCACAACTTTTTTATTTATAATCCGATTGCAAAGTTTGATATATCGTTGAATAGGTATTTTTTAGTCTCCTGAATGTCCTTTTACTCAAAACAGACGCCAAACCGAGTTAGATCGCGTAACTCGATTTCTACCCCCTATATAAAACTTTTCTCTTCATAATAATAAACCACTCAGTCAGCTATGCAATTCTCGCCTTTGAAGTAAAAAAAAATTCTAATAAACAAAAAAGTTACAGTCGATTTACAGTTAAAGCTTGTTTTCACGATCATTGTGCATCACAACAAGTGTGATATCTTATCTGTCAAACATTGACAGCACGCATCAAAATGGAGTATTTTTTGCTGCCACACACTTCATGCAGCACACATTAAAATGGTGGCGCATCCGCTCTGCTAACTTTTAGCGTTTGATAGAAAGAGACACAGAATGAGACAAAAGAGGAAATAAAACAACAGGTGTTAATTTTTTTTTTGGTGTTTTGACGTACGATTTAAAAAGGACGAATGGAACAATCTGTTTCGAATTTCGAAGTGCAGGTGTAGTATTGGGAGTTGTAATTGTTCTGCTGGTCGTCAAACCTCACACACAGCAAAGCGAAACGTTTCGTTCGTGTTGTTAGTGAATCTGCGCTAGCAGTTACAGATCATAATCGCTTCGGCCATATTTTTTCAAAACTGGAAAACAGGTGCCGCTACAGTCTGCTTGAGTCTCGTCAAAATTTAATTTAAAAATTTTGTGATGTTGATAATTCTGAAACGTGTAGTTTACCTTTTTCGACCCGGGACACTGTCCCCCCAGTGGAAATCTATGTCATAGAAAGAGCATTGCTGAGCGGGAATATAGTACCATCTATCAATGTAACAATCTTCATTGAGAGCCAAGCTGCTCTAAAGGCATTATAATTGAATGTGACAATATCTGATATGGTTTGAAGGTGCCGAAACTCGCTGAAGGCACGGAATCATCTCAACATTTCTGTATGCTGGGTCTTCGGCAAGAATAAACAGATTTTAATTTTTTCTTGAGGTATTTGGGGAGGTCCGTATTAAGATATAGGTGGAAAATGGCCGATGTCCTTTTTCATATGGAGGCTGCGGCATGCTAATACTGCATAAAATTGGATAAGCTCAGAGCTATAACCGATCTAAATCATTTGGCGGAACTATTATTTACAGCTCACTACCGCAGCAATATTTTCAACTGTCACTTTTGCGTGGGCAATTATTGCCTAGTGCATTACTTGTAAGCTCGTTGGACAGTTCTAGTTTTGGGGCAGTTCTGGCTATGTAGCATGATTATCGATATTCGATATTTAAAATGGTCTTTTTACTATAACTGTTCTAACGGGTACAGAACTAATCACGAAGTGTATAGCTCAAGATTGTCTTTTTTGGAGACTAGTGGGTAATTTTTCTGCAGGGAATGTATACCAACGCTTTATTGAAAGGTCACATACTTTGAAGTGTTGTTGCAGCTTATTACCGTGTGCACTTTTCTCTTAAGGTGTGAGTAGACATATATGTATACATTAAGTTTCTCTTGAGATAACAAAACAATTACGCAAACATTAGCAAATTACGATACATGTGGGTGTATCAAATCATACCACAAATAAAAACAAACAAAAAATATATATATATGCCGGTGTAGGGCGTATTGGCTTACTACAAACATTGTCACTTCTCACTCTTAATTGAGTATGTAAACAATGCGGTAAAGTTTGCCAATCACAACAAAATAAAAATGCATTGAAAAAAGCTTACGATTTCTTATAATAAAGAAGATAAAAAGAAACATATTTTGTAGTTATTTATAGCATATTCAGTATTTATTTACGGGTATTATTATCCAGCAGAATCAATGAAGGAATAATTTATGCTTTTATTTGTGTGGGGCATTGTTGTACAACAACGACTTTGATTTCAATAAAGAATTGACTTTGCATAATAACACTGTGGAGCGAAAGACGAAGCCTTGATAATGTGGGCATGCTTGCTAGGTAAAGGAAGGTGAAGATTTTTTTCGCGCAAAAAGCCAATATTTATACACAGCTGTACTAGTACGCAGGAAATTATTATTTTGAACAAATAAGAAGGTTTCATGATTTTGGAAAATGAAAGCGGCAAAGTAAACTAAAAGACTTAAATTACTGATTTCCTCCCATCTCCCAATGAATAGAGATAGTTACTTCTGTTAAGATAATGCGTGGTACTTTTTCATTTTGTTATTGTAACACCAGAACCTTGTCAGCAACAAGCACAATAACACGTATCACTGGTTTGTTTGATGCCACGACCCTCTGCGGTTGCAATACAGTTTGCTTTGATTTTAATCATTGCATATGTTTTTCATAATTTTTTATATTATACTAGCTTTTACCAGCGGCTCCGCCCTTTCTTTTTTTTTTCTTAAAAGGTCATCTAACCGCCTGGGCGATTTTGACCGCCCAACATACCTCGCCAGTCGTTTTTTCGTTGCGTCAACTGGCGCCAATTGGAAACACCGCGGGATCGCTAAATTGGTCTCCACTTGGTTCTTCCATCGGAGTGGTGGTCTCCCTCTTCCTCTGCTTCCACCGGCGGATGCCGATAAGAATACCTTCTGGCTGGAGCATCTTCGCCTCATTCGCATAAACGTGGCCTAGCCTGCGAAGCCGCTGTGTCTTATTTTGCTAAACTATGTCGGCGTCTGCATAAAGCTCATACAGCACATCAATAAATCTTCTTCGGTACTCGCCGTCGCCAACGCGTAGAGGTCCACAAATCTTTCGCAGAACCTTTCTCTCTCGTTGTTAGTGCCAACGCTTCTGCACCATATAGCAGGACGGGTGCGATGAGTGACTTGTAGAGTGTTATTTTCGTTCGTCGAGAGAGGACTTTACTTTTCAATTGCCTACTCAGTCCGAAGTAGCATTTGTTTGCAAGAGTAATTCTTCGTCGGATTTCTAGGCTAACATTATTGTTGGTGTTAATGCTGGTTCACAGGTAAACGAAGTCCTTTACTGTTTCGAAATTATTGCTGCCAACAGCGGCGCGGTTGCCAAGGCGCGAAAGGGCTGACTCTTTGCATGATGACAGAAGGTACTTCGTTTTGCCCTCGTTCACCACCAATCCCATTTTCTCCGCTTCTTTTTCTAATTTGGAGTGAGCAGAAGTTACGGTTGTTAAGGCCAATGATATCATCATCGTCAGCATACGCCAACAGTTGCACGCTTTTATAAAATATTGTTATTTTCTCCAACCTTAAATTAAAAGCGGCTAAACCCGCACGAAGAAAATAAGCAGAATAACGAAAATTCATCTGAAGACATTTTTATTTATCAGCCACATGCGTCATAAATAAGATTTTTTGGAATAGGTCGGCCCCTGGCCCACTTCCCGAAAAAAAGATATTCTCTCTTTTAATTAAGGCAAAGGGCTACCAAGGTACCGAATTTCAAGCAAATCGCGTCATAAATAAGGTTTTCGGGAATAAAAGATTTTTTTGAATAGGTAATTCCTTGGCCACTTTTTCGGAATCGCATGAATCTGCTACCTGTTCTATGCTCCTGAAAATAAGTGTACAAAATTTCGTGGAGATCGGCTGAGTAGTTTAGAAAGCTAAGGACCATTTATAATATTAGTAAGATAAACTATCAAAATCTATTGCCCAGAATTCGGCGCTCGCAACTTTTTACTATATATCTTCTGACTAAGAAGTAATCAAAAACATCTGTTTGGGCACAGTACTAGATTGGGTATTGAGCATTTTGAGGCGTCCAACTTCTCGGGAGGTGTCAAAAAACTTTGGTCAACAGTCAAAGACCTATAAAATCCGAAGAAACATTAACGAGAAGGCTTCCATTGCCGTTGGAGAGATTTAAAGTCCAGCCGATAGGTCCAAGAAACGAGCCATCCGCCGAGCGCCTGTTGCCGGCACTATCTCAGAAGTCAAGTGGGCCATAATAAAGGCCAAGTTGTCAAAAACCAACTGACCCGACAGTTTCGCCATGAAGAGGTTGAGACATTTTGGCCACGAGGGACGTAGTTATTTAGGGGGGTTTTTAACCTCTCGCTTACCACCTTTGGCGCTCCTGCGATATGGAACAGAAGAGATAGTGGTGTCTCTTTTGAAACCTGGAAAACTGGCTAGTAAGAGAAAATCATCTCGTCCGATATCTCTCCTGTCCTCGTTTGCGAAGTTGCTATAGACAATAGTACTTCCCTACTACATTGCAAATCTGCACTTGGCCAATCATTAAAATGCGCTTCGTAAATACCAAAGCATAGCCATTGCTTTAAACGCCATAAATACGCAAATAAACAATGGTTTGAACCAACATTCTCCAAATCACAGCACATCAATAACTATCAATAGCCTTTGATACGGTCAATCATGTCACACTCCTCCAAGATATGGAAGAGTCACCGCTCTCTCCGGCCTAAAAAGGTGGAACGCTAATTACCTCAACGGTCGTATTCAAAGACGCAATACATAAAGCAATTAGAATTAGACAGGGGGTGCCACAGAGTATGCTTCCTCTCTTTGTTTCTTTTATATTTATCGAGACATCCTCGTTCTCCGGAGCTAGTCTTTATAGTATCCTATATTGATGTATCTACTAATATCGCTTCGGGCAAGGGCAGCACCATTGACAAACTCTGTGTTAGGATCAATATTTGTCTCCACGACCTCTCAAACTTTCCCACTGAGCGGAATTCTACCCTATTTCTTAATAAATCGACAGCGACACTATCTAGTTTGTTGAATGCGCAAATGAACGGGTTTTGGTTACGCTGTACCTATATGTTAGCCCAATCGTCCTGGCACAAACTGGAGGAAGTTGCAAGTCTGCCAAAACACCGCCATCATAACTGCCATGGGATGTCGTCTTATGTCAACTGAGTCTCACCTGCATCATGAGACTAAAATGTTCAGTATTAGAGAGTACGCGGAATTGTTGATAGTTTCTGCTGAACCGTCATAACCCTAGGTACTCAAACCGACACCTATTGGATGAAGATTCGCCGTCTAGACACATAAGGAAACATCCCCGTAACACTATGAAAAGATCCGGCACCACATTGCCCTTCCGTTTTATCCACACACCGAGTCAGCAGACAGATCGCTCAGTTATTGCCATCCAACCATCTGAAAATGTAAAGAGGAGGATGCCGTCCTACCGAGGGAGAGTAAACTCAACGCGGCGACGAATATTTGTTTAAGTTTGCCACTGCCTTGGGTGTAGAAATCTTGTTTGACGCTCTGCTTATGTGGGAGGGTGTGTATGCAAGTACTTTTCTGATTGTTATTATTCGGTAGTCGTGCCTAAACACGATGAATGCTATGAATCGGTAAAAGACAAAGGCAACTTCGTTTATTATAAATATACACAGTGATTACAAAAACAAAATAAGTGATTATTGATGTTAAGTTTATTTTAGCTCAGAATACTCAAGCAGGTAGTTAATTTTTTTGGTTTGTCCAGTCTTTGTGGTAATACTTATGGAATGAAATGCAAAAAAAAAAGCTAACTAATATAACGTAAAATAAAATAAAATAAAATAAAATAAAATAAAATAAAATAAAATAAAAAAAATAAAATAAAATAAAATAAAATAAAATAAAATAAAATAAAATAAAATAAAAATAAAATAAAATAAAATAAAACAAGATAAAATAAAATAAAATAAGATAAAATAAAATAAAGTAAAATAAAATGAAATAAAATAAAACAAGATAAAATAAAATAAAATAAATTAAACTAAAATATAATAAAATTTAATTAAATTAAAATAAACTAAATTAAATTAAATTAAATTAATTGAAATAAAATAAAATTAAATAAAAAATAAAATAAAATTTAATTGAATTAATTTAATTAAAAGGAACTATGATAACGGAGAGAAAGAAAATGAAGGCAAATGCGATTTGAAGGCTGTCAAAATACATACATGTTTTTCAATTGCGAAAGAAATTTAATTTGCATCGCAATACAGAGTGACCCCTCCGGTATCAAGGCACACCGCCTCGCGAAATTTGAGAGCCTGACTGGGCTTAATAACCCGGAAAATATCATTATACTATTGCGCGAAAGATTCCAGCAGCAGCAAGAACTTAAAACCTCATTCCCTTTCTCGTTTCCCGGGTTGTTACCATTCCCGGCATCCATATTAGAGAATTTATATGTCGACTTGCAAGTTTTATGGTCCACCCCTTGCACTGAAAAAATAAGGATGTTATTAACTAAATGTCACAGGAGATGGTTATCGAAATCCGCTGATACCGGCCCACAGTCATACCCTGCATAAAAACTGGTTAGAGTTGATCTGGAATTGAAATACATGCGATGAGTCTGGGATATTCAAAAATATGGACGTGTTTCTGTCCTAACTGAAATATTTGGTAAATTCTTTACATTTAAAATCATTCTCGTAATGAGGAGAATCTTAAAGTTTATGTCGCTCTTTTCAGAGTCTCAGCAACCGACGCCTTAGTGAAATCTCGTAAGTCGCTTTCTTGGTTGAGCGAACCACTAACGGGATTCTGCATATCACGTTCAAAATTTCCGTATTTCATGACCTAATCGTTGTTTGTTGTTGTTTGCTGGGGGTTTTGGGGCGGGACCCACCTTTTACCTAGCAATCTTTTGCAGATGTACAGAGCCCCATATACCAAGGTCGGCATACATTCAAATGTTTTTTTATGTGAAGGTAACCGTGTAAGTTAAAAGTTGATTTTCTAATATTTATATTACAACAGACTAATAAAATTATAAGTATTCCCTCGAGACACTTGACCTTGTCGAATTTATGTTTTTCACTTCTAATTAGTTGCACGGTTGCTGTTAATTGTATTACACAAATTCTGTTACTTTTGAAAGCCTCGCCAACTGCGTCCCTAAGTAAACAAATTAAAATCTCAAAAGCAAAAAACGAGCAAACAGTGCCCGAATGAAAAGTAGACAGTAAAATCATAAAGAGATCTTCTTACTAAAGTTTTAATTTGTATTCATTTGCCTTTGTGCTTAGTGCAAGTTGTTTGTTTGAAAAAAGAGTGAGAGACCGCCATAACAAACATGAAGTAAGTAGGAAAAGAGGAGAAAACATGCATAACAAGAACTAGCCAGAAATAGACTATAAAAAGGAAATTTTTAGGGCAGTGCGATTCAAAGTTCATCTTCGCTTGCACAGAAAAGCAACTTTATTGAAAAGGAAACTAATAAATCCAAATTTAGTGCCTGCGGTTAGTTTGCGTCGAACCGCCATAACAAACGACCTCTGCACCAAAATAAAATAAACAAGCACGACTTAAAAGATTTTTACGCTTGGTTAGGATAAAAGGAATAATTTGGTAAGGTTTCTGTTAGCTCTACAATTCGAATACCTTTGATATCTACCTTTCGCATTCCACGGTGTCTGTTTTAGTATTCGGTTGGTATTTATATGATGCCTACTTTTATTATCTTTTTTGATACGGATTTCAATTTTATTAAGAAATTTATGAAGCAGCGTTTCGGTCAACGATAGGATAATTGGTCTTCCTGTGTATTTATTTGTTCATATTTTTTTCGGCTTGAAATGGTAATAAAGTAAATAAAGAGTATGAGCTTTTGTAAATATAAATATTTTATTCTGTTATCTATTTACTGAGCTTGTGGGAAAAAACAAAAAGGGTAAATGGGTTACAAGATTTATATGTCCAGTTTTTTAAATTGAAAAGATATACACCATAAGACCTATGCCCGAGCTTCAGAGACTCACCATTTGTTTTTATACCTTTCATGAACATAAAATAGTATTATAACTGTGGTCCGATGTTTGTAATAAGTATACAGAAATGATCAGGGCGATGAACTGAGTCGATTTAGTCCGTCTGTCTGTCTGTTTGAAGGCAAACTAGTCCCTCAGTTTTTGAGATATCTGGTTGAAATTTTCTATTGGGCCACCATTTTGTAAAAAATTAATCATTGCTCGGAACCAGCATGATCGGATCAATACAACGCATAGCTCCCATACAATCGACTGTTCGATAAACGGGGTTTGGCCTATAACTCTTGCAATTAAAAAGGTTTGGTACTTATTATATATGTTATGTGTGTAATGAAAATCAGCCAGATCGGACCTACATAACATATAGCTTCCATACAATCGATTGTTCCGATAAATGGGGCTTAGGCTATGTATCCTTAAATGTTTGCAGAGTTTATACTAATTTTAAGTAAGCATTCGGTACCATCGAAGACAGCCCTTTCCTTACTTGGTTTTTTTTAGTTATATTCAGAGTTAGTGTTACAAAATAATTTATCTCATGGTGATTGTACCTTCGAAAAAAGAAAGTTATTTCGTTAGCATTTTTTTTTTTGGTAAATTTAGCTGCTGAAGCAGCTTTCGAAATGGATCTATAAGAAAAGCTATGGCGGTTGTCTCTAAAAAATTTTCCTACTCTATTCATTTAAAACACTTTTAAAAAATTATTTAAAAATGATTATTAAAAAAATAAAAACAATAATAATTTTCATAAAAATTAAAAAGTGAAAAAAATGATTATTCTTGGCCTTGAGCTCGTTTCATGCATAACGTTAAAATAGTTAGTTTTGGAATTTTATTGAAATGTTATATTATTCAAAGAAAATGTGGACAAAACTTTAAACAAGCACCATAGCCATTTCATTATATCGATTGCTGGAGCTGCTTAACTTTACTTATCAACTAACTTTTGGGGTCAGTCAATTGGCTATTGGAGGGGTTCACAGTGGGCGATTTTGTGGCGATAGCGGCGTTTTATTCAATATTTAAGTTTAATAAGACGGAAATTTTGCATTTCCTATCGATAAAACATATTTCAATTAGTTGATAATCGATAGTTAACTACCACTTACAAGCAAATACAAGCAGCTGTTAGCTGTCAAACACAACATAATTTTTAGCAAGTGCTGTACCATTTTTTTTGCCTTATTGAACGTTCTTTTGATTTCGCTGTAAAAAATAATATTTTTCTATATTTACTTGAAACTTTACTTTTTAATTTATATCAAGGCAAGTACTACGAGTATATGTAATATATGTTTGGTTGATCTGTTTTTGTGTATGTTACTTATAAAACTTAGTTGAATTTAATTGTATTAACAACATTATATTGGTAGCGTACACCTGTATTTCGTGGAGTACAAATTTATAAAACTCAAGCGTATTCAAGCTAAATTTAACATTTTATGAAAGCGCGTTTAATTGTGTGTCCAAAATGTCTTACTTCAACCGCTACTACCGGCTACCCTTTAATTTATCATTTTTTTTAGACACAATGTCCTCAGCAAACAGAATTGTGAAGTTGCTAGAAAACTACGATACGACTCATTAGTAGGCTTGTTGAAAGGTGGACGAGTTGTGCTAAAAACAAAAGTAGTAAGGAATTCCAAAGACTTTCGGGAAAAGTGGAGTTCAGCAACTCGAAAAGTGTTAAATACTGATATAAAATTATTAATGGAAGGGGTGCCGGAAAAGTAAAACGATTTTTACAACAACAGTGGTGACAAAGTTGTTGGTATATAATAAAACTTGTAATTAAAAGGACAAATAACAACTCGGTTTATTTTCAAAATCGGACAACTAATTTACGATATTTGTCATAATTAGTAAATGACAATTTTTTCAAACGCACTCCTTAATTCCGCAATTTAGCCTGCGAGCATGACATTAACACTAAAGTATTTGATCCATACGCTTTGGAAACTGCCGACATTTTTGTTCCCTTATACCCCTGGTTTTACATGTCTGTTCATAGAATTTTGATTCATGGAAAAGATATTATAGTAAATTTTTATCTTCCACTTGGTATAATGTCCGAGGAAGCCCTTGAAGCTGGAAACAAAAACCAGCGATATATACGTTAGTACAATACAAGAAAAAACTACAGGAAAAAAGAATGGAGGACACCATAAATGCACTTTTAGTTTTTCCGATCCTTTAATAACTTCATTGTCCAATAGTTTTTCAGTTTCCTCTGCAAAAATAAATATGTTTAACGAGGATGTTATGAACTTACTATTAATAGAGAATCCGAAAACAGGTTTGTCTAACTCTGATAGCTTAGATTTAGAATAATTATATTTTGTTTTTGTGAATATACATTTTTTAAATTTTGTTTTATAAAATTATCTAGGTATATAATGGATTTTCTTGTATTGAAATAAAAAACAGCAATATATTCATACAGCTTCCTAAGCCTTGGGGATATATTTATAAAAGAGGCAGTATCACTTTTATTTCTAGAAAGTTATACAGTTTTGCATTAAGGTTTGCAGTTCTACAAGCGGAAACAAATTTCAGCAAAGTACCTTTATTTTTGATAGAGATATCAAATTTAAAATTTTCATACGATAACGCCTGTATAAAAGTGGTAGTGGTCACTAGAAGGTTAAGCCGATTCCATTCAATTTTGGCAAGCTTGTACCCTTATGTGAATACCTCCATCGTGTCAAGTTTTATTTTGAGCCGCTAAGAAACAACTGACTTATTAGTTTAACGCCACTAGCGATGCCAAATCGCCCACTGTGCGGTTATTCATATTCCTGCTAATATTTACGTTCCTATTAAGTTTGGATGTTGCGCCCAGCCTTGAGCTTTGATATCAAAATGTGAGCAAACGTAGACCCTTCTCATTTTCATGTCGGGTGCTTAAAGAACTCCTTTCAAAAAACCGCAAGTTTTGACCATAAACAGAGGGGGAGTAATATCTTAGGATTTTGATAAGTTATTGTTTTGGTTGTATGAGCCTCTCTCACCTTCCTCCGATCTCTACATAACTCAACTGATTACTGTTGAGGCACCGACTAAATAAAAAGAAGAGTTGAGCAAATGCGCTGTCTGTGACACGAAGCTACAAATATGATATGTGTTTCCGATCTCCAAGCATTGATCTTATATTCCTCCACAATAGAGCCGACCCTATACAGATTACAATATAACCAAGGCATATATAGCACATTCTAATGCTTCCAGAGGCTCTAGTTAATAGGGCGTTTTCGAATTTTTCCAAGCCTATCTAAATATAAATATATCACAATTATGAAAATAGTCATTGAGTTAAATTTTGTTATAGTTCAAGCATAGGGTTGTTAATTTAATGTTTTTTAACCCATTTCTACTTAAATATTAGCTACACCTTGATCTGATATAAATTCATCTATAAATTTCTGAAAATTATTATTCTAATAAAATATTCTAATAACGACGGTATATAAACTGAAATACAAATTTAAGTAAGGTACATCGTGGATTATCAATTACAGAACAGGTTCCTCTGAATAGACTGAAATACCGCCAAATTTTTTAAGTTTCAAGAACATAACTACTACTACCTTAGTGTTTGAAATTACATTTTTAATAATAGGGTATCTAATCCTAGTTTAATATAAAAATTTAAAAGATTAATATATACATATATATATAAATAAATTTAAAATCTTACCTAATAAATTCATATTTATTTTTTTATTACTTTTATTAAAAAATGTTTACTTGTATAATTTGTATAACCGCGGCTGCTGGCGCAAAATTAACCAATACTAAAAAAATCACTAATTCCAAATATCTTTGATTTATAAAATTAATTACTGAGATTAAATTAAAATTTATTTTGTTTTTAAAACAAATAAAAATTCATGCAATAACTTACATATAAAATAAAATTTATAATAAAAATTTAAGCTAAAATAAAACTTTTAAACATAATTTGATTATTTTTACATAAAAATTTCATTAAAATTCAATTTAAAATAAATAACATAAATTAAAAATAAATTTAACTTTTAATAAAATTTAACTTTTAATAAAATTAAACTTTTAATAAAATTGAACTTTTAGTAAAATTTAACTTTTAATAAAATATATAATATAAATAATCAAATTTAATAAATTATTTATAATTATTATAATATTTAAAATAAAAAATAATTCATAACATTTTTTTATGCAAAATAAAATAATCCCCACAATTAAAATCTCAATAAACTATATTTATAGTTAACCCCTAATTAAATTATAAAAAAATTTACTAAGATTTAAAATAATAAATTAATACACAATTAAAAAATTACTTGAAAAATAGTTGATAATTTCGAAATTTTTGCAATTTATTTAAACAAACAAATTCTAAATAAACCTTAAAATTTAATTATAATATCAAACTGAAAAATAATTAATAATTTCAAAATTTTAAAGAATATTTCAATTTATAAATAACTATTTAAACAATTTTTAAAAATCCAAAAATTTTAAATTATTAAATATTACCATTAAAAATGACTTGAAAAATAGTTAATAATTTCGAAATCCGTATAATAATAATAATTTTGAAGTAATAAGAAAAATTGTTCAATCAGTAAAGCTCAAACAGAAATGCCTTTAACACTAAGATCGCAGAAAGTAGGTATTTCAGTGCAAACTGGTGAGAGATGGCACTGTGGCCGAGAATGGTATAGATATGTTAGACAACTAGGTGGGAGCTGGTGAGGTCACAGTACAGGCTCGGTATGTGATATTCAACATATAGCCTATTAATCGATCACAGACGATGCTAGATTATGCCCCAAGTGCGCTCTGAACGTGACATGAAGCATGGCGCCTTTTGAACTATTTCAGTTTCGGGAGTTAGGACTATGGAGATAGAGTACATGCTAACGCCTCCATATTTCGATAAATGTTACCAACACCTACATTAAAATGAAAACAAAACCAGGACAGGCTCCGAGTCAAACTTTACAGCTCTCTTCCCATCAAGAAAAGTTTGGATAGAAATTCGACAGTTTTCACGGACGAATAGAAAAGGTAATTGGAGTAGGAGTGGAAATCTTTGCAACATTGTCAGAGATATCATTTTCAATTGATTCAAGATTGCATGCAGAGCATTACTGTGCTGGTTTTGGAAAATCAATCTTAGTTGACAACTAGTTAAGTGCGGACTCTCAGATAAGGACCAATAATACCGAATGTAGAGAATGTCCCATGAAACTTGCAAGTCGACATGGTTTTTCTCTAATATTGATGCCGTGGGTTAGAATAGGTGCTCACCGCGCAAGTGCTGTGCAAGTGTCCAGTGCACTTCTGAAGCAGAATTAATTCTTTCGGGACTCGCCATCTCAGCAACGAGGTATTTCGGCGAGCTGTTATGACATTCTTAGCTTAACTAGGTTAGTTGATTGGTTGGTGCGGCGTATCCCCTATGACTCTAATTAGTGAAAATGCGCGTGTTTGATAACAAACCTCTTGACATAAACAATGAAAGATGACATAAAAAAAAAATGACAAAACCTCAGGGAGCAGGCCCGACCCCCTTCTTAATATATCCATGCCGTTGAGTTCAACATTTTCATTCCATCGAAACCATACTTTTTTTTTTTGGCGTTAAAAGATCTCTTTTCTTTTACTTCATCAATTAGTTTCATGTTTACCTAGTTTCCCTAAAATAGAAACGGCTAAAAGTTGTGCACATTCGGGCCTCACCTGACACTCGTAAAATACATATTTACTTAAACACTTGTAGCACAAGTTTCGTAACTCACATATGTACATACCTACGAACTATATCTACCGGACTTGCTCATCCGTTGCAATTAAGTCCAGCAGCGCGTGTTTAATGTGTCACTGAGTAGGCTACTGTCCGACAAACTAAAAACGTGCACAACAACGCAGTCATAACTTTGAAAGGTGTGCTTAAGTGCAAGTTTGTGTAGAGGTCTTTTTATGCAGATCCTCTTTTGGAAAGTAGACTTAAAGGTACTTCAAATTGTCCTTACTCCCTAGGGAAGGTGTTAACTTCATCTATTTGAAAACCAAAGTTAAAAGCGAACTTCATTTCAGCTGAAAAATTCAAAGAGCATCACTCGGGTCAACAAGCTCTGCTTTGGACTAAGTAGGCGTTTGAGACTAAAAGGTAAGTCCTCTTTCGACCTACAAAGATCACGTTTTATGCCTCTGATGGCGCTGAATATCTCATAGCTACCGACCCTGATATATGGCTCGTATAGTGTTAAAATAAAAGTGATGGACCTTGGAGTATTCGATTAGTTTGTCGGCTATGAGCTTCAGTCTTTTGGCCAATTCACTAGATAAAAGATGAAATTCGACATTAAGGAGATTGATACCGCCGTTGTTGGTGCGATTTGTGTTATCGCTTTTAGTGAGGAACGGGCGGAGCACGTTATAAACTGTTCGCGTAAGAGATCAATCGCGAGTTTAATAAATCAACGCTTTGCTGCCGCTCGGCGAGCAAGCCATCATTTCTGGCGGTATTACTATTTTTTAGATGCGAAACTTCCATCCTGATTTCATCATAGTCAGGTTATGGGACGTTTTATCAATTTTAGCGATTGATTTCATTGTCGTCGGGTTCGTCAGTTCTCCTGATATTTAGCTATGAGAAGAAGATTTCCCTGTATACGTCGCTTATCAGGCCACCCTTATTCTCCAAGGTTCCTAGTACGAATTCGCTTAGCAAGCATCTCAAGCACCTCACACTTACGCCTTTCTTCCTAACGTTTAATCTCTCTATATTGACGTCGGGTTGTGCCCGTGCGTTACGTGACCCTGTAGGCAGCGTCCTTCTTTTCCGAGGAGGAGCGCCATTCTGCATCGTACGAGTTGTTCTTCCGCTGTAATCCTATAGTGAGTGGGAAGTATACTCTCACAGCTCGATTACATCGTTAGGTTCAAGATTGCTCTCAGAGAGCAGGTCCTAGAGACGAGTGTTATTGGCTGTCTGTAATGTGGCATACACGTCCGAATATTTGACCCTCGTAAAGTACATACGTGTAAGACGTCGGAGATATATCTGCCGTCGATCACAACAAGATCATTTCGTTTTCTGATCGCCAGACCTGAAGGTTGCTTGGGGATTTTTTTATGACTAAACCTAGTACTACAGATGACCCCTGCTGGTTGGGTGGTAGAATATACCCGAGGTACGTTATCTGGCGTAACAGGCGACTGAAATCCACAAACTGCAGTGAGTGCAGCTTGATGTTTGATCTACGGATATGATGCCTCTCACCGCTCATTAACAACCTTCTTCTTCCTTACGGAAAGAGCAGTGAGATGAATTAGAAGGTTTCATTGATCATACCAAATCGTTCCCACATCGACAACACTCCCAATGACCTGCGGGTAGTATTTTTTTCGTTATTAACAAACTATAGTTCGGGCAACGGCGACGTCAATCAACGTAGTGCCGTTCGAACTGCAGGAACAGACAATAACAACCAAAAATAACTTATTAAGAAATAGCTTCACATCTGGATTTGAACCAAATTCATCTTTTCACTCCACTATGCATGATTGAGTTTAGGAACCTGGCTTTCTTCGAGCCTTTTTCACTTCTAACAATAAAAAATAAAGTTCATCTAACAAATTCACTTAAAACCTTTTTGCCACCGACTGGGATATGCTCTACAACTGCACACGCAAAACCTTGTTCATCATACAAACAAGAGCCACTTGAATTACAACAAAAAATATTTCGTCAGCCCTAGGTTGTCGTCTAGCACATGAAACACTTTCAACTAACATCATCTACAAAAAGGTACAACCGATACGCAAAAGCAAATTTAAATCTATGTAAATGTAGCAACTTAAATTGCCTGCAACATATGAACAGCAGATGGGTCTAAGATCTTGGTCATTTAGTTTCGTAGGTAGCATTCTATTAAAAACATTTGCATCTTAAATTAGCAAAAATTTTCATTCTTCTTTCATAATACATTCGTCTTCGTTTGTCTGTTGTATCTCGATTGTTGCCATGAAATTGGCATTGGCTCATTGTTCGCAGGGTCTTCGTGCCCATTTAACAAGAATAAAGCACAAAAACGGAAGCTGTGTGAATGAAGAAAAATACAATAATCAAATAAGTGGTAGTAGGAATTGAAATTTAAGATGGTTTTTTTTTGTTTCTGTCAGTGAAATGCGCAATTTAATGAAAAAACCAGACGTTCCAAAGACTTAATATCTGCGTTTATTGGCTTGTTCACGTTTAAATTCAGTACAATGAATGCAACTAAAAAGGTCTAAATAGTTAAAAAAAAAAATAAAAAACAAGTTTCTTTGATTGCCGGCAGGTAGTGAATTTCTGGTGAAAATACATCGTTCCTGGAATAAAGTGAGGCCGCAGGAAAAAGTTTGCTAAGTTATTTGTTTATGAAAAGGCAAAACATTTAACAACTTGGCTGTTTTTAGTAAAATTTTTAACCGTCGGCTTGAGTTGGATTTCTTGTTATTTTAGTTAATCAAATTAAATTATTATTAAAGTGTCTTTCTTTTGCTTAAAATAGTGAAAACTATTGAATATTCCTGTAGATCTGGCAAGAATAGCAGGAACTGATCTAAGCACATCGTCACTTATTTCAATTAGTTTGACAGAATTCAAATCATAGACCAGAAAGTTTTGAAACTTATCTAATTCTAGTATAATTGAGTACAACTTTAAGGTGCTTCAAAACTCGCCCTGATTTATACTAAGAATGAGTGATTAATTAATCAATCGAACACGCTCATTATACGAAACATTATTTATTAATTAATCAGTGAATAATCAACATCGATTATTCTAATGAAATGATTTCAGGGTTAGTCAAGTATTGATTCCTCAAAATCTTCTAAAATTCAGAAAACTGAGTTTTCAGAATTGTTTAATCAAAAAAGGCGTGAGTAAAAAGTTCTCGGAGAGTTCGATGTGTAAGCATGTGTATTTTTAACATAAATTTATTAAAATTAGGCTTCGCCCAGTGGTTGAATTTTAACCACAAAACTTTATTTTAATTTAGTTATTAGCTAATCCTTTTTTGGCCTTCTTTCATTTCCCTTCTATGCTGTTCCTTTAGTTGAATACATTTTTATTTTATTTGCTTTTCTCTTCTTTCAATATTCTCTATTTTAAATTTATTTTGTTGTTGGTTTTACGGTCTGTTCATTTTTACATATTTTTGTAAGTATAACGAGCTCAAGACCAGTTGATAATAATTCTTAGTTAATTATTATTATTTTAGATTAGAGGAAAAATTGAAAGCAACAAACATATACAGGCTATAGTTATGGTACTATTTCGAAAACAGCCACGATTTCTCGTCAATTAGTCTGACGTCAATTAGTCTGACGAGAAATCGTGGCTGTTTTCGAAATAGTACTATAACTATAGCCTGTATATGTTTGTTGCTTTCAATTTTTCCTCTAATCTAAAATAATAATAATTAACTAAGAATTATTATCAACTGGTCTTGAGCTCGTTATACTTACAAAAATATATTTTAAATTTATTTTATTGTATAATATTTTACGGTTTATTTTTCTTGGTTCTTTTGCTATCCTTTTCTTTCATTTAATTTTCCTTCCTTTCCCTTCATTTCATTTCTTTACCTCTATCATATTTTCTTTTAATTTATTTAGTTTAGTTAATTTAATTTAATTTATTTCATTTCATTTCATTTCATTTCAATTCCATTCATTTCATTTCATTTCATTTCATTTCATTTCATTTCATTTCATTTCATTTCATTTAATTTAATTTAATTTAATTTAATTTAATTTAATTTAATTTAATTTAATTTAATTTAATTTAATTTAATTTAATTTAATTTAATTTAATTTAATTTAATTTAATTTAATTTAATTTAATTTAATTTAATTTAATTTAATTTAATTTAATTTAATTTAATTTAATTTAATTTAATTTAATTTAATTTAATTTCATTTTATTTTATTTTATTTTATTTTATTTTATTTTATTTTGTTTTCTTTTATTTTATTTTATTTTATTTTATTTTGTTTATTTCAGTTTATTTTATTTTATGCTATATTAGTTAATTTTTTTGAATTTCATTCCATAAATATAACCACAAAGATTACACAAACAAACCAAATGAACTGCCGTGTTGAGTATTCTGTTTTTGTAAACACTGTGTATATTTATGATAAACAAAGTTGCCTTCGTCTTTTACCGATTCATAGCATTCATCGTGTTTAGGCACGACTACCGAATAATAACAATCAGCAAAGTACTTGCATACACACCCTCACACATAAGCAGAGCGTCTCATACATATCAGCAAAGCAGTCAAATAAGATTTCTACACACAAGGCAGCGGCAGATGCACGCTTACAGGCAGCGACGTATTGTGCTAACACGTTTTGGGTCACCCTGGTCCACATACTGCTCCATAGCTCCGAAGCTGGTCGAGTTATCGAAATAAGTGATATCATCAACTTTGAGTTAGACGTCTATTAATTCAACAGTGAAAGTTGTATTTAACTCTATTTAGCAGTTTTTAAATGATACGCGAACAAACATACAGACAGACATCCGAATAATTCTAAAAACTGTTGAGTTGGGCTCTATTTACTTAATAATGATACCCCCTATTAATTTTTCCTCTATATCTGCAATATACTGACATCGACCTGTTACAATTTTATTATATGTAGACTCTACATTGTAGAGATATTATGCCCGCGGTTGTACGAGGCTTGGCCATAAACTCCAAATTTGAGTATACAACAGAAAGAGGAAATACATTCTATATTTCAAGATAGACTCCCAGCATAAGATTGGTGTAGACGCCGTTAAATTCTATGTAGAAGTTATTTAGTGATGATAGTACAAACACAAATACATACAAACTAAAGCACAGGTAGAAGTTTCAAGAATTGTTAGTCTGACTCAAATTAAACATATTTTGAACTAACTTTTCAACTTTCAACTTTACCTTCTAACTTTTTCGCTATCATTTCAACAACATTTCGAGTTGGTTTTCGAAACTTTTCGAAACCATTCCTTTTCTGGACCATCCCGATTTAGTCCCAAAATTATCCCGAAAAACAATCCAACAATATTTCTGAAATAAGGCAGAAATGGCCTCAAAACCAGTTCCAAATGATCTCAAAAATATCACAACAATGCCAAATTCATCCTAAAAAAGACCTAAGGATGGTCCCAAAACTGTTAAGAAAACAGTCCCAAAAAGATTACCCAAAAGTCTCGAATGAAATCATGATATGATCGTAAAAATGGTCCCGAAAACCATCCCACATTGATCCCGACCCAAGCATGGTCCTGAAACGGCTTGAAAACACTCCCGAAATGATCCTGAAATAATCCACAAAAAACCCCAAAAATGGTCCCGAAAATAATCCCGCAATCGGGAAATACTGGGAAATTGGTCGAGGTCCATTTTTGTTATGTAACTGAATAATTAGCGTGTAAAATTTTCGGGTTTTAAATTTCTGTAACTGTTGGAGTAATTTATATTCGATTTTGGTCAGTACTTTGTACGCCTATAAAAGACTCACATACACACATTCATTTTTATTTATAAGATAACAAAAACAATGCCACCAGTACTTACATTATTTCAGTATTATTGCCAATACTGCTATTACTCGCATTACAACTGCTCATGCCATGCAATATTGCCAGCGATTGATTGCACCAATCAAACAGTGATGCCATACCGACAAGCTGAGAATAATTGTCTTGCGTATTCACCGTGAAGTTATCAATACCATCAGCTCGAGTGTTTCCACTGCTACCCACAGCAACAATACCGCTTTGGCTGCCACTACCCTCGAATTCATTAAATAAACCTATATTGTAGGGCTGTAAACTTTCAACCACATTCGTTGTTTCTATGGAAATGGCCGTCGATTGAATATTTGATACGTGCATTTTTGTTGTTGTTGTCTATATCCGTTTCACGTCTTTTTAGGAAATGAGTTTTGTGTTTATTTGGGTCTGCCTTTTTAAGTGGGTGGTGTTGTTATTGCCTGCCTGTTGTTGAATTTTGATTTGAAATGGGTTCTCTGGATTATCTCGTCCTCATTCTGGGGAGGCATGATTTATACACAGTAATTGTTCGAGTGTTGGTTTTGTTGAGGTTTTTTGCACCTGCCGCTCAGATGAAAGTCTATTCAGTAGTTGCTTTGAGACAGATTGTTTTTTGACAATTTTTTAAGCCACTTTTAGAATTATGCAGATGAGTTTGTCCACCTGTTCGATGGCTCTTGATAATTGGATTCCATGCCAACTCTCTGAAATAATGAGAAAAGTTTTTTTCGTTAGGTGGTTTTGAGCATTGGGGTACCAAAAGGGTTAATGTTTAATTAATGTGAGTATTAATAGGGTAGCTTAGAAGAATATTAATATATTATTTGCTTTCAATAAATTAAAAGCAGCCGGTCTTTGGATAGTGCTAGTAAAATGAGAAGATCGTCAAAAGGTTAAAATCGTAAATTGAAAAACATTAAAATTATAAATGTAAAAAAATTTCTTGTTCTTGTTCATCTACAAGCGGTCGTTAAAGGGTAAAATAATGAAATTTAAATAATATTAGAACTCTTAATTTCTTGCTATTGTAAATCAAATGAAAGTCGTTCGAGGGTTAAAATCTAAAAAAACCAGTTTCCCGATAGGGAAAGAGCGTTGCAGCTTTGAGAGTGAAATTTGACGTTTTGGAGTAGATCGAAATTTATTTCGCATGCAACGGAAATAAAAATTGTAGCAGAGTACTGTAATATAGAATGCATCAAATAGCTAATTGTAGCAGAACTAAGCAGGCTTCGGATAGTTTTGGGACCTTTTCAGGATATATTTAGAATTGTTTTCCATATTCGGACCATATTCCGGGTTTTTCTGCATTATTTGCGTATGCTTTCGGGACAGTTTCGGGACTATTTGGGTAGAATTTCGGGACTTTCTTAAACAATTGTGGAATTGTTTCCCGGCATTTTTCGGTAACATTTCGCCAATTTTCGGGATCATTTTAGAAGCTTTTTTGATACTTTTTCGTGCTAATTTCGGGACTGTTTTTAGGAAAATTTTAGGGAGATTTTTGGGATCATTTCAGGATCTTTTCGGGGCCATTTTAGAAAAAATTTTAAGGGGTTTCGGTATAATTTCAGAATCATTTCGGAACTTTATCGTAACCATTTTAGGGTACTTATCGGGTTGTTGTGATGATTTTGGGATTATCGGGATTGGTTTTTGGGACTTTTTTTGCGGATCATTTCAGGGCTTTTTCGGGACCATTTTAAAGATCATTTGTAGACTTTGCGGGACTGTCCGGAAACAATGCCAAAATGACCCTTAGAAGTACAAAAAGATCTCCAAACCAATTCCGAAATAATTCTGGAATGATACCGGAAAGTTTCGAAAAACATCCCGAAATAGGCAGGTGCACTGTGATACATCTCAGAATTTGATTCAAATATATTTGGGGTTTAAGTTCAGATAGGGCGTTTTTGAAACTTATTTTGAAATAGGGCGTTTTTGAAAAACATTTTGAAAATTGAAATTGAATTGAAAAAAGAAGACATTTTTTTTTTGAATTTATGTCTGTACTTATATATGTTTTTAAGCCCAACAATATATAGTAGCTGCATGCAATTGTATAATTTAAGCACCGGTGTATAACTGGAGGTCTTTCTTGAGATACAGGTTATATTTGTATTGCTGCGGTTTTTTGGTTATGGCTAAGCCTCACATAAACGCTGACATCTGGTATGTAAATAAATTTAAATTTGTCTAATTCAATCAAATGGTAATATTAATTCTTTGTTGCTTTATTCATGAAAATAGTAACTACGTTCACCATTTGCTTTTAAAGTTGACATTTTTCATAAAATTAATAAATTACCCTCACCTCCATTTGTTTCGATTTAAATTTACTCATTTCTCAGAATATGTCAACTTGCTGTTATTACGTCTTGTCCGCCGCTATCACCACTTACAATAGCTTAACTTCACTAACCACATTTTTCGTGGTATTCGAACAAAACTCCTTTAAGCAAAACAACGACTCATTGACATGCCAAAGGCGAAAACAATATTTCCATTTTCAGGAAATTGAAAAGAATAAAAAAGTATTTGCTGTTACATTTTAGCTGCAAAAGCATTAAAAGGTGACGTGGTGTGGTACATTGTAGTAATTTTGCAAGATTTTAGTTTTGAACGCTATTTTTTATTTTTTTTCCATTTTTGTTACACAAATCATTTGTTGTTATTCTTTTTATATATTCCTTCAGCAAGCTTATGTGTCTTAAAAAAATCTAGTTTTGGTGTTACATTTTAGTTTTATTGTTTATTATATTTTACATTGCATCTATATAACTCGATGAATTTTGTTTTTCTTGGTTGACAAACAGTGTAATCGCTTAGTTGCTTTTGGTACATATTTTTTGAATAAAATTTGTGGTTTGTAAACTTCAATCTGCAGTGAATTTATGAGCACTCAAAAATATTACAAAATACTACTTACGGTTGAATGACTTCTAGACACTTACGCTGTGGTTTGTGGCTTTTATTTATGTATTTTTGTGTAAAAGTATTTAAGGAATACCATGAGAGGATCTATATTGGTATGTTGATAAGAGAAAATAATTTACATTCATTCACATTTAATATTCTGTGTCCGCAGATAGCAGGTGTTGATCATTTTTCTTCATATTATAGTTTTATTTTCGACTCATAAATAATTATGAAATAATAGATTTTTGACGCGATGTACGTTCAAAGCGATTAAAACCGAGCTTCTTTTCCAATTTGTGGTGTGCGACTTCTAATTTTTCCTACAAATTGACGGGACCTACATGTTTTTATGCCAACTCCAAAAGCCATTTGCAAGTGCAGATGAATTTTTGCTTAGAACCTTTTCATGGTAGAAGTACACTCGGAGGTTTGCCGACCAATGCGACATTTTTGATATTACCTGTTCCATCACTTGAACATGGCACCTTCGGTACGGTAGCTTAGAAACATTTCCACTAGACCGGCGACTCAAAAGGCTTTCTAAAAGCGAATAACAAACCAAGTTTTATGAAGCTGAATTGAATTAAACTATAGTGGTTAATTTAAATAAAAACATGTAAGATTATTGATAAGCTTAATAACACACATATTGCCATATCTTTCTTAGTTAAAAAAATTTTCAAATAGGTGGCAACCAAGTACAACATTCTTAGTGTTAAGAGGGCTTGAAATGTATATTCAAAAGTTGATCGCAAAGTGTCAACTCGTTTTCGAAATAATGGTACACACAAAGGAGTGAATGGAATCGAACAAGGTGGCAACCCTATTTCCTCACCCTAATTGGAAATATTCTTGCTGACTTGCGACGCAAAATAAATTTTGCTTCATACCCATTTGGCCACAACTCTTAACACTTACAGCTCAACCATATATGCAGGCACAGCGTGAATTTTCTGTCAAAAGTTTTTCAAGTTCATATTACTTGTATGAGAGCAAACGAAATTGAATTTCGTGCGTTAAAAGCTAAATCAAAATCCAAAATTTATTTGGGTATTAGGAAAATCTGAGAATTGATAAAAATCAATTTTTTAAAAAATTTTACGTGATACAGACATTTCCACGAGTCTGCCTGCAAAAAGTCAGCTCGATTGGATTACGGACAGACGGACACTACGACTTTTATACTTTATACATAAAAAAACAAATCTGACGTGCACATAAAAATCGCCGATACACGTGTTTTTATTTTTTCTCCCCTTTCCGAAAAAGTATATTTGGTTCATAGGACAGAACCAAAGCTCGTTTTTGTAACGCAGTATAATGAGAGAATTTTCGAAATTTGTCTAGAAAAAAAAAATTTTCTAATTAAAAAGCAAAAAAGACCTACAATGTTACTGAACGGAGTTGGCAAAGAAATTTTGTTTAGAAAATTGGTTTTTTTTTCTATATGAAAATGAATGTGTGTCTGTGGGTATTTTATAGGCGTACAAAGTACACCACCGATCTTCGTGAAATTTTCACAGTGTATTTTTGGGTTCACTGGTTACAGCATAGGCTATATATAATTTTGTAAAAGTAGGCGCTGCCACGCCCCTAGTCCATATAAAATTTCAATTCGTCATAAATCTGAACGTATTTGGTCTAAATTATTGATATTTGGATATCTATATCCTTTAGTCAAGACATACATAATTTTTGAAAAGTGGGCGGTGCCGCGCCCACATATTTTGTGTTTTCTTTTTGCCTCATTAATATCACACACACATAAACACAGTTTATTCTAGATGTCGCTGACACTCTCACAGTAGGTTTAGGAGTTTGTTGGGGACGACACAGGCTGTATAAAGTTTTTGGAAATGACACCTGGTTATATTAAGCTGCAATTCGGTATAGCTAGGAATTTAACTGGCTCAAGTTTATGTTCTATATATCAAAGAAACCTTGGGAAAAGTAAGCGATACAAAGACCAAAAAAAAGTTAAACCGCTATATTTTCGAAACTAAATACATATCAATACCGGCAGAGGAAAAGCGAGAAGAAGGGGATTAGGAATAGAAAATTTAGGAATTAGAGGAGGTGTTAGAGGAAACTGAATAATAAACTAAAGGAATATGGAGGTGGGGGTAAAGCAAAAGTAGACAGAAAAATTAAGATGTAGAAATAAATGACAAGGAAGCGCTAAGTAGGGAGGTAAGAGAGTACAATTTGTTAAATGTTTTAGGCATGACAACGTCTGGCGGATTTGCTAGTAGGTAAAAAAAGCGGTTCAAATAACTTCAAGTCCATCACCCTAATGGATACCGCAGCATATGTTGAAACAAAAGCCCTTTCAATGGAAAGTAATAAACTGCCTAAAATGCTAAAGAATTACATAAAATACAAAGTTGATAGTGGTTATGTAGTCTTCACTTTTACAGTTCTTAAAGCATAATTAAAATTAATGAATCTTGCGGACGGTTGTTTTTCAGCGCACTCTAAAGCAGCACCCTACACAATAGCATTTCGCATACAAATTTCCATTGTTTAAGAAAACAGTTTTTGGTAAATTTATTTGTTGTTTAATTGTTTGTAGATAAAGATTGTTTCTATTTATTTACACAAAATATGAGCTTAGCCCAGCTTACTTGGAATTTATAATGCTTTAAATATTTTTAAATGTTTGGCAATTGCGATAACTTATTTCTTATTATAACCCAGCTTTATACTAAGTAATTCAAATGCGACTATTTTCTTATCTTTTTCTACACAAAAAATTCCACTCCTTAGAATATTCATATTCACAGATGGATGCGGGTAATATGCAGGAAATTATTATAAAAATAATTGCTCACTGCAAAGTAATGATATCAGAGAAAAAATTGCCTCTAGGTGGCGTTTGCGTCGAGGTATTACAAATTTGTTTATTTAAATAGCTACCTTGGTCATATTTTGTACATGTTAGCATATAACAAATAGAGAAGACTCACATCAAAATTTGGCTGGTAATTGAAGCAGGTGTCGAGATATGAAAAACAACATTCAGGTAAAGATTGATATATATAAATACCTTTTATACTCAGCTTACCAAATTCAAAGAGTATTTAAATCCAGATGGATATGTGTAGACTTGTATATACCAAAGTGCTTAGAATTCAAGGACTGAGACCGAAACTGAAACCGTAACCTATCAAAACCGAAGCCGTTATTTTGATCTGAAAAAGAACGACGCGGAAACCATAACAATAGAACCGGTTCCAAACAGTTTTGAATTCTGACCAGCTATTTTGACTAGAATAGATAAGGTCAAACTAGTAAGTCAAACTTTCTGAAGCGGTTATTAATATTATTGTCTTACTATAATTTTTTTAGTGACTAAAACCTGTTGAATTGAATGACAACCCCTTTTTATACCTAGTCACAAGGTATATTAATTTCATTCGCCTAACGGTAGTATACGTATATGTAAAGGCATAAAGGAATCGAGATAGATATTCACTTATGTATATCAATATGTTCAGAAGGAAAAGACAAATTGATTAAACCATGTCCGTCCGTCTGTGAACACGATAACTTGAGTAAATTTTGAGATGTCTTAATGAAATTTGGTATGCGGGTTCCTTGGCACTCATATCCGAGCGCTATTTAAAATGGGTGCAATCGGATGAAAGCCACGCCCACTTTTTATGCATAGAATATTTTCGCAAATACAAAAAAAGTGATAATTCAGTACATAATACAATTATAAGGATAAAATTTGGTGTGTACATAAACATTAAGGCGGAAAATAAATTTTTTAAGCAATTTTAGAAAATGGGTGTGGCACCGCCCACATTTGATTAAGTCAAATTAAGAAATGTTATTAATCATAAATCAAAAACCGTTCAAGATATCGAAACGAAATTTGGCACACAGATTTCCATGATTACAAAGAATGTTCCGGAAAAAATGGGCGAAATCGGAAAAGCTCCATGCTCATTTTTATATGAAATATTATTCCTATTTCACTTTGAAAGTGTGAACGAAGAAATTGAAGTTTTGATTTTTATACTTACATGAACATGAGATGTTTGTAAGTATGAGAAGAAGGAGAGATGGGCCCACCAATAAGTATAGCGAAATGATTAGAGCGATGAGCTGAGTCGATTTAGCCATGCCCATCTCTCCGTCTCTGTCTGTCTATTTGAACGTAAACTTTTCAAACATAAATGTGCGTGTATTGGTATTTGATAAAATGTGGTTGGCAGTGGCTAGTAGAGAAGCTATTTATATACAAATTTATTAATTTACCACTCAAAACTCATAACAGAAGTGTTTTTATTGAACACAATCAGCTGGTATTCGAACTGAAACGTATTAAAATAGACTTGTGTAAATTGGGATGCCATAATAAATCACTACTAGGTATATAATGTTAGGTTCCACCCGAACTTAGACTTCCTCACTTGTTCCAATTCCGATTTCTCTAATACCCTTAATCAAATTCGATGAAATTTTCATGACGGGTGACTGAATACAAGTAGGTAAGGAAAAAAATTCGAATACCCTCCCATAAGAAATTTGTTAATTTTTAGAATTAATTTTTGCTTAATTCTATACATGCATGGCATGAACAATATTTTTCTTATATTTTTTATTATACACGATGCCCACAAGAAAAATATTCTAAAAAGTCATATGTCTTTAAACCACTTAAATTTTGTAGCTAAGTAATAAACTTCATAAATCGTTTTTATTTTATTTTTTTCTTATTTTTTTTTTTAATTTTATTTTTATTTTAAAACCGAAGTAAATGTTGAAAAACCGGAACCGAAACATGTTGCAAACTTGAACCGAAACCGTACCATTATTTTAATCAAACTCATACCTCGTTAGAATTAAAATATTTGCATGAAAATTTTCATGTCGCTTTAATATATCGAAAACCATATGAAATTAGACTATTCATTGCCTGATACAGCTGGCATATTCAACTTTTTACGTATATTTACCATTGCAAACTGTTATAAAGTGGGCGTGGCTCACACATGAATAAAGTTCCAGTGTTAATAACTTCAAAATAATTAACTTTACAAGGAGTATGCTGTGATGGAGAGTGCACATATTGACAGAAATCAATAAAATACAAATTCAATACATTCCCAGCCGAGAAAGGGCTTTTCAATCATTTGCTGAGGTGGTTTGACTTTTCATTCAACCGTCGATATAAATTATATGTGATTGCAGAATATCAAAGATTTTGTAACTCTAGATTCCTCTCAAATTTCACATACAATAAGTAGTATTAAACATATAAAAAATCAATCAAATCCCTCTTACACATAAGTATGTATTACTTTTTCTAATTAGAAATAAGATTAAAATCCTCAGACTTATTAGTGCTATCTTCATCGATTTATCTGAACAAAACATTAAACTTTTTTACTTTTCTTTTTTCCCTAAGCGCTTACTATCTCTTTTCCTTTTTAACCTGATTGCATCCACTAATTTCGGTATCCTTGAAAATGTGTTCAAGTTTTCCGTTTTATTTTATCTTAGTAATTCGTGCAAGCTAACACGTAGACAGGACAGGGCGTATACGTAACATTCAAATGCAAGAATGCCCCTATTAACGTGTTAGGTACATGTCCTACTTTCGATGTACTGTATAGCAAATGCAAATAGTTTTGACCAGAAGTAATTTATACACGTAATGCAGTTAGAAAGTTTTACACGTATGTATATATATATATATATATTAGAGAGGGTCAAATTGTATGGATGGATTTTTTTTCATCAGGAGTATAGCAAAAACGAAATCTACAGATGATTCTAAGAAAAATTGCTGAAGTCACCATAGCTCTAAGTCCGACTTCGAGTCCCCTACTTTTGCAAAGTAGATATTTTGCCATATGAATGTAGGGTTTGGCCAAAGAATCTTTTAACGTATTTTTCAAAATAAAAGTAATGTTATGTTATTATTTTTTAAAATCTTTTTTGCTCTCCATTCGTGGTTGTTTTTCACGACTTTCTGTTGTAACAGCCATAACACCATAAGAAATTTGTTAAAAATGACAATATAGTAGTGAAAAGTGCATTTTAGGCTAATTTCTCATAAATTAAACCTGATATCTCTACTAAAATTCAAAAACACTATAGATATTAATACAGATTCTAAAATGTACGTAAAATACCTTTAAAGTAAGCCCAATATGATATTTTTCCTATAATTCTATCAGAAGCTATGAAGATTTTTTGACCAAACCCTACATTCATATAGCAAAATATCTATTTTGCAAAAGTGGGGGACTGGAAATCGGACTTAGAGCTATGGTGTCCGCAGCAATTTTTCTTAAAATCATCTGTAGATTACGTTTTTGCTATATTCCTGATGGAAAAAAAATTTGACCCGCTGTAATATATATGTTAACAGTTATTAATGATATCCTCTTTAGGGAAAAAGATAAGTTGCTTGAGTTTATCCCCAAGTTCCTGTGAACTCATTTCTTGGCTACTCAATAATAATAATAATAACAAGGCTGGATGTACCTCTGAAGACATTAAGTCCCAGATTAAGGCCAAGCTTTTCTTGTAAATTAAGGTGTAAATTCTATTTACTTCCACTACTCCGCAGAATCAGCCTAAAAATATCTTATGTTACTAGCACTACAATATAAGTTTTGGAAGTCTTATGCAGCCATGGCAGCATACCGTCAACTCCTTTTCGAGATGTCAAAAGCTGTTTAAAAATCGATAAAAAGATGGCGTGATACGATTATCTTATGATGAGTGTTCTCCAGGATTTGTTGCATCGTAAAGAGCTTGTCGGTAAAAGATTTACTCAGTAACAAGTCGAAGAGATAAGATGCAATCAGCTAGTCGACAAGGTACTTCGGTTTTTTTATACCTTATATGCGATATAAAGGAGTCTGATTCCACAGTATTTGATGCAATTTGCGGGAGCCCATTTTTTTATAGGTTCGGCAGTGCACACTTTAGTTCAAATCATTCTCACGACTTTTTGCAAAATGTATACTCGTATATTACAGCTAGGTGTATTATGTTTCAACCGAACTTAGACCTCCTTTCTTATTTAAAGTTAATTGCATCTAAAATCAAATAAAAAAAGATTTTCCAGTTCTTTTACTTCAATATTTAATAACGCCTCAAGCCCATTGAATATTTTTATTTTACAAAACATGCTCTGTTTATATATATATATATATATGTACAGCCTTGGCCAAAAGTATTAGGCACCCCACTAAAATACAAGTAAGTTCAAACGTGGATATCAAAGTTACAGGTTACTTTTGTAAATGTGTCACATGGGTGTTTAACTTTTAATTAAACGAATTAATTGTATAATATTGAAAGTCATTGTAAACTGGGTAAGCTAAATCTAAATTTTGTAATTTTTAAGAAATTCATAAAATATTTTCGTATTTAAAATTAGAAAGTCAAAGTGTGAATAACCTTTAGTGCAAAGTTAACAATCGTATAAAAAAGTTTATATTTATTAAAATGTTTAAAAAAAAGTGAACTTAGTTACGATGAAATAGTGAAAATTGAAGTTTTAAGTGAAGAAGGTAAGTCTGAGGTTGATAAAAGCCAATTTGGTGGGATGTTCGTAGAGTGCGGTCCAATGTGCTATTAGGCGATTTGTGGAGATGAAATCTCACAGTAATAAATCAAAACGTGGAAGAAGTCGCAAAAAATCCTTTTCTGCCCTTGCAGCTGTTCTTTCGGATGAGTTTAGTAAACCGGCTAGTGCTCGAACAGCTAGAAGAAGACTTCTGGAGACAAGTTTAAAAGGACGTAAAGCCCGAAAGAAGCTGTGGCTTTCAGAAAACAATAGAAAAAAACGTTTGGAATGGGCTCGCCGATACCAACATTTCAGGGCAGAAGATGAATCAAACTTCGAGGTAAGCTTAGTTCACATCGCCTTAAAGTACCAACACCCATACCTTCTTACCCTAGAGCAATTTCGAGGACATAATACAAATCTTGTGAAACCTTTATTTTTTCTTTTCTACAAGTATTTGGAACACCTGGTGTGACGTTCGTGAGGCGACGGGTTGGGGAAGAATATCATCCAGATTGCGGGTACCCACTGTTAAGCATGCAGCATTATGATCTGTGGCTGCATGGCTGCTGATGGTGTCGGCGAAATGTTCGTTGGCGATGGTCGCATGGGCAGTCAAAAGTACATAAATATATTGAAAAGTGTTCTTTTGCCATCGTTAACGTGCATTTTCGTCGACACTAACTTAGACGGGGCGCAATTTTAGCAAGACAATGCTCCTTGTCACAAATCAACGAGTACGATCCGAAACGCTATAAGTGCAGACGCATGTGCAAAGCTCATACGAAGCATGCTTCAGAGAATTGCGGCCGTTAATATCAGTATAAATCGAAGGGTGGACCTACTAAATATTAATGTTATTATCACGTATTCCTTGTATTTACACTGGTTTACTAATAAAATATCATTACATCACTTGTTGAAACGAAAAATTTAGTAATTAATAGGGTGCCTTATACTTTTGGCTCACAGTAAAATTGAATACAAATCTAACTTTTTTTCAGTTATATCTGCTTTGGTCATAATATGCCCCGAAGCGCACATGTTATAATGAGCTCGCATGTTCAAATAGATATATCTGTATCTATGTATATATGCCTTTGTAATTTGTGCCGTATATGTAAACATTAAAGATTATTTGCTTAAGATTTCTTCTGCTGCATTATTTATTTGCATAAAGCGCGAAATGTATGAGTCAATGCACATCCAAATAGACAACTTTTCATATTTTTGAGGAGGGGTTTGTAGCGCATTAGACAGTTTTTCTACGGTGGCGCATGTGACACTCATGAGGATTCCATTTGATTTATGAATCGCTCCTTATAAGCGCTGTATATAATGAAAATTTAGCGATCTATACCCCACAATGTCTCGAAAAAACAAACATTTCTTCGTGACGTGGCAAAAAAAATTTTCATTCCGAATATCTATAATATAAATGCGCAAGTTGAGGAATATTGCGCCACTTTATGGCCAAACTGTACATTTAAGGTATTAACAATAAGGTATATATAGATAGGTATGACCACACTGCAGTACCATCAATCAAAAAAACTTAAAAAAAAATGTATTATAATATAGAACAATTTGTTTAAAAATTACACCAACACAAATACTAAGCATGTATTCACATAATAGAGCCGTTGTTGTGTGAGTAGACATGTCATGCATGTTATTGTATTACTCGTGCGATCGGCTCTCACTGTGAGTGAAAAGAGTTTGTAGTGGACCAATGAGAAACAAGTATTCGCACTATAGAGCCGATGTTGTATGAGTAAACGTGTCATGCATTTTTGCTATGATGCCCATTGTCAGTGGCTCTCCTGAGAGCACGAAGAGCTGCTTTGTTAGATATATTAAACAAGCAATGTGAAATATGAGCAAATATGTTAACTCCATTGATCATACAAACAGTGTTTACAAAAACAAAATATTTGATTATTCATAGAGTATTCAACACCGGAGTTAGTTTGACTTTTATATTTGTGATTGGGTTTGTTTGAATTGAAATTAAATAAAATAAATAAGAAAAATAAAACAAAATTTATTAAATGTGAGGAAAGGGAAGGAAAGAAAATCCCTGCCGGTAAAGGGCTTAGATTATGCCCAAGGTAGGTATACCTTTCGTAAGAGGCGACTAAAATTCAGAAATGTAATGACAGGCAACTCGATAGTTCATCTACGCACATGATGCCCATCACCTCTCATTACCCATTTTCTCCTTCCTTACGGAGAGAGGAATGACATAACCTAGAAGGTTGCACTGGTCAAACCAAATCGCTTTCACTTTCGACAACACTCCCCAAAACCTTTGAGGGATTATTGTATGGCCCATTTCGAAACTATTTCGTGGCTCCTTCGGCATAATTTAGTAATTGTTTTCTCGACACTTTCAGGCCCCTTTTGTGACTTTTCGGGATAATATTTCGATCTTTTCGGAATCCCGAACCGTCCCGTAAATGATCATTTAATGACTTCCAAATAATCCCGAAACAGTTCCAAAATTGTACCAACAACAATGCCGAAAAGGTCACTAAAAAGTCCCGAATAAATCCCGAAATTATCCCAAAAGAGTCTCAAAATTATTACAAAAACAATCCCGAAATAGTCTTGAAATGGGACCGAAACTTTCGAATTGAAAGTGATAATATGTGTATCACAACTTTGCTGGCTGTTCTTTTTCCTCTTTTCTAATTTTTTTTACCTCTAGTACTTTGCGTGCTTCACTTCATAGCTCTTTTATCAACAGTTTATTTCATATACATGCATGCAACAATATAAATATAAATTGTTTTTCATATTTTTGGCTTACCGCACTGCACTTAAATGTGCTCTACCTCGTCAACAGTGGTTAACTTATACCTTGCACGACTCAAACACGTACACTTACACATACATATGTATGTGTTTAAGAGATGTTCAAATGTTTTACCGTATATTTTATACATAAGTATGTATGCATTTATTTATTTATATTTTCTATAGTTTCCTTGTTGCATGCAACATGGCCATTGTGCGTCATTTCTTTTCCTCCAACACAATTTCAGCATTAGAAACAATCAGTTAAATTGGCTAGCATTTTCACTCTATTACCACAATCTCAGGGGATGTACATAAACAAAGAGTAGAGAGCAAAGTTTCTAAACGTTGACGTTTGCTGTGCTCTCTTTCGGTTGCATTCTACACTCCACAGAGCTCTACATAAAGATGTTTGGGCGTTTCAGACCTCTTTTTTCAGCTTTTTTTTTATAAAAAGGCCAAGCCGCCTGTTGCGGAGTTCTGGCATTATACTACTGGTACCACTTTGTATAGGAAATTTTATAGATGACTTTATTTTTTCGTTGGCAGAAGAGTTGATAAGCCAATTGGCGTCAGAGTGTTTTAAGAGCACGAATACGGATCTTTTTATACTGAGTTGGGAGCCATGTCTAAATTATTTTATTCGCCTAACGGTAGGCATTAACGGGATAAACAAATCGCGAGGGCTATATATTTATGAATGAATTTTTTTTAAATGGGCGTGGCATCGTCCACTTTTCAGTAAGTCAACTCTATAAATATTATTAATAATAAACCATAAACTGTAGAAGATATCAAAAAAAAAATCCCATACAAGGAATGTGCTAGAGAAAAATGTACCAATTCAGTTAAGGACCACGCCCACTTTTATATAAAAGATTTTTAAAATGAAAATATTCGAAAGTAGTATGCAATAACTCTAAGAAAAATAATCATTTCGGGATGGTTGTTGGGAATATTTTCAACCTTTTTCAGGATTATTTCAGAACTCTTTCGGGATTATTTTGAAATAATTGCAGGATCGTTTACGGGACAGTTTCGGGCTATTTTCGGGATTATTTCATAAGCATTTTCAGATTGTTTTCGCTAATTTTTAGGGACTTTTCTGAACCTTTTCGGAAATAATTTCGGGATTGTTGTCACACCATTTCAGGATCAGGACAGCCATAAAGTTTTCGGGTTAATTTTTGGGTGTTTTTCGGGATAAATATAAAACCAACCCGAAATAATCCTGAAATTATCACGAAATAGTAAGAAGTTGACTTCCTATTTATGAGTTGGGACTGTTATTAATTATTACCTGCAGAAGTGAATGGAAGCATTTTTCGTATAATTTTTATTCTCTAAAAATTATTAAATTTACCACATAAAAGAGCTATATAGAAAAAAAATATTTATATATATTAAAAAAAATTTTTATTAAATGTTGCTGCCGGGAACTGAATATTATTAAGATAGAATTGCTAAAGGTTTGATGCCATTCTAGATCGCCACTATAGTAATTTTCGTAGTTATAATGTCAACACATTATTGACACTTGCGAAATTTTCTGGTGAAGTGAAAAGATATAGCAGTATATCTGACAAATACCATTATTCTGATAGCCCAATGGTTAACAGAACATGCCAAAATTCCTTTAAAGGAGAATTCTACCAATTTTCGAAATGGATCTATGAGAAAAAAGCTATAAGGGTTTTCCCGCATTTTCTTTTTCTATTCAAATAAGAACTTTGCCGAATATACTAAAACTAAACAATAAAAAAAAATACAATTCTCATAAGAATTATTATTCTTGAACTTCTTCTCATTTGGGTCTTACCATGTCAAATCGTCAAAGAGTTGGAATCGACCCCTTCCGATTTGAATAAAATTTGGTCAAGAGATTCATTTTATCATAAAACAAAGTTCTGTCAAAGAAAAAGATTTAAAAATTTCTATTTTTTTGGTCCTATGTGAAAACAAAAATGTAAGAAAATATGTTAATCATATTTTTGATTTTGCATTCCACTTACACTAAAAAAAAGGAATTAAACTCGACTAGAAAATTAAAAAAATTGTTTAAATTTTTTTTTGGAAAAACAAATCATATTTTTGAAAAAACCAAAAAGACCTTTCTGAAAATTTTAGAATATCTCTAGATATGTCAGAGTTATAATACTAACAAAAAATTTTAGTCTAAAATTAATTAGCGAACTTTAATTATGTTGCTTTAGAAAAATCGAAAATTTTTTAAAATTAGAAATTAAAAATTTTCTTTTTGCAAAATATTTTTTTATACCTTTATACCCCATTTGAAAGTGCCAAATATTATTTTTTTAACTACAGTAGTTTCCGAAATATTAAAAAAATTTATTTTAAAATTTCGATTTTTTTTGGTTCTATGTAAAAACAAAAATGTAACTAATTGAACTCGACTAGAAAGTTAAAAAATAAAAAAAAAATTTTGGAAAAAATTAAAGACGTCATATTTTTGAAAAAAAAAATAACCTGCTGAAAATTTCAGGATATCTTTAGATATATCAGAGGTATATTAGCAATAAATTATAAACCAAAATTTTATTATTTTGATTTTGAAAAGTCGAAAATTTTCTAAAATTATAAATTAAACATTTTTTTTTATAACACTAAAAGGTTAGTGCTAGCTACAGTAGCACCGAAATACTGAAAAAATAAATTTTATAATTTCTAATTTTTTTGGTTCTATGTGAAAACAAAATGTGAGAAAAAATGCTATGCATATTTTTGATTTTATATTCCACTACTAAAAATACTAATTGAACTCGACTACAAAGTTAAAAAAATTAAAAACGTCATATTTTTGAAAAAAAATACCCTCCTGAAATTTTCAGGATATCTTTAGATAAACATATTTTTGATTTTACATTCAACCACTAAAAAACTAATAGAACGCGACTAGAAAGTTAAAAAAATTTAAAAAAAATTGTTTGGAAAAAAACTAAAAAATTCATATTTTTGAAAAACCAAAAATATCCTCCTGAAAAGTTCTGGATATCTTTAGATATGTCAGAGGTATAATACGAACAAATTTTAGTCCAATATTTAATAGCGAACTTTAATTATTTTATTATTTTTGAAAAATCCAAAATTTTTTAAAAGTAGAAATAAAATTTTTTTTTTCCAAAATATTTTTTTTTGTTTATACTCCCTTGGAAGTGTAGAACTTTATTTTTTTAACTACAGCAGTTTCCGATATATTAAAAAAATAAATTTTAAAATTTCAAATTTTTTTATTTCTATATAAAAACAAAAATCTAAAAAAAAAGAGTTGAGCATATTTTTGATTTTGCATTCCAGCACTAAAAAACCAATTGATTAAATGATTTAAAAAATTTAAACATTTCTTTTTTGGAAAAAATGAAAAACGTTATATTTTTGAAACAAAAAAACCAAAATTTTACGATATCGAAGGTATAATACAAACAAGTTTTAGTCCAAATAATTTTTTTTAATATGACGCAAACTTTATTGAAATCGGAAGGGGTATATTCCAACTATGAGACGATTTGACATGAAGATACCCATTTATAGTCATGAATATTTAAAAATTTTCAAAACTTTTTTTAATAACGTTTAGAATAAAGATATTACGACTCTTAAATCAAAATTCTATGAGAAATATATTGAAATACAAATTTATTATTTAAATAATTAAAAGATTTAAATTTTTATTATGCTTTAGCTATGAAACTAGCTGTGATAGTTATATAATGTTCAGTTCCACCAGTACTTGGGCTTCCTTACTTGTTTGTTTTCTTTTTTGCTGTCGTTTACTTTTGCTTTGGCATTTAACAGAATTCCGCTGCGGCGCATTTATTGCATCATTATTTGCATTTCCAGTCTGGTTTGCTGGAAATGATGGCTAGCAATTATTGGACAATGTTTTTCGCTGAAAACGCCAGCTTGTATGTATGTCTCATGTAGCCTCATTAATTCTCAACAATATTTGCTTGTTTTAATGCGCAAATATTTGAGTTGCTCATTAGTTCCTGATTGTATTTGACAGTCAATTGTGATTGCATTATATGTTGAATGCACTTCGCTATGACGGTTGCGCTTTGCATTGATGGCTTACATACATATATGTATGTGGAAATGTGTGTCTAAATGTACGAGTTCTAGACGTATGTACCCAGTGGGAAAATAGTGAATGCAATACATTTTTTGTACAAGAAAACTTAAGCTATGAATCAACGCATGAAAGGTTAAATCAAAAGCAATTTATAAAATTTCAGTAGATGCTGTGATGAACAAGTAAAAAGATGTTTTGTGTAATGACGGGACACACCATATACCGGGTATATATTTGATATCTCGCTCAGATTTGGTAAGAGTTTAATATATTACCGTATACTCATGAAAGTTGAGCCATAGTAACTCCGGTCGCATTCTTCTGCAGCCAGCGCTGGCGCTTTTGTCTCTGTATGGATATTGTTGGAAGCCTGCCGATGGATGTTTGGCTCTTGTACGGTGGTGCAGAAAATCATCGCATGTCGTAGCAGTCCGGAGTGATTTGTTCTTGCAGGCCTACAACTTTCTCCATAGCCACGTAGCTCATGATGGGCTGGGTTTTTGTCTTGTACTTTCACCACAAACGATGAAGTTTATCCCAGTACTACCACTGGCCTGTAGAATGAGACGCATAGCAAAAAGAGCTTATAAGAGTCGCTAGAGTGTGAAGCAAGAGCGCTGGAAGTGTGAGAACGGAAACTGTGGGGGCTCATATTGGTGCAGTAGGGAATTGAGATATGTAGTAATTAAACAATAAAGATGAGAAACCACCTTGCGGCACTACTTGCTTAGTACTAAGGGATCTCTTTTTGTTTCTAAGCTCGATAGACGCCTGTGGGCAACTCAAATAATTTGCGTGGAAAAATGTGCTTTCCTTAATATCATTGCGGAAAGTTACGTAGTTTACGAAGACCTTGGATAGGTCCAGTGGCACGAATACAGCGCTGTCATAAGATTTTCCGGTACTGAAACTGTCATATAGATATGTAACTGTTTGTGGCATAAAGCACACCTCTGGTGCTGCGCATTTTATGGAACCCGTGGCGGATGTACAGCTAGCCTTAAGTTAACGATGCAATGTGCGACTCACTGATTGTGCAGGTTTCAATAGTGGTGCCACCCTTGGACTAAGTTGGTTGGAAACACGTTTAAGAGCTAAGGTGTTTTATCATCAGCATGACGTTGCCGGGGGCAGAAGGACTTTCAGCCATTTCTGTTTCTTAATGGAAAAAAGAAATCGGCAAAACTGGTTTTATAATTTATATGTTTTCAATATTTTGCAAACCGATTTTGAAAAAATTTTTACTAAATGGTACTCTTTAACTAACTCACATCACTTATTACTAGGGCTGACTATTTTGTAGACTTTTAGAATCTCGAGATTTTCCGCATCTTATTTTACAATCCCATCCACTATTTTTCAAAAGTTTAGTTTGGCAAAAGTGAAGCAATTATTTGAGAAACTTACCTAAAATATATCCATGCCGAATTGGATAAACCACTTAAGTCTTAAATTCTAGTTTGTCGCAAATAAAGTTTTAATTTTTAACTTCAAATTTGAAAAAAGTTAAAATAGGTACTCAAACCAAAGTTAATGAAGCCGATAAAGTAGTATAAAAGTTTTAAGCATCCGATATTCTTCTTTGGAAGGTTTGTGCATTTCAAGAAATTTCAAACAACTTAGTCACTTATTGCAAACGTTAAAAAAGAAATAAGCAGATTCTATATCGACTTAAGCGCTTATTGCAATTACCAGTTTAATTGAAATCTATATCGTGTATCGACTTAGGTTAATATTGCAAATAATAAATAAACCCACCTGTTGACTAATTGGGGGCGAGTACTGTTGGCTCTGAGGCATTGCGCGGGATTGGCTTCCTCATTTTCGTTGTGAAAAACCCCCATTTGGGATCGGAAAGCATAAACTATATCTTTCGAATATTTCATTAGCTGATTGCGAATTTCATGCAATACAAATGAAATAAATGAAAGAAATGACTACAGCTTATGTCGCTTAAACAATTATATATAAATTAAATCTGATTAATTACCATGCCAACAACTAAACTACCTGCCGTAAAAAGTATCCCACGCAGTTCTTTCAAATAAGTTACCATTAACATCTGCACTTGGAGGCGAAAATTTACGATGTGTCGTTTATATTCTCATAGTTTGTATATTTAGTATTTTTATGATATATTTTCATTGCGAAATAGCCATATGGATTATAAGCAGATAGACCAAGTATCATAGAGAGTGTGAAAATTACTAAAAATGGGTGTAGTGATGAATGCGGACGAGACGAAGTTTTTGTTGTTCGATCCATTAACGCGAGAAAGCATTAATTTTCTGGGCATCAATTTGGCTTAGTGGTCAATGACACAGACAAAAAATATGTCACCAATTCACGACCATTTTATGGAATCAAATTTTCCACATCGAAGCCGTTTCGAGCTACTGAACGTATTGAAGGACTTTGCTCCAAAGGATATCTCCCACAGAAAGGGTTGGTGTCTTTTCTTTTTTGTAAAATATGAACATTTAAAATTTTTTCAAAATTTTTTTTTTTAATTGTTTTTACTTTCTAGTCGAGTTAAATGGGTTAAACACAAAAGTTCCCAATTTTGATAGCTGACAAATTTTTTAGATGCATGTGGAAAAAAAAATGTTTTATTTTGTTTTGTTGTTTTTCCGACAGGGTGATTTGGCGGCCGCCGTGGTGTGAAGGTAGTGTTGCCGGCCTACCACACCGAACGTCCATGGTTCAAGCCCTGGTACAGGTAACATCAAAAGTGATTTGAAAAAAGTTTTTCAAAACGGGGTCGCCCCTCGGCAGTGGTTTGGCAAACTCTCCGAGTGTATTTCTGCCATGACAGGCTTCTCAGCAAAAATTCGTCTCCTTTGTAGATGCCGTTCGGAGTCGGCAAAAAACTGTAGGTCCCACCAATTTGTAGGGAAAATTCAAATCGGCACACCACAAATTGGAAGAGAAGCTTGGCGCAAAAATCTCTTAGGAGGTTTATGATGATATACCTGTTGTATATCGCGCCATAGAGAGAGAGAATGATTGATGTATATTGGAACGAAAATCGACACTGATGATGGCACAACGCCGAAACCGGTTTGTCTCAAAACCAAATTTGACAAGCGATGACGAAAAATCGTTCCAATATACATTAAAAAAAAATGTTAACCATATTTTTGTTTTTACATTCCACTACCACAGAAAAAAATGTTTCAGTGATCAAAATTGAGTAATTGTTTAACTTATTGTAATCGACTGAAATGTTACAAAAATCAAAAAAAAAAAAATTTTTAAAAAAATTAAAAAATTCATATTTTTGAAAAAACAAAAAAACACATTCCATAAAATTTTACGATATCTTTTGATGTATGAGAGGTATAAACAAAAAAATTTTAGAGCAAAAAATAAATTGGCGAACTCAAATTTTTTCGATTTTGAAAATTAGAAATGGAATTTTTTTCTAAATATTATTTTATACCACTAATTACCCCCTTTAAAAGTGCCAAAGTTTATGTTTTTAATTACAGTAATTTCCGAAATATTGAAAAAATAAACTTAACGAAACAGGGAAAGAGTTAAATTTTGAATTTGACTAATTTAAAAAAAAAAAAAACTCTTACATTTTTTTTCTTTGGTAGAACTTCGTTTTATGATAAAAGGAAACTCTACACCAATTTTTGTTCAAATCGGAAGCGGTCCAACTATGTACCGATTTGACATGGAAAGACCCATATATATATTTTTTTACACTTTTTGCTAATAGTTTTGGCTTTTTAATCCAGTCTCTTAAAAATTGATTTATAACGCTTAATTAACACTATTAGAATCTATTGACTTTTGGCTCATTAACACTAACTACGTTTCATTTGAGTCATTGGTGCATAATCACTTAGCCAATCCTCCAGACAAAACATTGATTAATGGATTTTTAATGAATTGTATTTTAATATCATCATAAGTGCTGACCCGCATCAGATCATAAGCACGTAATGTAATTCATATGCACATGTGTAAATATTATTAAGTCTCATGGAGGACTGTCTAGCTCTTATGTAATGGTTCATTAAGTTGCCTTTTAGCAATGCCCATTGCTGGTAATGTGCGTACATTAGACTGAATCAAACATTTTTATTTTTTTTTTAAAGTCGCATTCATTAGATCCTTCCAAATCTTCCAAAAAATGCACTAAACACAGTTTCGGACCTTAAAATTTAATATCTATACTAGCTTCTGAATTTTTGAAAAACATTAAAATATTAAAACTTGATAGATCCGGAGCAACACATTTAGCAAACATTTATTTTCAGCACTTTTTGTGGAGAATTCTATTTCCAACAAAACTCTTTCGAGCTTAATTTTTTTACATCAATTTTAAAGCAATAAAATTCATATAATGTCAAATTTAAATAATATTTAAAAAAAAAAATTATTAAAAAAAAAAAATTTTGTTTTTTTGCTCAGTCTAACATACATATGTAACCAGGTGTTACTATTAGTAATGGTACCTATTTATTATCTATTTCTCAAACACTAATTAATAAGTGTAGATGGGACAGATGAGAGAGAGTGTGTGCTAGGGATGCCATACCATGGATACCGCACCTTGTTAGGTGCCTAAAATACGGGTATTCCTTTCTTAAAATCCTGGGATTTTCACGATTGGAAATATGTTACTAAAAGGGAGATATGTGTGTTTTATCAGTGAAAACTAGAAATGTGCGATTGCTCTGTTACTCAAATTTTGAATAATTAATTTTTTAAATTATCAAAAAGAATGCTAATAAAGATACTGCTTAATCAAATCCTTAATTAATTCCAATTGTTTGTAAACATATCATTACAAACTTGAGTAACTCAATATTCCTATCGAATTTATTTTCAACTAAAAATTTTTGCTACATACATCTTTCCATGTCAAATCATCAAAGAGGTGGAATCGGCCCTCCCGGTTTGAATTAAATTTGGGTGGGAGTCTTCTTTTATTATAAAACGACGTTCTCCCAAAGAATCTTTACATATAATAAAATTGTAACAGGTCGATGTCTGTACATTGAAGATATTCAAGAAAAACTGATAGGAGAGGTCATTTATGGACCAGCGGAACCCAAATCTACAATTTTTAGAATTTTTGTCTGTCTGTCTGTCCGTCTGTATGATTGTGCGCGTATCACGCAAAAACTACTGAATAGAATTGCATGAAACTTTCACCATTCTATCACTTAACGTCTAACTTAAAATTTAGGACAACCTTCATTTGGATATCTCATCCAGTTCCCGAGTTATTGACTAAAATGTCGGAAAAATGTGACCAAAAATGTGGTTTTTGTACCATACCGCCCGCGTCACACAAAAACGACTGCATGGAAATGAATGAAACTTTCAATAATCGTTCTCTAGACGTCTCTCCTAAAATTTAAGATTTCTTTCACCTCTATATTTTACCCGGGTCCCAATTTATTGACCTAAATGTGGATCCAGGGTGACTGTATGATTTGTGCTTTTAAGGCGGAACAAAGTTCGGCGGGTCAGCTAGTTTTAAATAAATTAATTAATATTTTGCAAAATAAAATTTTTTTTTAAAAGTTATGCATATTCAAAATCAAATTTTTTTCTTGTTTTGTAAATTTTTTTTTCAATATTTCGGAAACTACTGAAGTAAAAAAGTGAATTTCAACACATTTGAAGAGGGTGTTTAACGGTAAAAAAAATTTTAATTTCAAATTTGAGAAACTTTAAAATATTTCGAAATCGAAAAAATTAAATTTCTCCATTGAACTTGGACTTTTTTTTGTAATGTACCTCTGGTATATCTAAAGATATCCTGAAATTTTAAAAACCGTCTTTTTTTCAATGTTTCAAAAACATGAATGTTTGAATTTAGGCCAACAATTTTTTTTTCATTTTTTAACTTGTTCAATCAGTTAAAGACATTAAAACTTTTTTTTCGTGCAGTAGATATAAAAAAAGGGCGGATATCGAAAAAAATATATATACATAACTTTAGGTGGTAGCCCGATCCAGAAATATTTATATGAGGGAGCTTAGATTGTGGCCTATATACGAAACTTCGTAGATATTTTCTAGATATTAGCTTACGTTCAATAAAAAAATATATTGGAGAATGGTGGTAACCATACCTGGAAATATATTTGTTGAAATACGAAGTAAAAACCTTCTTGTGGCAACGCTTAGCTTTAGGGGCTTGAAAAGTAGCATATTACCTATGTTCAAAAGTTAATCCAACTGGGTCAGGTAGTTATCGAGATAATAGTGTATATGTAAAGCAATTAATAAAATAAATAATAAAATACCTTTCGTTCGATACCGATATTTGTATATCTCGTTTCATTACAAAAAAAAACCAGATAGGTGGCAACTCCACAAGATAAGGGGATAAGATCGAAAAAATTGAACATATTTATTTATGCGGTCTAGAAGTGGATCCTGTGTAGAAAAACTGTAGAATGCGAAGCCGGTGTTGAATAGTGTTATTAAGGGTTATTATTCTGGTCTCATGGTTTGGGATTATGTATCATTTCGACCTGGGATTATGACACCCAGTCTGCAGTGTTAAAAACCGCATTGGTTCTCCTCTGATTATGCCACCAAAAATGCCCTTTTAAATGGCACCAAAATGTTTTTCCACAGGGTACCCAGAAATAAAAGTTATGGGCTAATATATGTCTTCAATAATCGAAAAAGGGGTCCATTGGCCCCCTAACTGCAGATCATTAGCGTTTACTGGAAACTCTAACATGAAATTTTTGAACTCGAGGTATTTCTCGTAAAAATTTTTATTTTTCCATTGTCAAACAGTGTTAAGCTTCAAAAAACGTCAGCTGCAATTCCAGTTAGTGCAGATTGCGAAGATATTTCAAGTTTCAAATTAGTATTTTTTTAAATTTTTGCCCTGTAACCCATCTTATATATAAAATTCAAATTATGTATGTATCTATAGACCGACTTGTGTCCTAAACGTATAAACCGATCGTAACCAAATTTGAAACACGTACTGGATATCTTCCTGGGATGGTCATGGGCTAAAAAATATTTTGATATATATAGGGGGCGTGGAACCTCCCATACAAATGGAATTTTTCATAGTCCGTATCTCTGGAAGTATTTACGTTAGACCACTGACATTTGGTAAGGAGTTATATAAGATTAAACCTTACCACCTCCAAAAAAAATGGTGATAACGAAAAAGGGGTGTGACATTTTTTTTATAGAAATGTGGGGTGAAACCCACGGGTATGTGGGGTGAAACCCACGGGCTAGTATTTTATAATAGCAAAATCTCCACATTTATGTGCATTGCATGGAACCACAATGATGACCATGGATATAAAATATATTAATAAATGTGGCAATTAAATTCATTTCAAGCTTAGTTGAACGTGAGCATTGCATGACAATCGCGTATGAATGCTCGTTGCCTCCTGCGTTGTGCTGTCAATCTGCTCCCTTCTCTTGTGTGACAGCAAGTTGACTGACGTGCAGATGTGCACTCCAACTAGACGACACAAATGCAATTTAATGAAAAATTATTGCACATGGATGTGTTTATATTGATTTAGTTATTAGCAGTAATGAAGGAGAGATTCCTTGTTGAGATGAGAATATTGTATATTATTTGCTTCTGAGTTTTTAAGAAGGATGAGGAGAGTTTCAGCCACTTGCATCATATGTTCGTTTTAGGACATTAACCATAAAGCTTTACAAGATTTCCACTGAATGACTTAAAGATTATCAGACGAGGATGCATTTTCGGATCTGAAGCTTTTGCATATTTTAAACCAAGGATCGGAAGTCGAAAACTTACATAAATACTAGACAATTTTTTTTATGGTTTGGGTCGTCAGGTAATAATTGACACACCGTTTGGAAGCGCTGTATTGTGAGCAAAAAAATTATAAATGAAATGTGTTTTATTTTTTATTATGAAATGTATTAACTAACTACTACCGAATAAGTAAATGCAAATTTTGTAATTTTTGTTATTTTCCATCTGGGTCAAAAAGCCCTTTCATATGACATCTCAAACTTAAAAATCTAACACACTATACACCAAAGGGGAAATATTCAACGGTTGACAACCCTTTTAAAGATTATTATAAATTTTGCTTAAATACTTCAAAATGAATTTTTAACCAGTTGGCACCTCTATTTTATAAAAACTACATACTTTTACTCCCCTACAGTCTAGCGTTGTATATATGACACCATAGATTTGCAAACTAAGCAAATTTTAAGCACAGGAGTCGCGAGTTTGGTGGTTTTCCCCGATCCAAAACTGCCCAAAGCACCTAAAAAAGATTTCCCTTTAAAAATTGAATAGCTTCATGACGATCTGGGCACAATTCACACAAAAACCAACATCTATGCATATTGCTGTTGTACTAACCATATAAAAAACCCATTCACTAGTAAGTCCTAGTTAGTAACTGGATTTTCACAAATTTAAACACACAGGATTGCGTAACCATGGCAAGGCATATTGAATAGTTCTTAGAAATATTGTTGTTTTACAATGTTTTTTTATCAAATAACATTTGTTGCTTTTATTGAAATTTTTGATGTGTCAACATTTTTGGGCTCGGTAGAGGCTGTGCATGCCTCTTGTAACCGTACTACTGTCTGTACATGGTTTATAGAAATCTTGTTTGACTGCTTTGCTCACATGTATGAGATGCTCTGCTTATGTAGGTGTGTGTGAATGCAAGTGTTTTGCTGGTTGTTATTACTCGGTAATCGTACCTAAGTACGATGAATGCTATCAATCAGCAAAAAGACGGACGAAACTACAGGGTGGCGCAAAAGTCATCCTCCTATCAGAAAATGCTATAAATTTTGCGATTGGCCCCTAAAGTCAGTTCTGTTTTGACATTTGTGTAGTAAACACATGCGAAATACACGTTAATAAACAATGTTACGCTACACTGCTCCAGAACGCGGAATATTGCTGACTATTTATTTGACCAATAATCGGTCGGGGCCAAACCGTTACTGTCAATGGTGAGCGCTACAGAGCAATGATCAACGAGTTATTTTTGCCGCAACTTGATGAATTGGGATTGGAAAACATGTGGTTCCAACAAGACGGTGCAACAGCACACACTGCACGTGCCACAACCGATATGCTGAACATCGGAAGCTTACTTTTGCGCCACCTTGTACAATTATCATAAATATACGCAGTATTTACAAAAACAAAGTAAGTGATAATTCATGTTAAATTTATTTTAGCTCAGAATAGTCAACATGGTAGTAAATTTGTTTTGTTTGTGATTTTTTTGTAGTTACCAGTTAGGGTTCAGTCGCAAAGGAAGATGCGAGTAATACCAGTTCTGATCACTTTGAATGGGCTGGACTGTTCACATTTGTTTAAACATGTCGTATGGAGAGACCAATTGTACCCATTTATACCCGAACAGGTACGAAGGGACTAATACACTAAATAAAATTAAATAATATAAAGTAAATATAAAATAAAATAAAATAAAATATAATAAAATAAAATATAATAAAATAAAATAAAAACACAATAAAATAAAATAAAATAAAATAAAATAAAATAAAATAAAATAAAATAAAATAAAATAACATAAAATAAAATAAAATAAAATAAAATAAAATAAAATAAAATAAAATAAAATAAAATAAAATAAAACAAAATACAAAAAATAAAATAAAAACACAATAAAATAAAATAACATGTGGTTCCAACAAGACGGTGCAACAGCACACACTGCACGTGCCACAACCGATATGCTGAACATCGGAAGCTTACTTTTGCGCCACCTTGTACAATTATCATAAATATACGCAGTATTTACAAAAACAAAGTAAGTGATAATTCATGTTAAATTTATTTTAGCTCAGAATAGTCAACATGGTAGTAAATTTGTTTTGTTTGTGATTTTTTTGTAGTTACCAGTTAGGGTTCAGTCGCAAAGGAAGATGCGAGTAATACCAGTTCTGATCACTTTGAATGGGCTGGACTGTTCACATTTGTTTAAACATGTCGTATGGAGAGACCAATTGTACCCATTTATACCCGAACAGGTACGAAGGGACTAATACACTAAATAAAATTAAATAATATAAAGTAAATATAAAATAAAATAAAATAAATAAAAGTAAAATAAAATAAAATAAAATAAAATATAATAAAATAAAATATAATAAAATAAAATAAAAACACAATAAAATAAAATAAAACATAATAAAATAAAATAAAATAAAATAAAATTAAATAAACTAAAATAAAATAAAACAAAATAAAAACACAATACAATAAAATAAAACAAAATAAAATAAAATAAAATAAAATAAAATAAAATAAAATAAAATGAAATTAAATAAAATAGAACAAAATAAAATAAAATTAAATGAAATAAAATAAAATAAAATAAAATAAAATAAAATAAAATAAAATAAAATAAAATAAAATAAAATAAAACAAAATAAAATAAAATAAAATAAAGTAAAATAAAATGAAATAAAATAAAATAAAACAAAATAAAATAAAATAAAACATAATAAAATAAAATAAAATAAAATAAAATAAAATAAAATTAAATAAACTAAAATAAAATAAAACAAAATAAAAACACAATACAATAAAATAAAACAAAATAAAATAAAATAAAATAAAATAAAATGAAATTAAATAAAATAGAACAAAATAAAATAAAATGAAATAAAATAAAATAAAATAAAATAAAATAAAATAAAACATAATAAAATAAAATAAAATAAAACAAAATAAAAACACAATACAATAAAATAAAACAAAATAAAATAAAATGAAATAAAATGAAATAAAATAAAATAAAATAAAATAAAATAAAATAAAATAGAATAAAATAAAATAAAATAAAATAAAATAAAATAAAATAAAATAAAATAAAATAGAATAAAATAAAATAAAATAAAATAAAATAAAATGAAACAAAATAGAACAAATTAAATAAAATGAAATAAAATGAAATAAAATAAAATAAAATAAAATAAAATAGAATAAAATAAAATAAAATAAAATAAAATAAAATAAAATAAAATAAAATAAAATAAAATAGAATAAAATAAAATAAAATAAAATAAAATAAAATAAAATAAAACAAAATAAAATAAAATAAAACATAATAAAATAAAATAAACTAAAATAAAATAAAATAAAATAAAATAAAATAAAATAAAATAAAATAAGATAAAATAGAATAAAATGAAATAAAATAAAATAAAATAAAATAAAATAAAATAAAATAAAATAAAATAAAATAAAATAAAATAAAAAAAATAAAAAAAAAATAAAATAAAATAAAATAGAATAAAATAAAATAAAATAAAATAAAATAAGTTAAAATAAAATAATATAGAATAAAATAAAGTGTACTGACTAGTTCAGTATAAAGTTCATATAAGTTTTAAAATAGTTTCGTATTTGTTGGTTGGCCTTTTGTCCTGCGCACCTAACTTTATATCCGCATTTTTAATCAGTGATTTCTGACAAGGATATCACTCCACATACATACATTGATTCACAAATCAGCATAATTAATGATGATATGGTCATGCCAGTTGCCTCTGGAGATACACGAGAGCTTTCGGGGCAAATCGCCACATTCTTGACTGAGTTCACTGCACACACATCAACATATAGCCTTTGGGAATTTTTTTGAAGGGCGTTAACTAATGAAGTTCACCACATGATGAAGCAGCATCACGAAAACCAAACAAAGTTGTATGCATTTTTGTTTTTGTAAAAGCCTAGTGTCCATTTACATCTATCTGCATCTATCTTTCGATGCAAAAATGAAAAACAAACAATTGCATATCAGTAATGATAACATGGTTACATTTGGCCGAATCTAATGCAGACAGAAAATGCAAGAGAAAAGCTGCCTGCAATGGGGTATGCAAACTAGGAATTTAAGGAGTAGGAAAGGACTGGTGTGGAAGTGAGGACACTACTGTTTGCGGCTTTGGCGCGGACCACTTCATCTGAACTTCGGATACATCTTGAATATTTTTCGATGTTTACATTATGTTTGGCTTGAGGCTTCTAGTTGATATGTGAATAGGACCTGCTAAATTGAACAGTTCTTCGCGACATGCCATGCACCATCACTTTGGCGACTTCAAAGCAGCTTCCGAACGCACGAAAAGGAGCTGCCTGTATGCAGATATGTCTTAACTTAACTACCTCCATAGCTTATGCGACTATGGCAAATGACGTTGAGCAATACAAACAGCTCATTTGGGATGGGGGGGAACTATCCGAGCCATTCGAATCAAAACTTTATTTCACCAAGGCGATTCCTTTCAGGGAAAAGAGGGCTTCTCCTGCATATTGGTGGGCCAGTCCTCCAATTATATTTATGCGCTGAAGATCTTCTAAACAAAAATCGTATGATTTAACAGCTGGCGTTCTGGATAGACATAAAATAATAAAGAAGTACACCACAAATTGGAAGAGCAGCACCACTCAAATCCCATCGTAAGTATTTCGTGCGAACTTATTAGGTTAAGTTGAGCTGGCCGGTCTATGAAGACCTCACATAGAACCATAAATTATAACTCCGTCCTTTTGGCAAAAACTAGAAGCTTTCTTGGTCCCATGCTACTTGCTGCTTCGAGATCTAATAGTTGTGGAGCTCCTAGTAGTCGGAGTCTTAATCAAGCGAGCGCAGAACAGGAGTACAAAACATGTTCAACAGTCTCCTCCTGCAGCCCGCACTTCCTGCATCTGCATGCGAATCCAAAAGGCAGTGCCCAGTAAGCATGCCCATCATAAGCCTGCATTCCTCCCTTTTCATGGATAATAGTAGTTTAGTTGACCTCATGCCATATGCTTTGCACATGATCTTGGAAACTTTGCAACCCCGCGGTTCATTCCACACCTTTTTTTGCCTGGTCGATCATTTGCTTATAATAGTTTGATTCCGATTTTAGCCATTTTAGTCGCTTGTCGCAGAACTCATTAGCACCTTTCGTTTGATACCCATATTGTACTAATACATTTTGGGCCACGTTGATCCACATATTGGTCGATAACTTCGAAACCGGTTATAATATCGTAATAAAGGATATCTTAAATTATAAGGTGGACATCTAGTGATGCAACGGTGGAAACTTTATTCAATTCCATGTAGCAGATTTTGAGTGATGCGCGAACAAAGGTACATAAATACAAACACAAATTTTAAAAACTGTTGATTTTGATTCTATTGGCTCAATAATGTTCTCCTGTCAATTTTTCTTGAATATCTGCAATGTATAGATACCAACCTGTACTAATTATATTATATGAGCATGTTCTTGTTGTTGTTTTGCAGAAGTACTCCCCAAAGGCTGAAGTGAGTTATACGCATATCGGTTGAAGGACCAGAATCTTCCGGTAATAGGGTGACTGCTGAGGTAATGAATTGTTCGACCTCTGCAACTAACAAGGCTACTCATCTGGCTTATCTGCGCTCCGAATATTGTCTGGAGTTAGCAGTACCGCATGGGCAGCAAAGCAGGAGATTGGCAGTGAGTGGGGAAAAGCACGATATTTCTTATGCATTTGTTGATAACTTTTTCAAAAATTGTCCTAGCATTTTACCGATCAAACACATTGCCAATTCGACAACACTCCCAAAAACCTTCGGGGAGTGTTTTTGTCGTTACCAACAACAACAACACACCAACAAAGCTGCATAAAATCCACACCAGCTCATCGATAACTCAAACTTGATATAACACTCAACACAGGCGGTCATGTGACCACAGAAAGTATGAAAAACCAGACGAATTCGAAGCTAAGGTGGTGTAAAATGCTGTTCGGTCATATTGCCTTGAGCAACAGATAAACCAATTCGATACTTCCATGTGCATGGCATATTTGGTTTCCTACACGCTCCGTACCGATTTTGCGTTTTCCTCCGCCTACTCGACTGTTGATTTGTCAATAGTTGGTCGAGTGCTTTCGTAGCGCTGTTAACATACCGTTGAATTTGTGGACAATTTGTTACAGCGGTGATTTGTCGAGAAGCTCACAAGTGCAAAAATATTCCATTCAAACAATTGTGAAGCTTCATGAACGAATGTAGACGTGCATGGATGAATCTGGTGGGTCGTAACAACTCAATTTTTGTGCGATAGATAGTTTGAAACGCATGTAATTTAATAGTCTTAATGAGTAGATATCTTACAGTTTTCATGAAGGCGGAAATTTCATGGATAAGTACTCTTAATATGAATCAAAGCACATTGTTATATTGAAGTTAACAAACATTCACGAAAAGCTCATAACTTAGGAGTCCGTTATGAATCCTAAATATGCGAAAAATATGAGCTTAAGAAATGCGATCATATAGGAGCCTTCTATGACTCCGATGTGATTACAATTATGAACGTTATACGGAGAGTGTTCATTTAACAGAGCAACTTTTTGAAAAAAAAACGTTAAAATTGTTTCTTATAACCCCACAAACATTCTCGGATCATTCATAATTTAAAAGTCTGAAATCATTCCCAAATATAAAGGATATGTGAGCCACAGAAATTTGATCGTATCGGTGTCTTTTATGAGCAAGTTTATTTAAAAAAGCAGCTTTGTAACAAGTACTCATAATTTTTTGGAACATTTTTTATTTGAATAAAAATTTAATTACATCATCGAAGCTGTTCCCGATTTGCATTCTTATTTTTTCGATGGATTACCTCATAGCTATTCCCTACTTATGGAGAAGCATCCCTCGACGTTTATGTAAACTGATTTCACAAAAAATCGATTAAAAAAGCTTTCCTTTTTCAATCGAAGGTTCAGGTTTCTTTCCCCAATTCTAGATGCGCGTTATCAATGCCAAAAAGGCGAAATTCAAGATCCCAAAATTCGCATTTCATGAACTTTGTTATAGTCATAAATGCCACAAAAATTTTCCTTAAAAGAGACTTTTTTGAGTCCAATAAGTGGCTAAAATGAGCTGATTCGGAGTCTAATAGGTGCCATATATGAGTCCTACTCAGGCTCATATGATGTTTGAAATTAGGCTCTTATCGGACGATCAACACAAGAAGGGAGATTCCGTCAGACTCATTCCGTCGGACTCATAAATGAGTTCATAAAGAGCGTAAGCGCTCCCATTTAGGACTACTTTTTGACACATTTATGACTCTAGATTGTTTGCTGGGAACAAATTTTTATATTACATGTGTTTGTTGTCTTTTTCTTGTTCCGTATATACTTGTCATCTGCTACGGAAAAGTGTGTTCCATAAAGTTGTGACTCTATCGATATATCGTACCCATGTTTTGGTGGTTTTCAGTGTAATTTATTATTTTTTTTGAAACACATGGGAAATATACACAGATGAATCTTTCAAGGATTTTCTCCCAAATATCATTTTTAAAAACTTTGCTAAACATAGCCTCAGATAATATATGCCAATCTACATGGCTGAATTTTAGTTCCAAAATTATCTTTTAAGGGCCCAAAAAGAGCAGATTGACTCCCAAAAGCTTCGTATATGAGTCATTTTCGAGCCCAATATGTGTCAATTATAAGACAAAAAGGTGTCATATATTCAAGCTCATATGATATATGCAATTCGGCTCATATCGGAAGATCATCACAAGAAGGGTAATACCCTCATTTCGTACTCATAAATGAGCCCATAAAGAGCGTAAACGGCCCAATTTATAACTCCTTTCTGACTCATTTAAGACTTCTATCGTTTGCAACTCATATATGTTATTTTCATTATAAGTCTAGAGAAGAAGATAAATTTTGTCAATCCCATAATACACGACTTGATTCCTCGTCTTTTTGGTCGATACTTTGCATCTGCAGACTGCCTTTCAACGCTCGCCATCAGAATAAGACTTTTTCCGTATACTCAAACAGGAACGCTTCCTCTTGGCCAGCCTTTTTATCACGATAATTCCATTTAAAAATTGCATAAAAAACTCGTAACAATTAAAAAAATTTCAGATTTCGTGCTTTTCTGCAATTATTTAATTTCATTTAATTTCTCCGTCGGTTAGTAAGACTAGTACCCGAATGTGCCGGATAAATCTCCGGCAATGGGCTCGCATTCATCACTCCTCCATACATTAGGGCAGTGTTTTGTCTGATCATATTTTACTCGATTTCCTGCTGGGTACTGGTACTTGTATGCTTATTTTTGCACGTAATAATATATGTGTGGATTTTGTGCGCAGATGGTATTCTTAATGTTAAAAATGGATATTGTAAACATTTCGCTTTAAATAAATTTTTATTTTACTAAATATTTCTATTTATAAGTAAATATATTTATGTTCCAACACATGTTCTCACCCAGGACCGCAACTGGTATAGCTATAATAAAAAACGCCACTATTTAAAAATTATTTTTTATACCTAGTAGTGCTACGCACACAAGGTATATTAACTTCATTCGATAGCATGTAACGGCATAAACGAATCGATATTCACTTATGTATATAAAAATATTCAGGTAGAAAAAAGAAATTTATTAAACCATGTCCGTCCGTCCGTCCGTCTGTTAACACGATAACTTGAGCAAATTTTGAGATATTCTAATGAAATTTAGTACGAAGGTTCCTTGGCACTCATCTCCGAACGCTATTTAAAATGGGCGAAATCGGATGATAGCCACGCCCACTTTGTATACACAGAATATTTTCGAAAATACAAAAAAAAAGATTATTGAGTACATAATACACTTAAATGGATACAATTTGGTATGTACATTAACATTAAGGCAGATTTTTCAAGAAAATAGGAGTGGCACCGCCTACTTTTGATTAAGTCAAATTTAGAAATATTATTACTCATAAATCAAAAACCGGTAAAGATATCGAATTCAGCACACAGATTTCTATGAATGCAAGGTATGTTCCGGGGAAAAATGGGCGAAATCGGTTAAGGTTCACGCCCTTTTTATATGAAATATTTTGAAAAGGATCATAGATACATTAAATAGGCAATAACTTTGCGTAAAATAGCTTTACATCATTTATATTTCACTTTTAAAGTATCCGTGAACGAAGAAATCCGACAAATATAAATTTTCAAAAATGGGCGTGGCCCCGCCCCTTTCATAGTGCATAATTCCACAAAACTTTTTATGCCATAACTCCGGCAAAAATTGATTTATCGAAACGAAATTTGGCGAAAATTTTGAATATACAAAAGTTACTGTTTCTTATAAAAATGGGGGAAATTGGTTTTTTTAATGTAGTTCTGTAAAATTTAAGGCGTGATATTACTTTAAAAAGCTATATCAATAATATCTTGCACACATAGTAAACTTTTTAAGCAAAACTCGACCGCAAAATAATTTTGTTGATTTTGGGCAAAAAATTCTGATATTTTCCAGGCGATTGCTTGTACTAGATATTTCAATGAAAATTAGTCAGCTGCTTCTCAGCCAAAAAATAGTAAAGCGGATAACACACAAGCCAAATATTAGGGAAAGTAATTGATACCCCACCGTAATAGGGAAGTTATTAATCTTTTTTGATTTTCATTCGATATTTTTGTTTGTCGAGTAAATTTGACATAGTTAACCCTTTCAACACTGACGGGACACATGTGTCCCATCGAGTGCTTTTGTGTTGTTGTTACTATTGGGACATATGTGTCCCACAGTATATTACGGGTGGGACAATGGTTTCCCAGGACATTTTCTAAATTCCTAGAAATAATTTTTTTTGAATATGTATGCAGGCACATTACTTGGACCACTAGTAATGACTTTTCATTATTTATCATTTTGTGGCCTTAAAAAAATCCGTATTGAAAGGGTTAAATTAATTTTTGAAGGCAGGTGCTCTATATCCAATATTTGAAGTGTTTGTTATCGAAAAACATCAGCTGGCTTTATAATATGAACTAAAAAGTATTAAAATAGACCTGCGTAAATTGGGATGCCATAATAGATCACTACTAGGTATATAATGTTCGGTTTCACCCGAACTTAGACTTCCCTGCTTGTTATTTTAATTTTGCCTAGTGTCTGGTTAGATTTTATTTTTTACAGTCATTGGCCTGCCAAGGAAAGTATTAGCACGCCCTAGCCAGTTTGTTCATACCTTTTAAAACAGGTCCTGTGTAGTAATATCTATCTAGTCTATGGTTTATTTTTTCAAGGCAATGCCAGTTAAAGAAAAAATTGAATGCCTCTGAGGCAGCATCGATCAAGGGCGCCTCCATATCACAGTCCATACAATCAATACAATTTTTTTAGGCAATTTGACAACTTTAAATAAATGTAATAATCGTGGAAAAACTTGTCAAGCCCTGGATTGGAAAAACTAAAAAGGCGCAAGCTAGAAAAAACTAGTTAGGACCTTCATTGGTATTTCGGCATATTGCTAGTAAATTGAACAATCGTGGAAAAACTAGGCAAGCCCTTTGCATAATATACCATAAATTGAACATATATAAAATAACTGAATATTGCAGATTGATAGGAGTTATCATTATTAAGCCAATAGAATCCAAATCAACAGTTTTTAGAATTTTTGTCTGTCTGTCTGTATGTTTGCACGCGCATCACTCAAAAACTGCTTGATGGAATTGAGTGGCACTTTCACCGTTGTTTTTGCAGCCGTCTAACTTAAAGCTTAATATATCCCTTATTTCGATAACTCGACTGGCTCGGATATAACAACCAATTTGTGGACCAAGGTGATCCCAACTGCGTTAGTACGATATGGGCATCAAACCAAAGGTGCTGATGACTGCTGCGATAAGCGATGTTATTATGTTATATATCTCAAATGGTTTCAGAGATGTAATGATTAAAACCGATCAAAAAAAAATAAATAATTGGCGCTATATATGCCTCCGAGGAGATTAAGGCCGAGCTTCTCTACCAATTTGTGGTGTGTCGTTTCTAATTTTTTCTACAAATTGGTGGGATCTACAGTTTTTTGCCGATTCCAAACGGCATCTGCAAATCAGATGAATTTTTTCTGAGAAGCCTTCCATGGCAGAAATACACTCGGAGGGTTTACCAAACCACTGCCCAGGGGCGACCCCGTTTTGAAAAAACTTTTTCAAACCACTTTTGGTGTTACCTATACCAGGGTTCGAACCTTGGACCTTCGGTGTGGTAGGCCAGCAACACTACCGCCACACCACGACTGCTACCGATTACATTATAAATTTTGAGACGCTGCTAGTAATAAAATGAAATCGGATCATCTAACCTAAAATCATACAAATATTTTAATAATTGTTTTTCATAAACATTGAAATTTGCGTGGGGATATAGCAATAAAAGCGCCTCCTGCTACAATATTAGCTCTTTATTGCGCCTACCTCAGTGTACTCATATGTTCACAGTTGAAAGAATAAACGTCAAAGTGTGGTAAATGTTCCTTTTAGGTACGAGACACATGTAACAATTGTTACTGACAGATTTTCTCTGCCGCACATTGACACATTTTGGCATGCTGAAAGTAATTTTCTGTGATCAGCTGTCACAACAGCAAGGTGGTGTCATATAAAACGCTGCAGCCTTATTGTAAGTATAATACATGCAACATTAGACTGTACACAATTTTTTATTTTTTTTTTTAAATATTTTATTATTTTCGGCAGGCAAATCAATATCGCTCAGATTGGCTAGTGGTAGGTGAGCGCTGATAAGTAAAGTTTAGTAGGTTCTCAAATATATTCATCTGATTGTTTCGAGTTTTTTCTATATTTCCTGTTTACGATAGCCGATTTTTTTCGTAAGCGACTTATGAATAAAATTAAAAAATTTAAATTTTGTCAATAGTTTGAAATTTCCTTTGAAAATCAAATGTGAACTTGCTGATTGCAAGATAGCAACTGAAATTTCTTATGTTTTCCTTGCTGTCAATTCAGAAATTTGAAATGGCAACTAAAAAACGGCCAATGAATGTTATATCATATAAAAATTACGAAGACAAAAACTTTACACAAATAACAAATACCTGTATTGAACTTGAATATAGTCCATTGAATAGTAAAATTATTTATATTTATAATCTCACATTAAATTTAGATTATTTTTCAGAATTGCAAACAAAAAACAAAAAAAAAAAACTATAAAAGCTTCAGCGATTAATATAGATTTCTAGGGATCTATCATTGTTTGTTTAGATTTTTTAGAACTATTTTAAATTTTTCCCCAAAACTACCAAACTATTGCAGTAAACAAATTTAGTTCAAGTAGTTTCGTATGAAATTGAATTCCCCCGAAAGAAAGTTCTGAACGAAAGTTTTTGTCAGTCTAGCCCAGCTTGAGTAATCAAGCTTTAAACGTTGGTATGGTTTTCTAATGCCATGTTTTAGCTTTGGAAATTTATAGTAAAATTGTAAATCCACATAGAAAAAAGATAAAAAAAGAATTTAATCACGGCTTGAGGTTCTGACTTAATCCATCAAAAATACAGATTCTCAAGGCAGTTAGACTCTCTAAAAAAAATGTTTATATTTTCTGCTTCAAAACTATCCATATCAAAAAAAGTAAAATTAAATTTTTTTTATTTTTGATAAAAATGTTTTCAGTAAAAACTTACTTAACTTTATGTAATTTTCTAAAGAACTGCAGTTAATTTTTTTTTTGAAGTTCTAAAGCAAAAAATGAACTAAGTCTCTCAGAAATCAAAATTAACTATGATAGGCCTCTTAAATTTAATATTAGGGTCTTGAAATATAACAATATTTTTTTGCCATGCTAAGAGGTAACAATGAAATTAAAAAATATTATTTTGGTCCAGTCTAATGGTTATTTGTAACTAATAATAATATGAATAAAAATAATATTTCCTGAAAGAAACTCCTGTAACCATGACCCTCTTCTTACATTTTTGTGTCCCCTTAAATTCTTTAGATATATCTGACCAGATATTGATTCTCCGACCCTGGAAGCATCTTCGAAGGTACCTTGAAGTTGAAAGAAGGAAGAGCATGCCGATCACTGCTAGGGCGGAGCTGATATCGACATACACAAAGTAGAGTATTTTTGTCTTTCCTTACTTCTTTGTAACGCTTGATCGTGTGCAGAGAAAGAGGAGAGATTAGAGAGCAATTGCAAACCCTGCTATCGCTACGCGTTTCATTCCAGGTGCAATCTGGAAGAATACCCATTGAAATTTTTCTCGTTCAGTGAACAACACTTTTACCTCTAACAGAATTGGTTAGCGTTTCTCCAGTTGTTCGAAACCCAACCAGCTTTTGAGGATGGTAACTTAGGCTCACTTGCACGACGTCCAGTTGTAGAGGATAACTCTTTCGAAAGAGTTCTGATTTAGACTGTGCAGACAATTAGGAAATAAAATTCTCTCTGGACAAACGAAAAAAAATGTCTATAAGCCTCTCATCATAGGTGCGTTCAGAATCATGAAAGGTAACGAAGTGAGTAAATGGCTTGACCTTTGAGAGAACACTTCTCCGGAATATGTATGGTCATTCCCCTAATACCAACAAAGCGTTTTGAAGAAGGCAAAAAGATCATATGAAGAAGAAGGAACCCTGCTATTGAAAAAGTAAATGGCAGATGACTTTGCCTTCCTCGGTGTTTCGAGTTGGGCCTATAAAATGCGACGACCGCAGTACTTTGTTACTTACTACGTATTGAATGATGATGATTTTACACATAATAATGTATCGTTTTTGTCAAGATTTTATTTAATGTCAAGAATTTATGGCATTCGTGCCAACATATTGCACATAAATATTTATATTTGTTAGTATGTGTGGCTTTGATTGCTACCACGCGCCAAAGCTAAACTGTTGCATAAACTCAGATAATCAATCTACTGGTATTTGCTATTCTCATGCGTTCCTTTAATATCCTTCGATTTTTAATCTATATTTGCCACAGCTTTAATCCCTACTATAAGAAACACGCATATAAATACAGGCATACATATATACAGCTGTGTTCAATATAATAGCAGTGAAAGTAAATTTTATATCATTCGACGAAATATGAAGAAACTGTGATTTTATTAATTTCCATTTAAAATATAGCGAATTTCAGAACAGAAACCACATAAAAAAAGATGTCAAAGTTTACACAAAGTTTAGGAAAGTTAATTTAACTGTAAAAAATGGCCATCAAAATTTCGAAAAAACTTTCGAGTACCCTGTTTTGTAGACCAATAAATTTTAGTACGCCAAAAAACAAGTAAGAGCTCATTTAAAAATCTCCCTGAATTTACAGATTTTTTTTCGTCAAGGGTGTTGAGTTATTTCTTCCATACAACGCCTGAAGAAAAATTAATTTTACAAAAAATTAAAATTGCAAAACAAAATTCCGAAAATTAAAAACTGCGTACTGAAAGTTTTTCTAGAAACTTTCCTGAAATTTGTGTAAACTTTGAAATTTGTTTTTATTTGGTTTCTCTTATGAAATTTTTTGGCAGAATTTTGAAAAAATGGTTGAGTGCGCAGTCTTGTAGACCAATCAATTTTAGTACAACATTTTGCAAGTTAGAACTCGCTCAAAAATTTCACTGAATTTTCAAAGTATGTTTTGACTTACTTCTAACTTTCACATTATTATGCTAAGATCGATTGAGCTATAAAACTGCGTACTCAAAAATTGTCTAAAAATTCTGCCCAAAAATATTGAAATTTTGATATTAGTTTTTTTTAAAATTTAATTAACTTTCCTAAAATTTGTATAAGCTTTTCAATTTCTTTTTATGTAGTTTTTGTTATGGAATACGCTTTATTTTAAATGAAAATTATTAAAAAACAGAGCTTCTTTTTAATTGCGTCGAACGATATCCAATTTAAATTCACTACCATTATATTGAGCACAACTATATATGTGTATTAGACTGGGTCGATTTATTAACCGATATCGCACCATCGATTTTTCGATAGGTTTTGGGCTCAGGAAAAAAAAGTTCCACTTCGCATACCCAGAAAAAATAAGTTTCGAGCTTGCGAAATTTAATTTTTTGAATTTTTTCGACTTTGATTTTTAAGGTTTTTTTCATGACCTACTAAAAAAATTTTCGTTTGATTTTAAAATTTTCATGTTTACCCTGTACGGCCCAAAAATGTCCGCTTAAAACGTTGGCAGTAACAATTTTTGGAAAAAAATAATATTTTTTTGGGTTTTGGGGAGTGTTTTTGTCAAAAAATTTACCCTTTCGCCATTTTTTTTAAGGGTTTTTTCAGCATATATGCAAAAATGTTTTGATGAAAACGAATTTGTCGCATATTTCCTGTCCCACTTAAAATTACGCGCTGAAAACGTTGGCCATAGCAGTTTTTTGAAAAGCCGATTTTTCGACCAAAACCAGTCTCGATGGCGCGATATCGGTTAACTTTCGTCCATACAAATCGACCCACCCTAATGTGTATGTATAAACATTTTATAAATTCCTTTCCTTTTCTTCATAAATGCTTGGTATGTGGGCATTGCCAGAGCAGACTTTGCGTTCCCTTCATGCTCTTTGCTGTTGATATATTTATGCATCATGAATTCAATTTTATTAATTTGTGTAACCTTTAGCCGGATTTTTCACGGCTCACTGCTTTGGTAGGTGTTGTCATACTGTAGCATTGGATTTCGGTTTCAGTTGAGCATGTCGCAGGTCTTAGTCAATAAAAGAAAAATTTATTTTTTAAGTAACAAATTCACGTAGGGAATTTTCTTTGGGTAATAAATTTACGGCCATGAAATCGTCTACATTGAAATTTAATACATTTTAATGCATTTTTTATGTTGTTTAGTAGCAATTTATGTTATATAACTTTATTAAAATCTTCTTTGGAATAAACAATTTATTTTTGGAAACGTATGAGTTGAGTGGAATTTCAAAATGGGTTTATGTATGTGTGCGTTATAAATTTATCACATTAAACCGTTATAGAAAAGGTAGCTAGAGGTTAGGTACAATAGCACAGCAACGTGTAAAAATGTTATTATTGAGGGATGATAAAAAAGTCCCTTAAACAGTTTGCAAAATATACAGAAACAAAAAACTACATATTAAAAGTTAGAGGTACTGATTTTATTCGCCATTATTTCATAGAGTTGTGCGAATACAAATATTACACACAAAAATATAAAAATATTCATACACTTAATAGAAAGTAAACGAAACAATTTGGTACAATATGTGAGTATGAAACGGAATACATGGAGAAAACCAATAACAAAACTAGACATATCTTTTTTGTTCTATGCTATTAACGTGACGGTTTGTCCACCCACTGTGTACGTGGTTTTTATTTTTTTTCTCAAAATTTTTATCAATCTATACATATTATAGAACAAGGTCTAACATTCTTGACTGACAAGATCTCTGACACTATACAACAGATTCGGATGCAACTTCTTCTAAATATTCCTTATATTTATGGCTACAAAGATGGCTACCTAAAATAAAGATTACTTTATCCATTCCTGAAATATTTGAGTATAAAATTTCGTAAGTTCTTACACCACGCACAGCATTGCTAAAGCGAATGATAAATCAGTATTCTAGAGGGAACATGTGTGCGAGTGGTAAATAAACTGCCCTTCGTGTATGAGGTGACCGGTTAACGAATTATGCTTAAAGCAGATACAGTTCGGCAAGCGCGTGTAGAACAATAAACTAGCAAAAGTTTATTTTTTTGGAACTTTTGCCGCAAGACGGTGATATACTTATCTGCAGATCGCATTAATTCTTTACTTCACATTTAAAGCAATTTCACCATGCGTTGTGCTCAGAGATTTATTTTCGCACTTTCCTTTTTATTCTTTTATCATTTTTACTTCTTAAGCCCGATGCACTTAGCATATTAAACTCTACTCGGTTCATACGTCACTTAAGCTACAAAACATGGCCCAGACATAAATCCCATTTATTTGTCAGCACACGAAACGTTGAAAGGTTGCGAGTATTACATGAAAGTGCGCGTCATGAGTGAACTTAAAATGTTAACAGAGAACTAGTAAGATGAGTTCATGCCTGAAGATCGGAAGTTAAGTGTTTTCTGCGCAATCCACCAGAAATGTGGTCCTATCCAGCGTATTGTGCGAAAGACTAAAGCCCATCGTAGACAAGCTGATTGGACCTTATCAGTATTGCTTCAGACCTAGTAAGTCTACCATCGACCAGCTATTCACCTGGTCCTGTGATAAAAAGTTCGACACGCACAATCCCTTTGTCGATTTGAAAGCCGCTTTAGACAGTTCGAAAAGGAAGTTACCTTTATGCTACCATGTGTGAATTTGATTTCCCTGCAAAGCCAAATGACGTTGATCAACAGCTCCATCAGAATTTGGAAGGACCTCTCCGAGCCATTCGAAACCAAATGCGGCTTCAGAAAAGTCGACTCCATCTCGTGCAATTTCTTTAACTTGATGCTTGAGCAGATAATTCGAGCAGCAAAACGGAACCAGTCTAGTAAAAGAGCCTAAAATTGCTGGCTTATGCCGACAATATTGCTATCATCAGAAGTGAAGAAAGTCGGTCGGACGAAGTATTTACTGTCTTGAAAGAAAGAATCAGCGCACCTTGGCAGCCACATCACTGTTGAAAGTTACAATTTTGAAACTGTGTAAGTCTGTCATCATACCTGTAGTTGTTGTTGTTGTTGTTGGTGTTGTTGTTCTAACGGCAAAAACACTCCTAGAAGGTTTTGCGGAGTGCTGTTGAACTGATAGTCCTTGGCCGGATATGAATCCGATACGCTCCGGTACTCCCTTGCGGTACTGCCCGACTGTCGTGGTAGCGATTTGGTATGACCAGTGAACCCTTCTAGGTCATGCCGCATGGGTAATGAGAGGTGAGAGGCATCATATCCGTAGATCAACCATCGAGTTGCAAGTCATTACCTTTCTGCATATTAGTCGCCTCTTACGACCGGTATGCCTACCTCGGGCATATTCTAAACCCCTAACCCTTGAAGTATACGAGAGAAAAGTGCTCCGGGAAATATATGGTTCTTCCCGTGATACCAACAGCGAGTATTTACAGAAATTTAACGATGTGCTGTATGAGCTTTACGTAGATCTGATCATAGTGCAGCGAATAGGAGCTCAAGAGGTAATTATATCGACACCCGATCTCGGCAGCAGAGTACGAGAGCGGCCTCGACTGAGTTGAAAAAAAAAAAAAACAGGTGGAGGATGACTTGAACTCCCTTGGTGTGTACAATTGGCTGGCGTGCTTTGATATGCAACGGCCATATCGTCTAAGCGGTTAAGAGCCAATAAATGATGATGAAATATACATGAGTATGCAAACTAAACACGGGGCGAAGCCTCGCACAACCTTGGGAGCTAGTATTTAATAAATGGAAGATTTTGAACAGTGGGTACGGGAGACCAACAGATTGTTATTACTTGCTAACAAGGCGCAAATTACTTCAAGTAACACAGTAAAGATATTTAGTAAAGATATTTATTATTTTTGAGGTCTATTATAAAATCTAAAATATTATATCATAACTAAATGGCTATAAACATAATCTCAAGTTTTAAATCTTTGCAGACAAATGTTCACCATGACAGCCAAAAACTAAATGATTTAGTAACAAAAGAACTGGAAATGGATTTTGTGTGACAAAATACTTAAGTAGCTTACACTTAACAGAGCTCTACATAATCAACAAAACAATAGAGTTTGGAGAGAGTAAAAGTTTTAAATTAAAATTAAATAAAAAAAATAAAAAAAAATGTTATGCAAGTAGAAGGCAATCACAGTAAACAAAATACATGTGTACATATGTATAATTTCAATTTCGGAAAAAAATTGCATTGACTAAATTATGAAAGTAATATAAATTGCATTCTAGTGCTTCCTGAGTGCTGAACAAAAGGCAGCCAAGTTTATAAGTATGTAAGTGCAAAAATTGTAAACAGACAGACAAAGAGAAGAAATTGCACGAAATGGGCGAAGATGTGTCCATCCGGTCAATTCAAAAGCACTCCGCACAGCGTGTGTGTCATAACTTGTGATGTGTACGGATGAATACAGTTATTGCAAAACTAGATATCCCGTTATATTTTATTAAGTTTTACGAATTAAAAGAAATATGTGCGTGCAACAGCAAACTTTAGTTACATAAAATTTTTAAAATATATTCTTGTGATGGAAAAATATCTATCACTTTGACTATCTATATTTATCGATAGTACTGAAGGCAATTATCGTTTTATAGATATTATTGAGATTTTGCAAGTTTTCGCAGATTTGTAGGATTATTCCGATCAAATTAGATTTGAAGTTAGCAATTTTAAAATTGAAGTTTCATTTTCAGGTAAAAAAAACATTATGAAAGTTTACCCTTAAAACCGAAGACTTTAAATCTGTTTCGGACCTATATTTTCTTTAACAAAGTTAGTCAGAATGATCAGCAGAAAATTTTTCTCACTGGCGATTAAAAAAAACATTGACCCGCTCTAATATACAAATGTGCGCATGGAAATAAATTAGCCCGTGGCATTTATGGCCTGCGTGCTTTTATATTAACACTAGCCTTTAGTATAGATTTATTTATGTTATAAGGGAAGACACACATTTCACACTTAGAAACTCTTAAATGAATAGATACATACAGTGTGCGACAAAACTTAAGCACCAAAATTCCCTTTAAAACATTTTATTCAAAAAAATTGTAAGACCAAGTGAGAGCGAGAAAACTAAAGCAACATCAAATAATTATTGGACAAACCAGGTCTTTTTCTTTAATTCGTGGCATATCCGTGGCTCTTTATGCCAGATACACATCGTGTTGGCATTGAGTTTATTATAAAAGTAAAATATCTATCCTTGTTGCTGCAATTTTCCTCCGGATTTTTAGGATTCATATTTTTTCTTATAGTGCTTTATTTTTGTCGTGCACTGTACATATCCACATATGTATTAAAGCCAATATTAGAAAATACCTTAAAATCATGTAAATTGTATAAACTTATTTATTTTGAATAGCAAATGCGGCCGCTTTGTTTTAACAAAAAATTTCTGCTCATCAAATTTTCAATATCATCGAGATTTGCGAATATTCAGATTTGTTTATTGTTTTTTAATTGTGCTACTACTACTATTAAAATAAACTTCGTGGTATTTTCAAATTCCTAATTTATTTATTTTTGAAAATCGCTGCTGAAATGGTTACTAAAATATTAAGGAAATGTTCGTTTTGCAGATTAAATGAATAAACTTAAATATGTTAGGATTGTAAGCACTAAATGTTTGCCTTTTTAATTTGTATAAAGTACAAATTGTTATTTTTATACCCAGTTGTACAAGTGCAAAATGTACTATAGTTTTGCCGAGGAAAGGAGGAAGCAACGGTATAAAGTAAGAGGGATGGATATAGAGTTCTATTTATCAAAGTTATTAGAATTAATAGAGGCATCGATTGAGCCATGTTCTTGCACACGATATCTTGATTAAGAGTTGAGATATTTGAATGAATGACACTCAGGCTGCCTTGTGGCCAAAAACGGGGGAAATCGTACTATAACCAGGCCCCTTTTTCGATATCGAATATTTCGTAAAACATATAAAATGAGATAATTCATTGACAAAAATAACTATTATGATAAAATTTGATGTCTTTTTTGACTTTTTCTTTCTCAAAATCATTTTTGCAAGTTTTTGGAAAAGGGGTTTGGCACCGCCCCCTTATGAGTGAACACATTTTGAAATTTCGAACTTTAATAACTTCGGAACCATTCATGATGCAGCAACGAAAGTTGTTACGATGCATACTATTATTGTGACAAATACAACCACTGAAAACAAGAAAAATCGCTTTTTCGGTCACGCCCACTTTTTTATATTAGTGTATAGAAAAGGAGGTAATAAGACGCAACTTGACTGCTGCTAGTGAGTCAACTTTGGTACTTACGTCAAGTATATCATTCTCTATAAAATTTTTGTACTATTTCGGAAAAAGGGCGTGGTACTGCCCACATGAAAGTAGAAAAAGCTTGAAACTTTTACAGCACATTTCACAACAACTTATCAATTTAACACGCCCTTTTTACACATCTGTGTATTTAATGTTCGGTTCTAGCCAAACTTAGATTTCTTACTTGTTTAATTGTTATTTATGTATCTAATTTACTGCTATTTTCGTTTGTATACTTGTTTTTGTGATTAAAAAGTACTTTATTGTTATAGTAATTACTTGGGGTTGATAGACACTCGCCTGAGCTTTTTTTAATTTGCGAGCCTTAACAATTTTAAAACTTGCAAACTAAAATACACTTATTGATTCAAGACCGGGGCGAACACGTGTAAGGAAGAAAATTGCCACCTAGAGAGTGCTGAGATTATGAAGGAAGCACTACACTACCCTCCTAACCGAGAGCCCGAGAAACTACACAGAGAAGAACCCGACCCCAAAATAGAAGATGATGAAATTAGTGTTCCCCCACCTGACTATAACTATCGCGATTAAAAAACAACTAGGCCGCGGGAGCTGACGGATTACCAGCTGACCTATTTAAGTACGGCGGCAAGGAGCTGGTAAAGCGAATGCACTAGCTTCTGGGCAGAATATGGTCGGAAGAATACATGCCTGCCGATTGGAATCTAAGAAGAATTGCCATCGATATAGGACATCCCTTACAAGCTTCTCCTATACCAACGCCGCATTCAAAGCAACTAAATAGTTGCAAGCTACTTTAAAACTTGCATGTACACCGATCCAAACTAGTAGCGCACTCTCTTTTTCACATATAAGTAACTGAATGTTTTGTACTCGGGATATTTTCGAAGTCTGCTTAATTGGAATTATTATCCAATGGTACAAGGTTAAGTTTTTTCGGACTAGTTCGGTAACTGAAAATTATTGTTGTATAAACTTCCGAAGTCGACTCGACTCACAAACTTTAAAGGTCTTTAAAAAAGCTCCTAGCAAGAAGTTAAAGGCCAAGTGACCTTACAGACTCTATGAAAAAAGTGCTTTGACAAAACTCTTTATTTAGCTCATTCACTTAATATTGGCCGTTTTTTATTGCTCATTTTGATGTTGGATAAAACCCTTTTCTGCAAATAAGCAAGCAGATAAGCGCTAATTTTTTTTGTTGCTATCTCCCGAGGGACAAGTTAAAACTTCATTTTCAAAGAAAATTTTAAGTTTTGCCAAAAATATTAATTCTGTTATTTTATTCGTATGTCGCTTAGTGCTTACGAAAAAAAAAGGCTATTGAAAAGTGAGATTAGGTTAATCATAACGAACGAAACTAGGCATTGAAAATGGCAGAACGCCGAAACCGGTTTGTCACAAAACCAAACTTGACAAGGGATGTCGGAAAATCGTTTCAACAAAAATCAGTTAATCATAACCTTATAATCTTTTTTGAGTTCGAAACTATAGCATATATATGGTTCGCATATTTTATACACTGCCTCTGACGACTGCGTCCCATCTTTCTGGAACATCTGTTGTTATTGTTTAGATACTTTAGCGCACACATATTTCTAAAATTTTAAAAAGCAAAAAAGCGCTTGTTTCCAGAAGTCTTCTCTTGTTCTCCGCAGCAAAATTTTCTCTAATTTTTATGATGCTTATACATAAATAATAAAAATGAAAAGAGAATTTATTGTTAGTGAACTCACAGCTCAATGTTGTTGTTCTTCATATCAGCGATATTTTGTCAATTAATTTGAAAGCATAAATGAGCAAATTAAAATTCCACCTTGCTGCCCGTCGCCACTTAAGCAATGACTTTTATAACGCACAATTTCGATAACGATAAAAATGTTATCAAGATGTGCTGACGAGCGCCACATTGGCAACAAGTAATAGGTGCGTTCGCGTATGTCTTTGCTTGTTTGTTTGTTTGTTTCTTATTTTATTTGCACCAGATTTTATACACCTTATTGCCTTAGCTAATTGCTCTTGATTATTTGAAACTTGTAATTAGATTAATCAAGATGATATTCTTTCTATATACACTCACACATAGACACAAACATACACAGCCAATAGCATTTATGCAGTCGGATGAGCTTCCTTACGCCTTGGATTAATGATAGTTATTTTCCATGTAAAGCAATTAATGACTCGGACTACGTGTTGAAATTAATTCGGCTTTATGTTTTACTTTTTCTGTTTAGTATTTTTAGCCAAATTACTAAGGATATGCAGACAACAGTTCGCCCAATTGCATTTATACACGCAAACTGACACGGCCAGACACTTGCTTTGTGCCATCGGAAAGTAACTTGTAGCAACAACACTTCACAGCACTTAACCTTGGTAATCGTTTGTCGACATTCGCGTTTAAATTTTTATGGCACAACTTTTGAATTTTGGTAAGGGGAGATAATGAAAGCTTTAAATAGTTTTATCAAGGGAATTTTAAGTTTATGAGAAGTAGATGTTTATTGCGTGTTCAGATTACAAGTTGAGATTTATATGATTTTTGTTAAAGGAAATGTTGTAAAAACTAAATATTTGTAGTAGATAGTGGGTAGTGAGCTTGCGTAACATGTTTAAGGTAGTGGGTTCGTCAAGTGCCGGGACACATTAAGTTTTTTGAAAGGGTCGCCCGTCACCAAAAATTTCATTTTCCATGACAGCTTCGTAGTCGGAATAGAAGATTTAACTACTCTGGTTGCTCGAAAAACCAACGATGACCTTCCATGGTTATTTTTGTAAACTTAGCTAGGTGGTTCTAGAAAACAAATACGGTTGTCTGAGTTTGGATATAACAGAACATTATCTACTCAGTTGCGCGCTTCAACAGCTACTTATAATTTGGATTTATTTTGCCGTTGATATAAGCCATACCCATATACAATTTTCAAGGCAATATCAAATACTATTAGATCTACTTTGATTGACCTAGGTGGTTCTAAGAATTATTACAATACAGTTCTGTGGAACTATGGGTCTCGGCAGATGTGCGTCTCCTCAAAAATTCCTTATCCTTGATCATGTCCCGCTCTCATAAAACATTTCCAATTCTTATGCACCAGCTGCCTCTTCCTCCTCCTTTACCTCTTTTTAACCGTCTTTCTGTTTTTACATTTTTTCTATTCCTTTCTCGATCGCTAAGTATTGCTCTCTTCAGTAGCCTTTCATGTAAACGATTTCTGTACCAAAGATTAAGTAGCTAGTAGAAATAGCTGCGGAGTAATTTTAATTTAGATTCTCTTAGCCTTCATTTTCCTCAGAGTGTTGGAGATTAACCTTTTATAACGTTTTACTATTTTACCATAAGTAGTTGGAAAAGGTAGGAAGTTAGAAAAAGAAAAATCCAGCTCTTGTTCAAAAGAAGTTAAGGATAAATCGCGACCAGATTTCAGTATTCTACTATAAATACTTCCATTGATGTGAAGTATAAAAAAACCCATCTAAATGCCACGCTACCCTGTCCATAATACCACATTATCCAGTGAACGGGATTGTGAAACTAAACCATACTCAAGCCACTTGTACATACACAAGATTTCATCAAAATCGGTATAGGCGTTTGGATGGAGTTCAGTCACAACCGCACAGACACACGATTGATATATATAAAGATGTAGGTGTGGTTAATAACAGACTGACTACTTTTTTTTTGCAGTTTAATGCCCAGAAGTATTGTAAGCGCATCCAAATATTTTTATGAAGAAGGATGTGTGTATAACTTCACGAATAGTAATGTTCAATAATAGCATTGAAAATATGGGTGTATTACGCTCCCCACCTCCTCCCCCCCACCGCTATCCTATATTCTTAAAAAGTCACTTTCGAAGTAAAATAGCTCAATATAAAATGATTTTCGCTAAGGTATTGCGTACTATTTATATTCGTCTATAAAATTTTTAAAAGTCTTTTATGTAAAAGTGGGCGTGGTGCTCAACCATCTTTGCCAAATTTGTTCGATTACACATTCCTTGTAATAAGGGTAATCTGCTTTCCGAGGTTTGTTCTTATAACTTTACCAGTTTGATACATGATTAATAATATTTGTAAAATTGATTTAATTAAAAGTGGGCGGTGCCAAACCCTTTTAAAAAAATGTATGAACAAGTTAAATGCCTGCCGCAATTGACGATGGATGGACTTTTTAAGAACAGAACATCAGGGTTTGAGGTTTAGCAGAAGGACTGCTAATAGCCTAACAAGTGAATAAAAACACATCACTTTGATAAAAATTGTTGCCACCTGTGCAAAAATTAATTTTAACTGCATAATTATTTCCATTTAAAATTTTTGGGGTGTCATATGAAAGGTATTGAATTTATCAACAAAGTTACATACACCTAAAATTGGTATACAAATGTTGCCACCTGGTCCAAAAAATATTGTTATACAATTTTTATTTCTATAACGCCTTCAAAAATTTAAGGAATTTTTTTGAATTTGGGTGTTTCTTCAGGAATAAGATAATATATATTATAGTCATATAATTTTACTATATAGTATCTCTGATTTTTAATTTTAGGTGTCGTATGAAAGAGGTTGAAATGTAGATGACAAAAGAAATATCACCTTGATAAAAAGGGTTGCCAATTGAGCTTAAATTAATTTTTTAAGTGTAGCTTAATATGGTCAAATTTGAGGTATCATTATCAGAGATTGGCCAATAGTTGAAAAATAAGATATGAATTTTGTGAAAAGGGTCGCTGTGTGTACAAAAAATTTATTTAAAATTATTTCTTGGATAGTAAAATTTTTAAGGAATTTTAAAGAATATATAGACTCAGCAGCATACACATCAGCAAGGTCGTTTTATGCAATTTTTACTTTAGAAAAATTATTTAACCTAATTTTCTATCAAAATATGCGTCGAAATTAATACAAAAATTGTGAATTATGCTTTTAAAATTTATGCAAAATTCTGAAAAATTCGAAGAAATTTCAGCAAAGTTTTATAGTTTTTTCTGAATTTTTTCGCAGTATCCATGTTTGTAGTCCATTGAATTGTATATAATAAGTCGGTAATCTTAAGTTCATTGAACATTTTGTTGATTTTTTTCAAATATTATTTATATGCAAATTTTTTTTAAAAACATTACATTCATAAATTTTTACTGAATCAATTGTACTAGTACCGAAGATAAAAAATGGCAAAAATCAGCAAAATGGTTTACGAACTTTAATCTTATTATTACATTAAAAACAGTAATTTCTGTCAGATTTCTTTTGGCAAATGCGAGTAAAAAAAGTTATTTTTTAAAATTCACGCTTTAAACTTGTTGTAAATTAATTAATATTTCGTTAAACAATTTCTTGCACCAAAATAAATAAAAGTAAATCATTTAAAAAAAATATGTGGTTGCCAGATTGAAATTTTTACTCAAAGCTTCGTGTGTTTTGTTACCAGTTTTCGATATTTAGTGTTTTTGTGAAATATTTTCAGTTGTCGCAAAAATGTTTTTAATTTATTGGTAAAATTTTGCTTGTGAATGTTGCAACTAAAAACCTCAAGATTGTTAGAATCACATTTCAGGCTAACAAAATCTACTCAAAAACTGTCTAAACTTTTCAAAATATATTTGGCAGCAGTTCTTAATTAAATTTGTAGTTTGGTGTCGTATGTGGACGGCACTTGCACCTCGGACCTTCGGTATGTTAGAACGGTATACTACCCACTATGCAATTATTCATTTATCGGATATTTATCAATAAAATTTTTATTGATGAAACGTAACTATATTTACGTTTTGAGCGGAAGATCGCACTATTTCAGAATTTATTTGAGAAACACACGTTCAGTATTTTTTATTTAAAAACGTTTCATCTCAGAATTTATTTCAGGCACGCACTGCATTCGATAAAAAATTAAACACCAATATGTTTCTTTAATTACTTTCCAACATTCAAAAATTATGAGGTGCGAAATTTCTTTCTTTATTTTTGTTCATTTATTTGAAAGACATGTTCAGCTAATCGCTCATTTTTTCAACATTTCGTTTATTTTGGCAGAATTTATATCCATAGATTTTCTCACCCACTGTTTATTGGTTTTACTTTTTAAATTTTTTTACCACATCTACTAAATAAACATTTATTTACGAATTTTCGACTTTTTCATTTGTAGCTATCTACGAAACGCGTTCAGAGCTTCGCCACTGCTATATGCTTTGCAACCGCAGCGTCTTGAGTTTACCGTTGTACTGATTTGCGAACATCAAGTTTGCGCTGATGTTTGTGTACCAAAGTAACAGTGAAAGCGGTGCATGTAAGTTTGTTTCTACTACTAAAAAGGTAGTAGAAATAGTAGCAAAAACTAATAGGCAACAAATGAAAGTGAATTGCTTTTAGGGTTACATACCTAGCGTTGTTGTGGTGAGTCAATTTATAGGGTCTCTGTCTCTCTCTCTCGCTCTCTTAGTTCAGATGCCATACGGTGTAGCCGGCTTTTGCTTTCGATTGAGTGTTATTTGCTTAATTCGCTTTGTTGATTTTTGCTCTATTATTTATTTGATTCACTGATTGTTGTGGTTTAAATTATAAATGTCATTAAAACGTTATTGGTTTTAGATTAAATTAATACACTTCGCTAGTGTGGCCTACGACGGTATGTAAAAATTATTATTTTCAAATTCTGGATCTCAGTCCAGACGCAGAAAACTAAAAGAGCCAATGGTTATTATCGCTTGGCAGAAAATTCGCATTACCCATCACAAAAAATAATTTTTCTCCAATTCATATTATCGCGGAACTAGAGCAAGGTGTACAACAAATCGAGGACGACAGAAAGAAAGATGCTACAAGAAGCAACATAGCAACCAAAATTAGTAACTATCACAGGAAGTTAAACAACAGTCCTAAGGATAAATTAATCATAAATACTTTTGAAAACACAAAGAAGTTTCTGAAAGAACACAAAGACAGGGTAGTTCTCACTCATGCAGATAAAGGGAACAAAACGGTCCTAATGAATAAAATCGACTACGAAGAGAAAATGATGGAACTACTACGGGATGTTAAAACATATAAAATCATAAAGAAGGATCCAACACAGCAACTTATGAGAAAAAATAATGCGATTGTCAATGAATTGTCGAAACAAGGCAAAATTAGTATACGCGAAAAAATTCAACTGTCTAGTGTAGCGGCAGTTGCACCGAGGTTATACGGTCTTCCTAAGATACACAAGGAGAATATGCCACTAAGACCGATCTCATCATCTATAAATGTACCCTGCTATAAATTATCTAAATATGTTGGAGCTATTTTAAAGAATATAATATCTGAGAAATACAATATTAAGAATGCCTTTCAGCTAAAAGACCGGTTGAAAGATATACGCATAGAAGAGGACGAGATATTGATATCGTTCGATGTAGTTTCGCTATTTACCAATATACCACTACACCTAGCCATACAAACAATAATAAAGCAATGGCCACAGTTAGAGAAGTACACAGAAATACCTAAAAAACAATTTCAACACATTTTAGAATTCTGCCTACGCGAAAATAACTATTTCACGTATAACTCCAAATTTTATCAACAAACATACGGGATGCCAATGGGAAATCCGCTATCTCCAACTATCGCGGATATAGTATTAGACAAAATACTTGACGACAGCATAGCTGAATTAAAGGAAAATGACATATACATCAAATACATCAACAAGTATGTAGATGATGTATTCGCAATTATCAAATCCAAAGACGCGGAACATATCTTAAATATATTAAACAGACAACACACAAGCATAAAATTCACCACGGAAAAAGAAAAATACAACAAAATAGCTTTTCTGGACGTAGAAATAAATAGGAGAAATAAAAACCTTATAATCAATTGGTATGCCAAATCAATCGCATCGGGACGGATAATAAATTATCATTCAAACCATCCATGGAACCAAAAAATCAACACAGCAAAAAGCTTAATAAAGAAGGTAGCTCTACTTAGCGATAAAGAATATATGAACGAAAACAGGAAAAAGTTAAAAAACATTTTATTTAAAAACAGTTATCCGCATAAACTGATAAATACCCTAATTGAAAACACAGCAAACGTAACTCCGAGCAAAGAAAACAGCGCACCGGCGGATATTTCTAACAATAATAAAAAATACATCGGCGTACCGTATATACCGGGTCTAACAAATAATCAGACATTACATAAACTAATAGATAATGATAGCACTAAATACGCTCACAAACCAAACGCTACTCTTAGGAAAATTTTTACCAAAACAAAGGACCCAGTAGAAAAAGAACAGCAAAGTAATGTAGTTTACCAAATTACGTGTAATGGTCGTGATAACGAGGCGTGTGGAAAATATTACATTGGCACCACGAAACGGCAACTGGGTATAAGAGTTAACGAGCATAAAAAAGATGCACAAAATAATAAAACAACAACGGCATTAGCACAGCATCTAACTCAGAGTAACCACATAGCGGACTTCACAAACATCAAAATATTAGACATCGAAAAAAGAGAGAAAACAAGATTGACTCTTGAGAGTATACGTATACAACAAAACATAGAAAATACTCTTAACTATAAAGATGACGTCGACGGCCTGAGCAGCGTCTACTCAGCTGTAATAAGAAGAAGCCAAAAAAGGAATTAAACAAACGTCATTGCAGGTGACAACAAGAAAATGAATTTGAAATTGTGATTCTTTTAATGTAATGTAATTAATTAATTATCTCTATGTAAGTGCAATGTTTAAAAATTTGTTCATGTTTATTGTGCAGTATAAGTGATAAATGTATGTAATAACATATGTATTTATACAAATTTTAATCAATACAGATCCCCAGAAGAAGGCGCGGAGTGCGTCGAAACGCGTAGGGAAAACAAAAACAACAACAACTTGTTTTATTTAAACGGCCGTAAATGCTCTACCCAGCAAACATAAATATGAAAATTGGCCCAATAAGAATTAAATAAAATAAAAAAATTAAAATTAGCTTCATCAAAGCGTTAAGCTTAAGATTGTGACCATGTTTAGAAGTCCAAGTAAGTGGGGAGCCTTTAAAAAGCGGTTCAATTAGCTGTTGTTGTTGTTGTAGTAATCACTCCTTACCCCTTTAGGTGGCATGTCCACTTATCGACGCGGATTAAACAGTGTTTGCAGGTTTGATACATATTATATATGTAATGTGTGTATTGAAAATCAGCCAGAGCGGACCTACATAACATATAGCTCCCATACAATCGATAGTTTCAATAATTGCTCAAGTTTTCGTGTTACCGGAAAAACGGACGGTCAATCAAATTTTTTTTCGATCCTGGTCATTATGATGTATGGAAGTCTTTATCCATCTCGATTCCTTTATACCTGTACAACCATCATAATGACCAGGATCGAAAAAAAATTTGATTGACCGTCCGTTTTTCCGGTAACACGAAAACTTGAGCAATTATTGAGATATCTTCACCAACTTCGGTACGCGGGCTTATTTAGACTCAGTATAGATTGGTATTGAAAATGAGTGAAATCGGACGATAACTACGCACTCTTTTCCTATATCGAAAATATCGCAAAATTTTAAAAATTAGATAATTCGAAAACGACTACCACTAAATTGATGAAATTTCGTAGTTGGATTGATTATATAACGCACAATCGATAGTTTCGATAAATAGGATTTGGGCTATGTATCTTTGAATTATCAGTTTTGCAGACACTTAAAACCGTGATGCGTATTCATGAAAGGTATAAAGTCTTCGGCACAGTCGAAGATAGCTCTTACCTTACTTGTTTTTGCATAAATTTCCTGTAGCAAGATTTGATTGAAAAATGTTGTTTTGCGATTTTTTTATCAAATTATGTTATTTGAATAAACTTTTATTTGTTTGCTAAGATGGGCTATGTGATTTCAAACTCTTTAAAAATTTCTGTGAATCAAAAAAAAAAAAAGGAGATGTTTATCATATCTTTTAATAAATTTTTGTTGGAGCCATAATATACAAGAATATTTCACATATATTGCATTAAGATTCCACTCATAACAAAGCACTCAATCTGGCGCATGCTCAGACTATAAAATATGCTCTCTACACATTATTCTTAGTTATCTCTGGGCTTCACCTTCCATTGAGTAGCATACAAGAGAGTACTGGAACTTCATAACGATGTTATTATATTCCTTTTCAGTGGCTTTATCGTAAACAATAAATATGCAACACGTGTTAATCAATAGAGTTCTGCAAATATATTAAAATATGTATAATAGATATGTAAATACATATATACTACATTTTGTTTGCTTTTATGTGAAATGAATTAGGCCAAAATAGGTATCGAATGATATATGCAAAACTGGGAATGTAGATTATGTCGTTTCACATTTTACCAAATCTGTAAAAAGTAAGCACCAATATAAATTAAAGTACTAGTGATTTAGTACTCCTAAAAATATTCTTCAATTATAACTACTCAAGTCTGCCGGCGTACAATGTATACATCTAAATAGCCAAATATTGCAACAAAATAAGTTCAAATGGCGTAGACCGGATATAGTCAGTCATAAAAAAGGAAAATTGAAACAATTGTACGGTATAGACTATTAATGTAGAGAACCCTTTTAATTGACCAAGACCAAATGACTCTGTTTTTTTATGGGCTATTACTCGTTTAATTGAATTTTATAGCTCAGAAGTGTACAGTATACATAAGTATTTAGGCTGTTTAGGCTCCCATAATTGCAAAATTTTTATGACAAAGTCATTTCACGAAAGTTCATAAACATTCATTATTCTTATATGAATTTTGTGGTTAGAGAGTTAGCTTTCAGTGAAATATTTAAAAAGATTATAATCAAAGATGGGCTGGTTTCCGAAAACTGGAAATAGTGAAGACAAGAGAAAAAAATAAAAATAGAGAAAAAATATATCTAACAGGCTCATTATGTAAAACGCGGATCAACGAGTATTTTTCGTTTAAAGAAAATTTTTTATTTTATAAACGCATTCAGTCCGTTCACAGACTGTCAGTAAATAGGAGTTTCTATGAGACTGTGTTTGGTGTACGAGTGTAGGTGTATGTGAGTAGCTGCGACTTACATAAGCAACCCCTAAAGAACGAGTTTGTTGTTAAGTAGTATAAATACTTACTAAACTGCTTAATTTCTCATTAATATATACCGCATGTAACTCCTTAACGCGATTAAATAATTGGTTGCGAGTGATTACTCGACAACCAGTTAAACCTTAATCCAAAAGAAGTCTTAATATAGCTATACACAGAACATCAATTTCAAGATAATTACACTGGCATACAAAAAAAGTTGGCTGTATATTTGACAATAGCCACCTAAAATTTCGAGAAAATTGACAAAAGATGCAACAAGATGCAGATGTTTAAACCCGACTTTTACTGATCTGCGGTTTTTGCCAAGTAACTAGAGATTTTGATGGTGTATGAGCCAAACCGACCTCAGATTAGGTTCAGATTCTCGAAATAAATCTCAGTAGGGGACTTCGGTGAAATGTGGAAGTAACTTTTTTATTCATGTCGTTGCAATTTTGGGTGCTTTTTTTAGATTTTCGCTGTTTTCTCGAAGTTTTGGCTATATATTGGCCAAAAAGATATTGGATTCAGATTCAGCACGTCGCTTACAGCCAACAAAATTTTTTTTTGTGTTCCTGTGTTATTTTTCCCAACGCTTAAAATTGGTAATTTTTTAAAAAAGCGCAAATAAAAAACAGTAAACAGGAAACAGGCTATCCAGAAATATTAGAATCAATGACGGGCAATGCCGGGCACTACACCATAAACCCTTTTGAAAAGTAAAAATTGGGAAAAATTTAGTCTCACGTCATCACTTTTTAAAAATTTAATTTAGAAGACGGTGAGCACTAATTACATCTTAAAATACATACATAAATAATGTACAGACTTACCTGTGTCTTAAAAATCCATTGCTATACTTACAAAAACTTCACGTAAACCCTTAAAAATATTAATTAAAAATGTACGTAGTCTAAGAACGTTACAAATTGTCAGAAGAAATGAACGAATGGTCAAATTTACATTGGTCTATAAAAAATTGGTATTCGAATTGTGTAAATAAAATATTATTGAAGATAAAGCATAAGAGTATTGGCCTACTATAAATTATAAATTTTTTTTTCAATTCGGGCCAGTTTCGAAAAATGAGGCCGGGATAAAAGTGTACCCTAAATATGACTTTGCATGAATAATCATTAATGATTCATATTTTTGAACACTTTTTAAACATATGCATTTGATAGATTCGAAGGTCGTATTTAATTTCTTTTGTGATAACATTTAACTGCTTTTCGCGATAATTTTGTGATCACTTTTAATTTTTTTTTCTTTTTTTTACTTTTTTTTCTTTTCTTTTTCTTTTCTTTATTCCTTGCGTATACGCACAAAATTCTGCATATACATTCTCAAAAAAAATAAATTTTTGTGGGAGAATTTATCTTATTCCATTTACAAGATTTACGCATACAATTTAGTCATTAGCATGTTTATATACATAATTAACAATAGAAGAAAAAAAAAAGAAAAAAGCTAATGAGGTATATATTAATTGAATTGGTTATTATGTTTATATCATATAATATTAACATTAATAATAATAAAAATAAGCTATATGTTTATAAAATATTCGAATGAAAAATTTGATTTCAGAAACATAATTGATTATTTTCTATGAATACTTTATAGTTATTTGTTGTTAATATTTGATACCATTTTATAACTAAAATTAATTCACTTTTAAGATATCATTTTAAATTGTTTTCGACTCCTTTTTGTAATATTTTGTTAATCATATTTGATATAATTTTGTAATGACAATTAATGAATTCTATGATGTATTTTTAGAAGATTTTCTACTACTATTTTGAACAAAGTTAAATGTACTTTGGTACGAAACATGGTCATGCCCATAACATAATTAAATGGTTATTTAAAGAATATGAGAATTGCTTAGAAGCAGTTAGGTGGCTTTTATGCTGAGGCATTTTCTATGAACAGATTGTTCAACGGATTTTCAATAAATTTTTTATATATACATTTTTTTGAATTTCATGATATAACATTTTTTTTTTTGAATTTGGAGAAAAATAAAATTTTATTGTAAAGTATAATTTTATAAGATTCAAAATACATTGTTAGCAGCTTTCGATCATCAAAGGTGAACATATTTTATTATACATTTTATTTCACAAATATTAGTCTCTAGCAGTAATCAACTGTGATTCAGAAAGGTGATACAAAAAAGGATTATCAGTTTTTTATCAACAAAAATGAACATATTTTATTTTCCATTGTATTCAAATTCATGAAGTCACAAGTATTTAGTCACCAGAAGTGATCAAATGTAATTCGAAAAGGTGTTAGAAAAATTATTGTCAGTTTTTTATTTTTAACAGTGCACGTATTTGATTATTCTCCCTGTTAAATTTTATGGTAACTCCCTTGGCATAGTAAAACAGGTAATAGCACGGCGGCCATGTTAAAAATCGCTTCTCTATAACGTCAAAACAGCACAGTACATGTTAAAGGATTTATATGGGAACGAATTTTCGTCATCCCTTGTCAATTTTGGTTTTGTAACAAACCGGTTTCGGCGAACCGCCATCTACAGTGCTTGATTTCGTTCTGATCTGTGTCTATCCGTTGTCATGTATTTATAGTCTGGCTGCTGTATCAGGTAGTGTTAGTATTCGTGTATATGAGTCGTGTCCTACGAACGTATCCGAACGGGTACCTACAATGAGGGTTTTTTTTAACTAATAAACGAACGAAATCAAGCACTGAAGATGGCGGTTCGACGAAACCGGTTTGTTACAAAACCAAAATTGACAAGGGATGACGAAAATTCGTTCCCATATAAATCCAGTATCCACCCTGTCGGAAAAACACAAAACCAAATCAACTCAACATGTTAAAGTGCAAACAAACCGATTGAGGGCAAGCTTGACAGTTTAGTTGACATAAAAGTTACAACTAAACCAAAATCAAAGTGGTTACATTACAGGGCATGTCAATCAAGTTTTACAAATCAAGCAGAAGAAAATCAAATTTTGGTACACAAATCAAACTGGACATAATACACACATCAATAACAAAATCCAACAAATGGAAGAACAATGGCTTTCTAAGAAAAACCTAACCTAAAAATTGGCAGAATAACCTGCATATGGAAACATAATACCGGACATAACACGCACATCAATATAAAAATCCAACAAATGGAATAAAAACGGCTTTATAACAAATAATTGCAGAAGAACATGGCATATAAGAACAATAAAATCTCCGCCGTTAAAAACTGTGGAATCGCAAGCACGCATCCAAAACCTAAACCAACAACAAAATTAAAGAGAACACTATAACGTTACCACAAGTAATAATAAAATAGTTATTTATATTGTGAACAAAGTTGGACAAAAATTTATGACCTAAAACTAATATACATTAAAACTATTGGAAAGCTTAAATCTATATGACTGAGATCTCAAAATAACTACCACAAACAAGCTAAATATTCCACAAGACATAAAACTAGTGTAAGATATAACCGGCGACGGATTCACCGGTAATATCACTTTGACAACTGAGTTCATGAAGCTGCATAATATTCTCATTGTGGCGTGCGAGAAGACCAAGTTCATCGCGGGGTGGAATCTTCACACTTGCGTTGGCTTGGACACACCACGAACTACGGCATACCATCATGAAGGCCTATGTTACTCAGGAGCTGACGTAGTAAATAAATTATACAATATTTAGCACATTGAGCGGATACGACCCCATCCTCGTGGTAAGAAACTGTCAAAGTTCACCGAACAAAGCTTACGTCAGCTGGGAACATATAAAGTGAGTTGACTGGATACCTACCCATACTCCTTCATTACCTCGTTAGACAATTTTAGTAAAGCTGCTGAGACAATTTCCGAGAGTTTGTGGAGCGCGCCTTCATTAGAAAGAAAATAACAAGAAATCTGACGCAAGCCAGCTTCATACCCACCGAAAGAAGACCGGGAACACGATCAATTGATAGAGCCAAAGCACGCGGTCTTGACCAGAGAATTTGATCAGGTGTGATACTTCAACCGGAAAGTCTATACGGAAATCATACAGCTGGTGGATCAGCATAAACAGAACCATGAGGAAGCAGCAAGTAAGATACAGCAACAACTTTCAATGGCCTTTAGCAATAAAGGCGGATTGGAAGGAATGCTCGAGCTCCATTTGCTGGACATTCATACTTCACTCTTCTAATGCCACGAGGGGCAAGAAAACATTCCCGCCTAACCAGTAGTAATTCACATGGAAGTACTCAAATCCACACAAAAAAAGAAAATATTTAAAAAAGTAGTATAAATACTAAGTATGCTCATAATATATTCGAGCCTTCTTCTGTTTTTTAAACAGTCCGTGAGTATTACGCCTTAAGTGTAGTAGTCGAAAAAGCAGAGCTTCAACTAATGTAGTGACTTTGAAGTGGCTGCTACGTTTTATTGACTTTATAGTTACGTAAACGTTAGGTTGCCGCGTGATGGTTGGGACTGTGAGAAAATTGCTTACGTCAACCTTTCTTTTATTTTAATTTGTCAGTTACTTTATTTCACACATTTCTACCTAATATAGAGAGGAAATGGTGGTATTGAGGCATGTGCTGCATTTCACTTTCACGCGAACTCGCTAGCTCTAACCGGCGAATTTACATAGGCCGCACATGCCTGATTTACTTTGTTCCGATTTTCGTAAGTAGGAGAAGAAGAAAAGATGGACCTATCAATGAGTATACCGAAGTGATTAGGGCAAGAGGTGGGTCTATCGAAAGCAAACTAGTCCCTCAGTTTAAGAGATATTTGTCTACACAATCGTATGTGTGCCGAAATTTTATAATATGCTTGCTTTTATCCGCCGCTACGCCCCTACGCATGAAATAAGCAAAATAACAAAAGTTCGACTGAAGACATTTTTATTTATCAGCTAGATAAATATTTAGGATAATATATGAAACCAACTCGTAACATACTCGTAGAAATTAAGTTTGATTTTTTTTAAATATTAATTCTTAAAGTTCACATAAGAAACTGACCAATAAGGCAATGCAAATTTTAAGGTTCTAGCTCAACCACGTTTTGACCGATAACTTATTTATCGATTAATATATCGAAACTAGATGAATCCGTGATCAGCTTGCGCAAAACAAAAAAATTGCTGCAGATTACCCTAAACCATATATACAGAAAATAGATTAGAGATGATCATCCATACCGTGCCCATAACATTAGCTGCATTCCAATTAGCTATCCAGATCCGTATCACGATCAAGATCTCACGGGAACTATATGGATCAGTTGTATGAGAGTTGTTTGTGTATATCACTACATGTTATAAAACAAAGTCATAGGGCTGTCCCCTTGAATGCTTAAATCTTAAAAACTAAGCAACTAATAGATAGACTGGTTGAAGAGGAAGGTTTATGTCATTATAATGTGAAGAAATATATAAAGGGGGCGTGGCAATCGGACAAAATGTGGTAAAAAACCATAAATTTTTAGTTTACACAGCCATAAATCAAAAAAGAAACCACCGATTAAAATGAAACTTACTTGAAGTTAAACTTTGAAATATTTACTTTCATTCTGCATCAAAAAAATAGTTGATTCATATCTTATTTAATTTATTTAATTTAATGCTGGAGAAAATAGTACAAGCTGCATAACTTAACCGCACTGGAACAATATTTTATAAAAGCGTGGAACTGTTGGCATATGCTGACGATATTTATATCATTGGCCTTAACAACCGCGCCGTAACTTCTGCTTACTCCAAATTAGAAAAAGAAGCGGAAAAAATCGGTTTGGAGGTAACCGGGGGCAAAACGAAGTACCTTCTGTCATCATGCAAAGAGTCAGCGCATTCGCGCCTTGGCACCCAAGCCACTGTTGGCAGCAATAATTTCGAAATAGTAAAGGACTTCGTTTACCTGGGAACCAACATTAATACCAACAATAATGTTAGCCTAGAAATCCGACGAAGAATCACTCTTGCAAACAAATGCTACTTCGGACTGAGTAGGCAATTGAAAAGTAAAGTCCTCTGTCCACGAACGAAAATAACACTGTACAAGTCACTCATCGCACCCGTCCTGCTATATGGTGCAGGAGCGTGGACACTAACAACATCTGATGAGGCGGCTCTGGGAGTATTCGAGAGAAAGGTTCTTCGAAAGATTTGTGGACCTCTACGCGTTGGCGACGGCGAGTACCGAAGAAGATTTAATGATGAGCTGTATGAACTTTACGCAGACGCCGACATAGTTCAGCGAATTAAAACACAGCGGCTTCGCTGGCTAGGCCACGTAGTGCGAATGAGCGAAGATGCTCCAGCCCAGAAGGTATTCTTATCGGCACCCGCCGGTGGAAGCAGAGGAAGAGGGAGACCACCACTCCGATGGAAGGACCAAGTGGAGACCGATTTGCGATCCCGTGGTGTTTCCAATTGGCGCCAGTTATCGCAACGAAGAAACGACTGGCGAGCTATGTTGGACGGTCAAAACCGTCCAGGCGGTTAGATAACCATTTAAAGATATCTTATTTAACCAAAATTATTTAAACAAAAGCAGCACTTTTTCCAAAAAAGCTGTTTGTGTGTTTGTTCGCTGTAAACCGAATGAAACATTAGAAGTTATGCGGGAATCTTACCCCACCTCATTCATGTTGAATTAGATCGTATGGTGAAAGAACTCGGTACGTATGTATGTAAGTACATATGTACGAATCTCTCGCATAATTAAATTTCGGACGTATGTATGTATGTATGTATGTATTTTAAATTCATGTCTTTAGGCAGGACAAAATTTGTCGGGTCCTCTAGTAAGTTATATATGTATGTCTGTGCTACCAAGCAAATGAGGGTTGGCTGCCAAAAAATCTACTACAAAAAACTAAACTAACAGCGCTTCTATGCGGATCCGAAATTGATCCAGATAAATATGAAGATCACAACGTTGTTGTTGGATTCATATGCAAAATTTCTAACTGGATCTGGATCACTCCTGATTGGAAAGCGCCTATTATCTACCGTATTTATTTTTTCTATATACAATAATAACATATAAATCACCATACCATTCCATAACCGTCCCCATAATACATCTGGGCCCTTACTCTGTAGTTCTATTCGAAGGGCTGTTCTACTCGAAAACAAAAATCGATTCTAATACACATATGCACTCTGTAGTTCGTTAGAATTTACTTTAGAAAATAATCCATAATAGCAGGCATCACTGTTTGACAAATTTCAAGCGCAAAGCAAAATACAAAAACACTTTGCATAAGTCTCAAGTGCAGTATTAGGCAGCGCAGTTTTACATGTCGCGGTAGCGTAATAAGAACCTCGACTCGCGTGTGGTTGCTGGTTCGAACGTAAGTCCTTGCACAAGTAATTTTTTTTTTATTTTATATTTATTAAAAAAAATAAAATTTTTTTAAATAATTTAATCCCAAAAATTTCTTTGGTTAAATGTTTCCAAATTTTTACCTAAAATTCTTTAATTATTTTCTGTCAACAACGATTGTTTAACCCTTTCTCCTATAAAAATTACTTCTTGTTGAAAAAAATACTAATTGTTTTATTAAAATCATAAGAAAATACATTTTTGTGGATTTCCGTTTGCTAAATTGTTGTCGAATAGAAATATCTAACTTTCGACCATTGTGGCATATGTTTTCGAAGTACTGAGTACCAAATTTTCTACAATAGAAAGGGGGATAGATCAAATCCGAAGGGAACAGAATGGAACTCGAACAACGAATGCGTTGCTACAGAGTACGAATCACTCGAAAGCGAACACATTTTGTTTTGAATAGAACTACAGAGTGAGGGCCCTGATTTCAATTGATGTTCTAAAAGAAGCGGAATGTGTCGCGAAGGTCGGTAATTGCATACTTTTAGGCGCCGAACTCGCTACTTAAGCTCACAATGGCGTAGTAGTACAAATAGATTATTTTGTACGTTCACAATAGTTTATTTTTCACTGTTAATTTTTATAAAATACGATACCTTACCTCATAATATTGATTTCGAATGTGAGAAAAAATTCTAAAAACTGTTGATTTGGATTCTACTGGCATATTAATGATCCCTGTCAACAGTTTATTTGGAATATCTGCAATGTGCAGACATCGACTTGTTATTATATGTAGAGAGATATGTTACTTTTGTCGTGATGTAAACTTTGGATAATCTAAAGTCCACTTTAGCAAATACATGCCATACTAAGGCGGCTGCCATATGTTAGTAAATCTCTAAAAAAAAATTAGATTTTGCATAGCACAATTGCTAACTGCTCTTTGTGGCATTGTTATAAGTTAGCCCATGACAAACTCAGACTTTGCGATGTGTTCCACACATATTGCGTTGACCCTTAATAAGACAGCATTGTTATGTGAATTTATATTAGAGCTAAATTAGCTCATTTGCATATGTTGGATATAAACTGTGGAATGGAGTTGCATGTGATCAAGTGGTAGTATGAATCCATTCTATTAAATATATATGTATCTTTGAGTAAATTTGAGTTGTGGGAAAGTGCTAATCAGCTTCAACCGAGTTCAATAAAACTGAAAATTCTGTTGAAATAATCATCAGCATTTATTATGCTCATGATTATCTCCTGCCGGCAACTGACTCTAATTAAATTTAGAGTGATGAGTTGCAGCCAAATTATCAGCTTTAACTTAATCGAATTAAGCTTATTCAGTTTTGTAATATATATGCCAAACAGATTGGCAGAAATATCTATTAGAGTGGTAGTTTTTAGAAATTCATTACCATTATTTCGAAATATTGCTATTTAAAATAAAATTTGTTAGAGGTTCGTAGAACAAAAACAAATTAAAACTCAATGTAACTTTCGAATACTATATAAAATAATATTCAATATACTATATAAAATAATTTGTGGAGTTAATAGTATATTTTTTGATAAAGTTTAAGCGATTCTGAACATTAAACGTATGATTTTCTTTAAGCACCACGTGCAGAAATCTTCAACTATTAAATCATTACGAAAAAGTTGTTTTGAGTTAATACTGAGCTTAGCCGCTCTTACCGCGCTACCGACGGACGAAACGTAATTAGCTGCTTGAGCTTTTTCTCATTTTATTGAATTCTTTGCAATATCTTTTTGTACTGGTAAGAGTGAATATTATGCTGTACAAACGAACGTGAAGTTCTACTGGTGACGTGTTGTAGCATACTCAAAGGTGAGATTTTAAAACCATACCTAAGTCGCTGGAAATATACAATTTGACTGCTAAACAATTTTTAACAAAACGAAAATGAAACAGATTTCGCTTATTATTTGGTTTTTGAGTTTCAAAGCAGTGAAATTTACTTCACAGCTTACCTTGCAAGTCAATTCAAGTTGAAAGAATGACAAGTATATTTTCACCAAGCTTAAGTCAGACCACTTAGAGAAAAGAAAAAAATATTGAAATCGATTGGGGTGCTATTAAGTTTCTTCTACCAGACATTTCTGCCCACTTTCTTCAAAATTCATATGCGTTTTTCCATGCCATATCGTCACATAGTTGGAAGCGACCCTCTCTATTTCAATCAAATTTGGTGAAGAGTTTCCTTTTATCATAAAACGAAGTTCTTGTAAAGCAAAACAATTTTTTTTCTAAAGTTATGCTATTTCAAAGCTTACTTTTTTTCTCCTTTTATTACTGTTTTGTAAAGTTTAATTTTTTCAACATTTCGGAAACTACTTAAGTTAAAAAATAAATAAAAAAAAGTTTTTGGAAAAAATTCAAAAATTTATACATTTGGAAAAAAAGATACACTCTCTGAAAATTGCTGGATATATTAGGATATATAGTAAGTATCATAAAAAAAAAATTTTGTTCAAAGTTCATTGTTAAGAACTTAAATTTTTTTCGATTTTGTAAAACCGAAGCCTTTCTAAAATTAGAAATAATTTTTTTTTTCAATTTTTTTTATAGCACCCTTTAAAAGTTTCAAAGTTTATTTTTAAGTCAGTAGTTCTCAATACGCGGCCGCCGTGGTGTGAAGGTAGTGTTGCCGGCCTACCACACCGAAGGTCCATGGTTCGAGCCCTGGTACAGGTAACATCAAAAGTGATTTGAAAAAAGTTTTTCAAAACGGGGTCGCCCCTCGGCAGTGGTTTGGCAAACTCTCCGAGTGTATTTCTGCCATGACAGGCTTCTCAGCAAAAATTCGTCTCCTTTGTAGATGCCGTTCGGAGTCGGCAAAAAACTGTAGGTCCCACCAATTTGTAGGGAAAAATTCAAATCGGCACACCACAAATTGGAAGAGAAGCTTGGCGCAAAAAAATCTCTTAGGAGGTTTATGATGATATACCTGTTGTATATCGCGCCATAGAGAGAGAGAGAGTTCTCAATACAAAATTAATTTTTCTTCATGCGTTTTTGATCGAGCTCGTACTTGCACAAGGTTGTACTAGAACTGATTGGTCTACAAAGCGGCGTGCTCAAAAATTTTCTCGAAATTCTGCCAAAATATTTGATGATTTTGATGGTAATTTTTCAAAGTTCAATTAATTTTCCTGAAGTTTGTGTAAACTTTGAAATTTCTTTCTATGTGGTTTCTGTTATGGAATTCGCTATATTTTAAACGAAAATTATTAAAAACACATCTTCTTTTTACTTCGATATTCAACTTAATCTCACTACTATTGTATTGACTACAACTGTTTATACGTGGCCAATAATTACACTGCTCTACAAAATTAAACTTTTTGCATTACCCTGGATCATCACAATTTTTTTCTTATTTGCTATAGTCCCCCAATTATAAAAATGGTCGAAATTTAAAATTATATGGATATGTTTTTGTTTTTTTTTTTTGTTTTCTAAAATTTGTCTTTTTTGAAAAGGGAGATCCATTGATTTTATCATATCTCTGGAACGGGTTGTCGGATTTTGTTGGAGAAAACAGCATGTTATAGCAAACAAAATTACCTTAAAATTGCTTAAATACCATTTTTTTGAATACTTCTTGGTTTCAGAGTTATTTGCATCGCATTATAAAAAAATCGATTTTTTGTATTAAAAATTTCCATTTTTTTTTCTTCTTTAATTCGTAAAAAATCGAGAGAGACAAAAACTTACAACTTTTATTAGATGATCGTAAAACACACATCCAAATAAGGCAAATTCATTTCATGAAAATCCATGGATAAACGGTAATATTATAAACAATTAAGTGAATGAGAGGAAAATACGTATTTTTAATAAAGGGTGTTTTTTTAGGGGTATAGAACTTCGAATTGAAATAAAACACAAGAAAATCGTTTTAAGGTCCATCAATTTGGCTTTGTTGGAAGGATAATTTTATGCCATTAATGTTTAAATATGATTTCGGGCATGTGGCCGCCGCGGCTGGCTCGAATAAAGCCAATTCTACAGGTCCAATTTTCAACCACTTTTTCGAGCATATGGGGCCGTATGTCGGCAATAACGCCACGAATGTTGGCTTCCAATTCCCCTAACGTTTCTGGTTTGTTGGTGTAGACGAGCGACTTCACATATCCCCAAAGAAAATAATCCAATGGTGTCAAATCACACGACCTTGGTGGCCAATTGACAGGTCCATTCCGCGAAATTATGCGCTCATCGAATGTTTCCTTCAATAAATCGATTGTGACGTGCGCTGTGTGGCATGTAGCGCCGTCTTGTTGGAACCACAACTCATCCACATTCATGCCATCCAATTCGGGAACAAAATAGTCGGTTATCATGGCTCTATACCGGTCTCCATTTACGGTAGCTGCCTCTCCATCATTATTGCGGAAGAAGTATGGCCCAATGACTCCACCAGCCCATAGAGCACACCAAACAGTCAGTTTTTGTGGATGTAATGGCGTTTCAAGGGTCTCATGTGGATTCTCTTCACTCCAAATGCGGCAATTTTGCTTGTTGACGTAGCCATTCAACCAAAAATGAGCCTCATCACTGAACAAAATTTTGCGATGAAAATCAGCATCGAAATCAATCTCATTTTCGGCCCATACACCAAAATCACGACGCATTGCATGGTCTCGCGGCTTTAATTCTTGCACAAGCTGGATCTTGTAAGGTCGCAAGCCAAGATCTTTGCGCAAAATCTTCCATAAAGTTGATGGACAAAGCTCCAATTGCTGTGCACGGTGGCGAATCGATTCATTCGGGTCCTCTTCAACACTTTGCTCTACAGCGGCAATTGTTTCTTCGGTGCGCACTGTTCGACGTCTCTGCGGATGCGTATTATCACATAGAGTAAACGTAGTGCGAAAACGATCCATGGTTAACCGAATTAATTGCTCTGATGGACGATTATGTCGACCATAAAATGGACGGAGCTCACGGTAAACTTCGCGAACTGAACCATTATTTTCGAAATAAATTTGCACGATTTGCAAGCGTTGTTCTTTTGTCAACCTGTTCATGATGAAATGGCAAACCAAACTGAACATAAATGACAATAGAGTTGCCAGATTTGACCACAAAATGCCAGTTTTATCTCTATTCGAAAAACAAACCTGTAAAAAAACACCCTGTATTTTTGTTTATTTAGCTATTTAAGATACCTTTATTAAAGGAATTCTACAAAATTTAGTACTTGAAATATTTAAAAATTAACTGTTTTAATTAATAAATGTAATTGTTACTTACTTACATTTCTTTAAAATATATATACAGCTATCACAAATTGAATTTGGCGTCCAATATTGGCTCAAATCCTCAACATCTATTTTAAAATAATCCTTATACGAATTTTGTAGCGAAATAGTGAAATTTCTCCGCCCTTTTGCTGTAGCGTAAAGATCACATACATAACAAAATATATTCGGGTAATTTTTGCAGACAAATTTTTTACTGTTATTATTCATTTTTTTTAAATTCACTAACCAATTAATAGCTTTTTGCTGCTGTTGACAATTTGACTTTTTGAGATCAGGAATGCTAGTTAAATAACATTGGATGAACTAAATGAATTACTTCAAATAGCCGCAGGCCACTTCGATTTTCAAAAGTATTTATCTTTTTTTCGTTAAGTTTGTCACAATCGGCGACAATATACGAGTACCATACAGGCCAGGCATCTAATGAGTCTGTAAATTTTCTAACCACTACCTGCGAAAGGGTTTGAAAAAAAAGGGGTTTTCAAAAATACTTGATATGCTATGGGAAATGGCCTGTGCAGGCTGGGATGTTCAGTAGGTAGGTATAACAGTTCCTATGACGGAGTGATACTTTGATTTTTTAGTTTTTATGATTTAAGCATTCTAAGAACATCGCGTGCGTATCATTATGGAGTTTTCTCATTTCTGGCGATGCCCTTGGTAAGCTTTAAAAAGACAAAGTTGCGCAAAATGTCATACCTAAATAATTTGTTTGTCAAAAACAATAATAGGCTTGATATGCAAAATTTTCGCTAAATTGGGTATTTTCACTTTATTGTCAATAAAACCATCATGGTAAGTTCTTAAAACCTTCAATTTCTTATGCATTTTTTTAAAATAAAAAAATGTTCTAGGTTGCAAAAAAAAAAATTTTTTTTTACATTTTTATGGGAATAACTCCACAACCGTCGGTCATATAAAAAAATTTTCGTATCAAGACTTGAAGAAAATTTTACTGCAAGTCCACTGTTGTTTCTCTCAACGAATTTAGATAAGTAATTTCCAAGATATGATAAAATAGATGGAAACAACTCTGTGAAAATCGTGATTTAAGAAAAAAAAAAAAATCGTATCCATCGAATTTAAAATTTTGGGTGTTTTTGTACTTAGGGGGCCATAATAGTTCGACTTCAAAGTAATTTCTCTTGTTGACTAGTGTTATATAAGTTTTACCCCGATAAATCTATTTTTTATTAGTGCGCGCAGCTGGGGTGTACAATTCTTCTTTCTCCATATTACTAAACATGTGAAAATGAAAGTTTGATCAGTAGATGCATAGTCAATTCTCTCTCTCTCTCTATGGCGCGATATACAACAGGTATATCATCATAAACCTCCTAAGAGATTTTTGCGCCAAGCTTCTCTTCCAATTTGTGGTGTGCCGATTTGAATTTTTCCCTACAAATTGGTGGGACCTACAGTTTTTTTGCGACGGCATCTACAAAGGAGACGAATTTTTGCTGAGAAGCATAGTCAATTAAACGACTTAATTTCACCATATAGATATATTTCTAGGCAAACTTAACGAATTCTTAAAACATGTCTTTTTGGACCACTCAAATAACTAAGCCACACGTGTTACGCATATTTGTGTGTTAAGTAAGAAAACTATTTGACTGTGTAGAGCTTCAAAACTTAAAATTTCTGTAGAAATATCTTTGACAAAGCCTATTAGATAGCAGATTTAAATAATATGGCTATAAATGTTCATATTTGACTTGACGGCTTTCACAGAAACATAATTTGTATGCAGACAGCAGCAGCTAAATAACATATACTTTTTTTTCATATTTCTCTTCGTAATAAACCACATCCAACAACAAAATGAAGTGATAATTTTGATTTGATAAAGTGAAAATGCAGGTAAGAACTCTGCTGCTGGTATAACTGTACATCCACTTGCTTAGTAGGCACGTCCTATCATGGATGCGGATTAAATGGTGTTATATTGTAAGCTGGTAGTAGAATATGATCGCAGGAGAGCGTTCTTGCCGATACAAAGAGTACTTTTGCACAAGCCACAATAAGAGATATCCTGCTGACTAAGCCAACGAACTGCTAAAATCTGTATCGAATTGATAGACCTCTTAAAATAGATATTAAAGACGGATGCTTGCACAGTAGTCTTTTCATCATTTTTAAAAATTATAACATATATTATAATATTATTTTCCACAAAAAAAAAATTTTCTTTCCCAGTCTAATATACCCAAATTTACAAATGAATAATTACCAACATTGTTCCCATAAATGAGTTCATTAAGCGTAAAGTCAAATAACAGAAAACGTAAATTAATATAAAATACACTTAAATGTATACAAACCGATTTCATTATTTTCTACAAATGGAATTTTGCATGTTACATTCTTGTCATTCTTCATCTAACAGCAAACATTCAAAGACTAAGCTACGAGCCAAAATATTTGTAACAACTAAAATATGCGAACACATTTGTTTTAGTTTTATCACAGCAACACGCGCGCCAAATGTGGTCGCAGTAAGAGGCTATTGTGTGGCACTAAAACCGCAAAAACTAGGCGAATGTAGCAGACTAAATATGAGGGTATACATTTGCTGGAGTATGTGGATGTGTTTATGAGCTGTAGTAAATATGTTTTGTGTGTACGCCCATAGATGAGTTTGTTTCAAAAGTGATAAGGGAAGAAATTCAGGGCTTAGCGAACGAAAAAAAAAAAAACAAGTAATAAAGTCAAAGAGACGGAGAAACAGAACAAGAACAACTTTCACACCATCAAAAAAAGGTTGAAAAGTATAATAAAATTTCTTCACTTAAGTTGTAAAAGTGAGGAACCCATTTAAAATTTAACAAGCCCTTCCATTGTTTGTGCGAAGCTAATAACCCTCAATCCATCACTTTTTTCACTCCCTTTTAATAATAGAAAAACTGTTCTATCATCTCGTAGAAAATTCTTATTCAAAAGCTAAAAAAATTCAAATAAATAAAAAAAATTCGAATGCCATGTGGATGGTCGTGTCGATTGGGCGGAAATGATAGATAATCCATTGGGCTCTATTAATATTATAATTTATGAGGATTTTCTACTTCAAATCATAAATGAGCTCATAACTTGCGCTGATGTTGCTCCCATTGAAGATAAATCATCTGGAGTAGCACTGCTTGTCACGGGTGTTTCCAATTCTAGATACAGTTTAGCTGTTTGCCGTGGCGTATGAGTAACATATTTAAGTTGGATACACATTAGGCTGGACAAAAAATACACATTTTTGAATTTATAAGCCATTATTGAGTCCAAAAACTTTATGCTAACACTTTAGGCTCTTCCGGGGAATCTTAAGCTTAACTTCAGATAAAGTTTGATCTACTGCGGGGAGTAACGTCATGTTCACATATAAGTTTAAATGATATTTAAGTTTTAATTTTATTTTTTGTTTTTTATATTATTTGAATCTATTTTCTTTTTAGCTTTTATTTTAATTTAAGAAATTTTTATTTTTATTTTTTATTTTATTTTATTATTTTTATTTTTTTTTGTAAGTTAAACGAGCTCAAGATTAGTTGATAATAATTCTTAGTTAATTATTATTGTTTTTGATTACAGGAAAAATTGAAAGCAACAAATATATACAGGCTATAGTTATAGTACTATTTCGAAAACAGCCACTATTCCTCGTCAGACTAATTCGTATAGTTTTGCTATTTCAGAGGATCTTGTGGAGAACCGAAGCCACTCACTCTGATTGCAAGCGCGTCTGCATAACCCGAGCAAGCTAAGCTGCTTAATTCAAGTTTTCCTCTAATTGGTGAGCTTGTTAAACTTACAAAAATGTGTAAAAATGAACAGGCAATAAAACCAACAACAAAAGTTATTTTATTTTATTTTATTTCATTTGAATTTATTTTACTTAATTAAATTAAATTTATTTTATTTAATTTTATTTTATTCCATTGTATTTAATTAAATTTTCTTTTATTTTATTTTATTTTATTTTATTTTATTTTGCTTTATTTTATTTTATTCCATTTTATTTAATTAAATTTTCTTTTATTATATTTTATTTTATTGCTTTTTTATACCAACAATTTTTGTTGATTTACGGCCTGTACATTTTCAAGTATTCATGAAACGAGCTCAAGGCCAAGAATAATAACATGACATCAAAACCAGCGTATTGTTAGCTTAATGGTTAGCAATGCGTGCCAAAATTTCTCTGATGAGTGAAGTCTAGCAGCTTCCGAAATGGATCTATAAGAAAAGCTATGGCAGTTGTCTTTAAACATTTTTCCTACTCTATTCAATCCAAAAGCTTTTAATAATTAATTAAAATGATTATTAATAAATAAAAACAATAATAATTTTCATAAAAATTCCAAAAGTGAAAAATTATTATTCTTGGCCTTGAGCTCGTTTCATGAATACTTGAAAATGTACAGGCCGTAAATCAACAAAAATTGTTGGTATAAAAAAGCAATAACAAAAACCGAGAGCACACGGAAAGGCAGTTCTGATGATAAAACAGATCTGTCAAAAATCCATCATGATCACACTACTAACTGTCAAATGGCGGAAGTGGTTCATGCATATGGTAAAAAGAAGAATAGAACTCGGAGTTTAGATGACATCAAAACCAGCGTATTGTTAGCTTAATGGTTAGCAATGCGTGCCAAAATTTCTCTGATGAGTGAAGTCTAGCAGCTTCCGAAATGGATCTATAAGAAAAGTTATGGCAGTTGTCTTTAAACATTTTTCCTACTCTATTCAATCCAAAAGCTTTTAATAATTAATTAAAATGATTATTAATAAATAAAAACAATAATAACTTTCATAAAAATTCCAAAAGTGAAAAATTATTATTCTTGGCCTTGAGCTCGTTTCATGAATATTTTATTTTATTTTATTTTATTTTTTTATTTATTTTATTTTATTTTATTTTATTTAGATTTATTTTATTTTATTTTATTTTATTTTATTTTAACAAATTTTAGACTTTTTGCGATCTTTTTGACTATATTTAACCATTTATTGTTGAAGCTGGCTCTAGGTCAGTTGTATTAAAAACACAGTTTTTTAGTTTTTTTTTCCCAATATATTTTGATTTCCAACGGAAATCATCATCAGGGAATTACTTCAGCTGTTGTATGCACAGCAACTGGTCAGTTCGGCATGCTGTTGTGAAAAAAAACTAAAACAACGTGTTTTTAATACAACTGACAACAATAAATAATTTAATTTTATTTTATTTTATTCTATTTAATTTAATTTAATTTTATTTTATTCTATTTAATTTAATTTAATTTTATTTTATTTAATTTAATCTAATTTAATTAAATTTTATTTTATTTCTTTTATTTTATCTTATATTATTTTATTTTATTTTACTTTATTTTATTTTTTTTTTGTTGTTGGTTTTACGGTCTGTTCATTTGAAAATTGAAAGCAAGTCTCTAATCAAAAAAATAATAATAATTAACTAAGAATTATTATCAACTGGTCTTGAGCTCGTTATACTTACAAAAATTATTTTATTTTATTTTATGTTGTTTTATTTTCCTTTATTTTATTTATTGTATTTTTCTTTATTTTAATTTGTTTATTTATTTTATTGTTTATGTTTTTTTATATTGTTTTTTTTTTTTTTGTTTTTACTGTGCAAGGAAATTTATTATGGTGTTACGTTTACTCAATTACTTGTTTCTTCGACTCCAAGCTATGTTATTTAGAATGAACAGCTTTTTTTACGTAAATTGATACGACCTAGAAAACAAATTTGTTTCGCCCAGCAGCTTGTCAGAATTAAGTTTTAATAATATGCAAAAATATGCCAAACAAGTGTAATAAAGCATTTTATCTTTTATCAAAACATCGCTGCCAGCATTACGCCAATATGTCATGATACCTAACCATAAGATTTATGATACCAACAAAGTACGGAACATAAAATTATGTAAGAACAAGTATGCTATTGAAAGTAAAGCAAAAAGTGAAAACTTTAATGGTATGAATGCATGCAATACTGCACCTTAAAACTCTTTAACTGAAATAATGAGTGGATTATCGTAACGTCTGTTAAAATAAGCCACTAAAATTCGCCTTAACGAAGTCCTCCAAAGTAGGAAGTAGGTAATAAAATGTGTAGCTCGAGTACCTATAACAAAGGTACTCAGATCGGATTAATTTACAAAAGTCGCCTTAGCTACAAATTGGTGCGATATTGGTTTCTTAATGGCTTCAGCCATTGCTGTTGTTGTAATTATACGAAATTGTTATTAATGAAATACTACACTTTGCTTGTTAGGACATGGATTAAGCAGGATATTCAATACACGATTTTTGCTATTTGCCAGTACCAACCGCAGTTAAATATTTAGCTTTAATAGCTGGTGGAAAACCCGCTAAAGTTAGCTTTAGTAATTTGCTGTATTTTACGTTCAAAGTTTTCCATCTCATTTGAGACTTCCGGTTATTTAAAAGGGATTTGTACCCTTTGCCAAATTACTTGCTCACTAAGGATTAAGTTCGTGAACGACAACGACTACGACTATTAAACTAAATAAATATTTAAAGTATACAAGCCCAATTTTCTTGCTAAGATTCTAACTTACAATTGTAGTATGGGGCAACAAAACCATTAACCTCAAGCGGCCGTTTTCCAATAAAAATTTGTTAACACAAAGTGTTTCATTTACTCATAGTATAAATATTTATGTATGTATGTCATGTACGCAAGTAGAGTAGGTTCAGATATCGAAAACCTTGTAAACAATTATGTACCTTGTTTTTGCCGCAAGACACACTTCACACGTTTCACCTTGTCAAAAGCAAAAATGCTTCGTTTAAACAAAATGCGGCTGAATTGTTTTCATATAAAAAAGGTTTAACAAGAATTCTCTTGGAGAGCTCGTGCCATGCGCCGCACAACAATTTGTTTGTTTGTGCGTTTATGAGCTATTTAAGAAAGAATTACCTTAATTTAAGTTTTACATTTCGGGTAAATGTTGGATAGGGAGAGTTAAATGCTAAACCAAGACTTGAGGTTTCTTTTGTCTTAATATGACGTGTGGCCGGAGGCTTGTAAACAGAATCGCAATTCCAACGAAAAGTTTTCTACTCAAAATTAAAAAGTTTTAAAGTCAAATAAGTATGAAAATCTATTTACATGATATACTTAGTTGTGCACTGACTTTAAGCTATATGTATACCGCAACTGAGTATTTCCGTTTTAATGAAACATTTTTGCTGAACTGATTTTCGATTTACTGAACTTTGCCCATGCTGAACATTGAACAAATAATTTTCATTTACCACAAAGTGCAGAAATTACCCGTTTTTTCAACAATATATCTATCAAACTACCAAACTCAAGTTTGGTCAAAAACGAGATAGTACCACTTCTGCGTTCTCCGTAATTCTAAACTGGATCTTTTCCTTCAAAATAACGCATTTCATTTATATTTTTTGTTACTTTTGTATAAGAAAATGTAGGATGCTAAAAGTAGTGAAAATTAATTTTTGATAAATATTGGTATTATGGAGCAGCTATTGAAAATGAAAGCAAATACCTGTCTATGATTTGTGCAAAAAAACATTGAATCCTGTATTGTGGCCAAATGGAAATTCTTGCCGACACGAGCGAGCCAAAATTTCTCTGTTGAAAGAGTCTAGCTACTTTTGAAATGGGTTTATAAGAAAAGCTATGTTGTCTCTAAAATTTTTCTTTTCTATTCAATTTAAATTATTAAAAGAAAATAGAAATAAGAATAATCCTTATAAAAATTAAGAAAAGAAAAAATAAAGTAAACTAACATAAAATAAAATAATAAAAAAAAAGAAAAAATTAAAAAAATAAAAAAAAATTAATAAATTAAAATGATAAAATAAAATAAAATAAAATAAAATAATATAAAATAAAATAAAAAAAATAAAATAAAACAGAATAAAATAAAAATAAATTAAAAAAAAATTTATAAAAATAATAAAATGAATGATTAAAATAAAAAAACTGAAATAAAATAAATTGAATAAAAAGGAATATAAAATAAAATAAAATAAAAAAAAAATAAAAATTAAAAAATAAAAAAATAAAAAAAAAATAAATTAATTAAAATAATAAAATAAAATAAAGTAATATAAATTAAAATAAAATAAAATAAAATAAAATAAAATAAAATAAAATAAAATAAAATAAAATAAAATAAAATGAAATAAAATAAAATAAAATTCAAAAAATTAAATAATATAAAACAGAATAAAATAAAAATTAATAAAATAAATTAAAAAAATGTAAAAAAATAATAAAATGAATTAAAATGAAATAAAATAAAATGATAAAAATAAAAAATTTTGAATAAAACCAATTGAATAAAAAAGTAAAATAAAATAAAAAAAAATTGAATAAAATAAATAAAAAAAAATACAATAAAGTTAGAAAAATAAAAGAAAAAAATAAAAGAAAAAAAATTAATAAAAATAAAAAAAGTAAAATAAAATAAAAAAATAAAATAAAAAAAATTAAATACAATAAAGTTAAAAAAATGAAAAAAAAATTTAAAAAAATAAAATAAAACCGAATAAAACAAAAATAAATAAAATAAATTAAAAAAAATTTTAAAAAATAATAAAATGAAATATAATAAAATAAAATTATAAAAATAAAAAGCTAAAATAAAACAAAATGAATAAAAAAGTAAAAAATAATAAAATGATAAAAATTAAAAAAAACTAAAATAAAATAAAATGAATAAAAAAGTGAAATAAAATAAAAAAAAATTAAATAAAAGGAGTAAAAAATTAAAATAAAATAAAATAAAATAAAATAAAATGATAAAAATAAAAAAAAGTAATCAAAATAAGATGAACAAAAAAAGTAAAATAAAATTAAAAAAATTAAACAAAATGAATAAAAAAATAAAATAAAATAAAATAAAACAATAAAATAAAATAAATTTGAAAAAAGAATAAAATGAAATAAAATAAAATAAAATGATAAAAATAAAAAAACTAAAATAAAATAAAATGAATAAAAAAAGTAAAATAAAATAAAATTACAAAAATAAAAAAAACTAAAATAAAATAAAATGAATAAAAAGTAGAATAAAATAAAAAAAATTAAGTAAAATGAATAAAAGAAATACAATAAAGTTAAAAAAATAAAAGAAAATAAAATAAAACAAAGTGAAATAAAATAAATTAAAAGAGAGTGAAAAAAATAAAATAAAATAAAATGATAAAAATAAAAAAAACTAAAATAAAATAAAATAAAATGAATGAAAAACGTAAAATAAAAAAAATTTCATTTTATTAAATAATATAGTATAATATAAAACTGAACAGAATAAAATAAAAATAAAATAAATTTAAAAAAATTTAACAAAATAATAAAATGAAATAAAATAAAATAAAATTATAAAAATAAAAAAACTAAAATAAAATAAAATGAATAAAAAAAGTAAAATAAAATAAAATGACAAAAATAAAAAAAAACTAAAATAAAATAAAATGAAATAAAATTAAAAAAAATTAAATAAAAGGAATAAAGAAAATAAAATAAAATAAAAAAAAAATACAATAAAGTTAAAAACATAAAAGCAATAAAATAAAATAAAATGATAAAAATAAAAAAACTAAAATAAAACAAAATGAATAAAAAAAGTAAAATAAAATTAAAAAAATTTAACAAAATGAATAAAAAATAAAATAAAATAAAAAAAGAAAATAAAACAGAATAAAATAAGATAAATAAAATAAATTTAAAAAAATTAAAAAAAAGAATAAAATGAAATAAAATAAAATAAAATGATAAAAATAAAAAAACTAAAATAAAATAAAATGAATAAAAAAAGTAAAATAAAATAAAATTAAATAAAATGAATAAAAAATAAAGTTAAATAAAATAAAAAAATATAAAAGAAAATAAAATAAAATAAAATAAAATAAAATAAAATAAAATAAAATAAAACAAAGCGAAATAAAATAAATTAAAAGAAAGTAAAAAAAAAAATAAAATGAAATAAAAAAAAAAAGATAAAAATATAGAAAATAAAATTAAAGGAAAGATAATACAAAAAAATAAATACTTCCACCATAGAGTAGATTCCGCAATCTTTTTTTTAAGCTAGGGCTCTGCGTTTTCGGTGATATCCCAAAGTATAAACAACGGACGTATGAAGCTTGTTATAAATATGGTCTAAGTGCTTCCATCGTTGGGCTGTACATTGCCCTTAGAGAGCACACACTCACCCCATTTGTTTCCTTTCCAACATTTTAATATATCGCTATCACCTGTTACATTCAAAGTTTATTTCCATTGCTTTAACAGTAGATCATTTCTACTGCCTTACAATAATAACCAAGAAACGTTTTATCATTTTACTGTCAGGTGCAAGTACGATTTATTTGGTGTGGTAAGCATGGCTACACAAGCTTCGCACTTAATGCATCATTTTACGCCTACTCGGAGAGTGGAGTCTATAAATATTTATACGTAAAGCATTTTAAATCCCACTTGCTATGTGGGTATGCAAAATTAAGTAAATGAGTATATACATACTTGCTGTTTATTTTGATAGAAGCGTAAAATCTGAATAAATATAAATAATGTACAACATAAAGCAATATCCGGATGAGAAATCGCTTTGGCGCTGTATTTTCGGTTCAGGTAGAATGGCAGGAGTAAATAATATTTTGATTCATTCGTTGAAGTAGAAATGGGATAATAAATTAGGCAACATGTTTAAAAATGTAACACATTTCATATAAATTACCTAGCAAGATGTTTAGTAGGTTAAGTTGAAAGGGTTGGGGAAACGAATCAACAATAATCAAATTCAAAAAAATTATTTCGTCTAGTCCCAAGGATGTAGAAGTCAAAATATTGCGCAATCGGTTTTAAATTTTAAGTGGTGCGCCAGAATTCATTATGTTATACATTCGGTAAAATAATTTAGAAAAAAGCATTGGTACTATAGTACTATTTAGAGCTTAGCGAACTAAATTTTAAATCAAAATTCGATGGTTGCCGTAGATATAGAAGTGTTTCTGCCATGAAAAACTTTCTAGCAAAATTTTATCTGGCTTAGTGGCAAACATGAATTTGTTGCATTAAAACTTGAATGCAGTAAAAACTTCACTAACCACTTAAGATTTATTGGTAGTGGAATTACAGTTACATTCCCACTTCATTTTCATGATCAATTAAAATTTTTATTATACTATGAACATGAAATGGTATTATAACTTTGGTCCGATGTTTGTAAGTATGAGAACAAGAAGAGATAGACCCAGCACTAAGTATGCCGAAATGATCAGGGCGATGAGCTGAGTTGATTTAGTCATGTCCGTCTGTCCGTCCGTCCGTCTGCCTGTTTAACCGCAAACTAGTTCCTCAGTTTTAGAGATATCTCGATGAAATTTGGTAAGAGGCAGCCATTTTGTAAAGCATTGTTGGAACCAGCATGATCGGACCAACACAACGCATAGCTCCCATACAATCGATAGTTTTGATAAATGGGTTTTGGGCTATAAATTTTGCACTTAAAAAGCTAGGAACGGTTTGGTACCTATTATGTATGTAATGTGTGTAGTGAAAATCTTCCAGATCGGACGAACATAACATATAGCTCCCATACAATCGATTTTTCCGATAAATGGGCTTTCGGCTATATAACTTTAAATTAACAGTTTTGCAGAGTTTTTACTAATTGGGAGTAAGGATCGGACACTGGAAACCGTAATGCGTATTCATGAAAGGTATAAAGTCTTCGGCACAGTCGAAGACAGCCCTTTCCTTAATTGTTTTATTTTATTTTTATTCACGAACTCATCTGTTAAGCGAAACTAGAAAGTGCCACTACCAGTAAATATCTTTTAAATCAAAATTGTAGAGCTGAATGAAATGCCAATAAAAATAAATGCTTAGTCGAAGTAATTTATTTTTTATTTTTTTTTTGACTTAAAAAGTTTTGTTATAAGTTTGTGAGTGGAAATTCAATTTCATTAATACTAAAAAGTTTTTTTTTAATTTAAATATACAAAATTTCCAATCAATCTTGTTTTAAAGGGTTTCTACCTCTATCTCTATTTCTATCTATATCTCTATCGCTATCTCCATCTCTATCTCTACCTCTACCACTACCTCTACCTTTATCTCGATCTCTATCTCTATATCTGTCTCTATCTCTATATCTATTTCTATCGCAATCTCTATCTCTTTTTCTATCTACCTTTATCTCTAATTCTATCTCTCTCTCTCTCTATCTTAATTTCTATCTCTATCTTTATCTTTTTCTCTATCTCTATCTCTAATTCCATTTTTATTTCTACCTATATCTATCTCTATCTATACCTCTATCTCTATCTACACCTCTATCTCTTTTTTTATCTCTATCTCTATCTAATGGATGTTTCTAAATCCCACAGTTGTGTATTTTATATTCAGTTCGTGCCTAACCACAGATCAAAAGTTTCGAATTGCATTTTTATGCGCAACTGCGAAGCGTCTTAGTCGAACTTTGTTAACTCATATACACTGCATTTCATTAAGAAACTTTACAATTTTCAAAAGTTTCTAGCATTCTTAATTTGTATGGAAGTGAGATTCTGCCCGCATGCAGCATACGCGTGTAAGTTGGAAAGCTGTAGGATCAATGCTTGTGAAACATGGCTTGAAGTATTTCACTGAAAAAGTTATCTTAAGAGAGTAATCGATGCGAAGTAGTCTGAGGTGTTTCGTAATCACAATTGAGCTGTTTCGAAATACTTCAATATACATAGTTGGTGATTTGGCAAAAGGTTCTATGTCTACTGCCTTTGTCGTGCAATTTCAATCCATCAACCAAAAGTTACCCCACACATAGCTACTTTCACTCAGCTAATAGGTTATGTCGTTCAAGCGTATAAAAGCCCCCGCCAGCACCCTCACATTTTGCATAGAAAAGTGATTATTTATATCAAGTTTTTCTTGTTGCGTCTTATTGGACTTATTTGTATTTGCGAATCGAACTTTTTCGTTAACTAAACTTTAAAATGTATAAAGCTGCGCCAATCTATTTCTCCTAATGGTGAATGTATACTGTACTTTGACAAATGGGTGAAGTTTAGCAGGAGTCTATTTGTTGTTATTTATTGCAAAAGCGTGAAACCGTAATGCTTACAGTAGGGATGACATTTTGTCGATTTTTACAATCCCGCGATTCCGGGAATTCGATATTAGAACACGGGAAGAAGGATTAGCTCCTTATTTTGTCGTTAGTCGTTATTATCCAACAATTTGTGTTCAAAAAAAGTAGAATTGTTTGACTAATTTTAAAATACATACAAATAATTGGATTGTTAATACATTTGTTTAGTGCGTTTATATTCCATAAACCTTTAAACATGATTTGCCAACATTTTCAATATAATACATTCACACCATTGACAAGACGGCGCGATATCATAAAACAAAAGTTCAAAGAAATGCCCGTAATTCATTTATTATACCTTTCATGAACATGAAATGGTATCATAACTTTGGTCCGATGTTTGTAAGTATGAGAAGAAGAAGAGATAGGCCCACCAATATGCATACCGAAATGTTCAGGTCGATGAGCTGAGTCGATTTAGCCATGTCCGTCTGTGTGTTTGTACGCAAACTAGTCCCTCAGTTTTAGAGATACAGGGTGGCTGATGAAAGCCGCTACCAAAAAAAATTAAATAACTTTTTTTCTATTTAATGAATCTGGTTAATTTTTTTTTTATTTTGCAGATTGACTTTTACGTTTAACAAAAATGGATAACTGGGACACTGAAACAAGAATTTGGATTGTCCGCCGCTATCACGCACTGGAGTCCGTAGTTTCGGTTCAAAGAGAGTATAGGCGCACGTTTGGCGGCAATCCTCCGAGCAGATGGACCATAATAAGACTTGTACACAATTTTGCCGAGCATGGGACAGTCAACAGAAGACCTTACCATCGAAACCCTTCAGTTCGAACGGAGGAAACAATCGCTGCTGTAGCTGCTGCCATACAAAACAATCCACGTGTTTCGACAAGAAGCTTATCTCTGCTCAAATGGGTGTAAGCAGACAGTCATTACAGTCAATTATGCACAAAGATTTGGACTTATTCCCATATAAAATTCAAATGGCCAACAAACTGAACGCTGCAGACTTGCCGATTCGCTTGGAATTTTGCCAGAAGATGCTTCAAATGGTGGAAGAGGATGGAAACATGTTGAACTGTCTTTTCATGTCTGACAAGGCCCATTTCGATTTAAACGGCAACATAAACAAACAAAATTGTCGAATATGGAGTGCTTCCAACCCACAGATACTCCATGAGACGGAATTGCATCTACTTCGTGTCACAGTGTGGTGTGCAGTTTCAGCACGCTGCATTGTCGGGCCCTACTTCTTCGAAGAAAACGGTCACACCGTTACGGTTACTGGATACCGTTACTTGAGCATGTTGAGAGAGTTTTTCTATCCAGAATTACGCCGAATGAGAATTTCTTTCAACTCTGTGTGGTTTCAGCAAGATGGTGCAGCTCCTCATATAGCCCAACCTGTTATGACAGAATTACGACGAAAATTTCCCAATAAGCTGATATCCAGAAACTCCACATTCCGTTGGCCACCCAGGTCGCCTGACCTTACTGCACCTGACTTTTTCTTGTGGGGTTATTGCAAACAGGAAGTCTTCAAAGCAAAACCAACAAATTTGAATGAACTAAGGCAATCCATTCGAGAAACAATTGCGGCTATTCCTGTCTCAACTCTCCAAGCAGTAATGAACAACTTTTTGGTAAGATGCCGCACATGCATCGACGAGCAGGGGGGGCATTTAAATTCCATTATTTTTAAAACTAATTAAGCTATATTTAATAAAATTTAATGAGCTTTAACATGAATAAAAGAAAAATGAATTCCATACACTGAAAAAAAAAATTATTTGAGTTTCTTAATGTAGCAAAATTCATCAGCCACCCTGTATCTTGATGAAATTTTGTAAGGGGCCGCCATTTTGCATGAGATTAATCACGATCTTGAAATTCCTCAATTTCCAGAGGAGGTAAACTGATAAGAATAAGTCAGTTCCTGCGAAAGATGAGTTTTGGATTCCATTAAGTCCACGCAATGCAAAGATCAATAATTGCTTTTGCACTGACTCAAACCGCTTTATGTGATCTTGATACACAGGACACAAAATACGTTCCAAATGGGCAGCAGTTAGTTCATAAGAAGCCAATGCTTTACAGTAGTTCGAAAAAAAGTAAATTGAATTTATATTTCAAATTTTCAAATTTGTTTGTTGATCTTTGAATATTATATGAAATATATATGAATTTCAAAAGTTGTTGTTGCACAGAGGTTATACTGTTGTACTTATTTTTGAGATGAAGAGATTTCAAGTCCGGGCTGGACTAATTGTTATTAATATTTTTTTGTGTGTATAACTTTTTTTTTATGTTTCACTTTCATTATTGTTTGTAGATCCTGCTTAATAGGATATAAATAGGATAGGATATATATTGGAACGAATTTTCGTCATCCCTTGTCAATTTTGGTTTTGTAACAAACCGGTTTCGTTCGAACCCTGCAAGTCTAATTCAGCTCGATTGGATCACGGAAAAAGGGTTAAAAATCGATCCGAAGTCTTTCACACAGGCGGACTGACGGACACTACGAGCTTTATACTTTATACATAAAAAAAAATCTGACGTGTACATGAAAATCGCCGATACACGTGTATTTTTATTTTTTCTCCCCTTTCCGGAAAAGTATATTTGGTTCATAGGGCAGAACTAAAGCTGGTTTTTGTAACGCAGTGTTATTCAAAATTTCTTTAATTAATATATAGTTGAACAAAGTAATGAAGGCTAAGTTCGGATGAAATCCAACATTGTAATAAAATTATAAATAACACTGTTGTAGATGAAAAATCCGACAGGCAGGATGTAGGTAATTTCTCTCTAATTCGGATACGCTACAATAAATTTCGCATTTTTGGTTTTTTTTTTTATTCTGAATTATCATTGTTTTCTTTTGTTTTTACAAAATATTCGATACATAAAGAGTGGTCGTGGCTATCTTCCAAGTTTGTCCGTTTTATACAGCGATAGTATAGGAGTACGAAGCAACCTGAGTACCCAATTTCAATAAAATTTTTTAAAATTCGCTTAAGGTTTGTAAGTGTTTTAATCAGTTTTTGTTTTTTTTCTTTCCTCTTTAAAACTTTGATATATTTAAGCAGGCTCGTGCGCTGGACAGTTGAAAAAACACCTGAGCGATTCACCAAAGAATGCTATATACTCGTACATAAGCAACCGTGTCCAGAATGAAATAATCAACATTTGTCACCACCTCATCATGAGTTACAACATCGATCGAGTGAACAAATCGAAGGCCTTTCTTTCCTCGGATACGACACGCCAGACATTTCAGGAGTAGAACAAAGTTCAATTTGCTTTTGCTACTTGGATAAATGGGCGAAAAGTTCATCATTCAGGAAGATTTTTTGTGTATTCCTATCACCGATTTCCCTGGAAAGGGAATAGGAACTGCTTACCTTGATTTCCTAAAATCTTCCGAACTGGATTGCACGTATTTGTTCGGGCAAAGATATGATGGTGCGAGGGCGGTTAGCGGAGAGTTCCAAGGGGCTCAAGCTGTTGTCAGAAAAACTTCTCCACTCGCGCTCTACTCCCATTGAGCTGCTCATAGCCTCAATTTGGCGGTAAGCTCTGCGTGTAATATAACGGGAATCAAAAATTTTCTGGGAGTTCCAGAGAATATCCATTCCTTCTTCATTTATCCGAAACGCCAAAATGCCTTTCAGGATGCGATAAATGAAAATCAACATCTATAGGAAACTCGAGTGAAGAAATTGAAAAAATTTTGTAAAACCAGATGGGTAGAACAGCATGAGCCCGTCGCAACATATCTCCATTTGCAACCAGCAGTAATTCGCGCTCTTGAAGTGATATCCAGCAACTGCAAAGACCCAACGACTTCGTCTGGAGCTTTCCAACTGCTTTCAGCTATAAAAACCGCAAATTTCCAGATATCCATGCATATTTTGAGCTCGGTGCATGCTCTCACATTATCTCTGAGTCGAGTACTTCAAGGACAAAATCAAGATCTGGGAGAGGCTATCAAATTGGCTGATGCTGCGAAACAAGTTTTGATGGAAAGAAGAGAAAACGCTAAGGGGGAGTTCAGACAAATTTTCCAAACCGTGAGCGAAATTAGCAAGCAATACGAAATTGAAGCCTAGGATTGCGTCGAGCCAGACCCAACGTTCCAAAGTACAAACTGATTCAGTTCAAGATTATTTCCGTATAACAATCTACATACCGTACATTGATTCGTTTCTGACACAATTGCAAGATCGATTCTTAAATCACCGCAATATTTTATCAAATTTCGCTTGCCTTTTCCCCAACTACATGAAAAGTTTCGAAGAAGAATCCTGCCCTTAACTATTCCAATCATACTGTTCAATTTTGCACGACGATTCCCGTGACATCTGGGTGAACAAAGTACAACTTTGGCGGAAGCTCATTGCCGGAAAGGAAAGAAAAAAATCCTTGAAGCACTCGATATTTGTAATGAAGATGCGTTTCCAAATGTTAACCAAATGCTTCGCGTTATGGCAGTTTTGCCTGTGACGAATGAACGATCCTTCTCAACTTTGCGACGATTAAAAACGTATTTGAGATCAACAATGTCTGAAGGTCGTCTGAACGGCTTAGTCTCACTCAATGTACATCGCGATGTCAAAATCGAACCGCAAATAATTTTGAAAGAGTTTTTTCAGTACCTCGAAGCGTTGATTTGTTAAATAATTGTAACTAAATATGACTTTTGACAATAAAATTTCCGTACTCCGAAAATAAATTTCCTCTTTTTTCATTGATTACGTAACTTGAGTTTAAAGCCCCCCCTCAGATATTTTCTGCGCACGGGCCTGTATTTAAGTCTATATCTATCTGGAACCCTTAAGCCGTTACGGTGTATCCGGACAAATATTTCGTTTTCAAAGGTCTCAAATTTTTTAGGCAAATTTTTAAAACTTTTGTGAAAAAACTTTGTGTTTATCGGACAGTTAAATTCTTTAATTGAAATGCCTAACTTGAACTTTTGCAAAAGTTTAAGATCCAACTTAACTCAGCTTTTGTTATTTAAGAAAATATCGAATATGAGATACATAAATATAAGGCCGTCGATAGTGGACCCGTTAGGATCCCAGTTTCTTCTTAGGAAAATAAGAAAAATGTTACACATCAACAAAGAGGTTTAGTGGTGATTCATAAGTAAATCACTATTATTTCCAATTGCAAAACCCCCAGGAATGCGGTTAGTAAATCTCAGGATTTTCTGGGTACGGATGCAAGCTTTGAGCACCAACAAAGAAGAAAAAACAATCTTCACCTTCAGAATTAATTCGCAACTGTTAATCGTTTACTTTCATCAGTGTCAGTGTCGGTATTTAGCCAGATTTTTCCACCCTAACATTTTTCCTCTTGAGTGTTTTTATCTTTCACTTTCAATCCCAATTTTGAGCTAAACTATTTAACTTTTTCTGTGAAGAAGACAAACTGTTAGATATTTGAAGCCTTTTATAAGCCCTCGAAGTCTTATTCTGATTCATGATGGAGGTTCGAAAGTATTTACTCGCTATTCTCTTTAAACAAGTAAACGTGGTAAACTTGTGGAAGTTATTTTATGTACATTGTACATGACTACGTCTTAACATTTATATCACTCTTTGGAGTTCATAAAGCCTACAATTTATTGCTTCGGAATGCCTTCTTGGCAAACTCAAAGCAACATATTTACTGCATATTCATGACATTGTTATATTGAGTTCTAATGTAGCTAATACTAAATTCTAATGTATGCATTAGGGATGTTAACTTTTTTTTTTTTTAAGTCACGGGATTTTCGGGATTAGTTTTTGCAATACACAGGTTACAGTGTTTCTTATTCTCCAGCGGTTTAGTTTGAAAAAACTTGCAAAGTCGTTTCTCTATAGCTTAAAATATTTAACACGTTATTGTGCTATTTTAAATCATCTCAGTTTTTCAAAGAAAATATCATAATTAAATAAAAAATGGAATATTAAAGTATTCTTAATAAAGTTGACTATTTAAATACTCAAAAACTTTAGGCATTAATAAAGCAATAAATAAGAATAGTTCAAAAAATATATTTACTATTCAGCAACATATTGTAGTAGTATTTAGTAATAATTTTAATCCCGAAAATCCAGACAAAAAAATTATAGCATCTCTAGTATGCATATATTAACCCGTTTCATTAAAATGTTCTTTTCCTGTTTAGCTTAGCACGCAGAGTAGTAAAATACATACAAGCGATACTTCGTACAGAGTAAGAAATACCGAAGAAAGTGCCCTTCAAAAAGACCACCCAAGTTATCAGTACCTTCCTGATACCTCAGATTATAGGACCCTTGCAAGAATATACGATTTTTTCAAGAATATAAAGTTACTTTTTGTTATTTTTTCTAAATGCGCAAAAAATTGTGTCTAAGTTATATTTAATTTTCCCTTCAAAATATACAAGCCATTGTTTTAAAGTAGCTAGCTGCATATAGTTTTGCGGGAAATTAGAATCCGCACAAAGAAATTATAATTAAAATGATTTTGCAGATTAAGTAACCAAACTCCACATGTTTAACGACGCCGATTGGCTTATCGATTGTAGCTACTAAAACAAAAAACGCTGACACCCTAAACAAAATTTGAAAAGGGATGACGGAGAATCTTCGATAAAATTCGTTTCTTAATTTATAAAAGTGTTCAAATAAAACAAAATAAAGTAAAATCAAATAAAATAGAATAAAGTAAAATAAAATTAAATAAAATAAAACAAAATAAAATAAAATAAAATAAAAGAAAATAAAATAAAATAAATTAAAATAAAATAAATAAAATAAAATAAAATAAAATAAAATAAAATAAAACAAAATAAAATAAATTAAAATGAAATAAAATAAAGTAAAATAAAATGAAATAAAATAAAATAAAACAAAATAAAATAAAATAAAATGAAATAAAATAAAGTAAAATAAAATGAAAAAAAGTAAATGAAATAAAATAAAACAAAAAAAGATAAAATAAAATAAAATAAAATATAATAAAATAAAATAAAATAAAATAAAACAAAATAAAATAAAATAAAATGAAATAAAATAAAGTAAAATAAAATGAAAAAAAGTAAATGAAATAAAATAAAACAAAAAAAGATAAAATAAAATAAAATAAAATATAATAAAATAAAATAAAATAAAATAAAATAAAATAAAATGAAATAAAATAAAGTAAAATAAAATTAAAAAAAAGTAAATGAAATAAAATAAAACAAAAAAAATATAATAAAATAAAATAAAATAAAATAAAATAAAATAAAATAAAATAAAATAATATAAAATAAAATAAAATGAAATAAAACAAAATAAAATAAATAAAAATAAAATAATATAAAATAAAATTAAATTAAATAAAATAAAATAAAATAAAATAAAATAAGATAAGATAAGATAAGATAAGATAAGATAAGATAAGATAAGATAAGATAAGATAAGATAAGATAAGATAAGATAAGATAAGATAAGATAAGATAAGATAAGATAAGATAAGATAAGATAAGATAAGATAAGATAAGATAAGATAAGATAAGATAAGATAAGATAAGATAAGATAAGATAAGATAAGATAAGATAAGATAAGATAAGATAAGATAAGATAAGATAAGATAAGATAAGATAAGATAAAATAAAGTAAAATAATCGGTTCCCCTACCGGGCGCCTCCTCGGGTGGTGGATAGAGGAACGCTTCCCAGAAATGGGTGGCACTGAGGAAATGAAATACTCAGGGCGAACCAAAACGAATAAAGGGCGAGTGGATGCGGCCCTTAAACTCTAACTAAGCATCCTCAGGATTGAGTCCAGTAAGATCCTGAAGACCGAAACTGGAAACATGATTAGGAAAAGTGTGTTACGGGCTGGCGAGGCCGGTAGTCTGCCACCTCAGTAACCAAGGGTGACACCTTGGCGAAATGGCTGGTAGGTTAATATCGGCATCGTCTCCGTCTCGTTAAAACCCTATCAGGTCTTCAAGTACGTTCGAAGCACGTCGTCATTAAGTTGGTGGTGCAGGCTCAGTTGAGACAACTCCTGACTAATGCCGGATTCTGGCACTGAACACAGACTCTCATAAGGACCTGTGTCAACCCTAGCGTGGCCTCCCTGCAAGCGCATAGATAACCACGGGAATCAATAACGGCGACTGCACATCGTGCTGAGATAGCGGCTTGAAGCGGAGACCCAATAGAAATGAATAAACCAAATCAAAACAACGAAGAAAGAATGGAGAACGAAAGCGGCGACGAGGTCGCATTCAGAAAAAGCAGTAAACTGCTAAGATCGCCGGTTCTAAAAACGCCGGCTAGAGTGGCCGCTCCAGTTATGCCTTCGCGAGGCTCTGGACCGGCACGAAACACACCAGTGGGATTCGGCACCAAAACGCCCGGCCAGTCAACACCCACTGCTACCGGCGGGAAGCTAGATCCCACCCACAAGAAGGCAACCCCCTTAAAAAGCGCAATGACACTTTTTAGCCTTAAGGGGAAAACCCAAGGCCAGTGCTTGGACCATGCGCTAACGGTGCTGCGTACAATGCAAACAGCCGCAAAGAGACAGAAGACCGTGTCCATGGACATAAAGAACGGAATGGCTCTCCTCGAAGAGGTGTTGAGCTATATGAGCTCATTGAGCCCAAATAAAGAAGAGGGTGACGAACCGGGCCCATCAAATAAGAGGGCTCGGACTAACTCCGTCCCTCAGCTCATAGACTCGGAAGCCAAGAAGAAAAGGGACGAGGAATCGGAGAATACCCATTCCGAAGAGGCTTGGTCCAAAGTAGTAGGTCGGAGACGGCAAGAGCGTCCTAAAGCAAAAAAGAAGCCGCCTGCTCAAGCCCCGAAGGCAGTCAAAAAGAACAAGAGGAACAGCAGAGTCGTAACGTTTCTGGTGAAACCGGCCGAAGGCAAAACCTACGCCGAAGTTCTAGGGGCAATCCGAGGTCAGCTCCGGCCTGCCGAAACCGGAACGGTGATACGGTCAGTGCGCAAGACCAAGGCTGGTAGCGTACTAATAGAAACGGCGCAGTGCAACGACCAACCGGCCTTTAGAGAAGCCATTGGTAGCGCGGTAGGAGAAGTTGGCGATGCACAACAAATCTCTAAGCGTATAAAGCTAGAGGTATTGGGCATGGACTGTCTCACAACGGCTGAGGAAATAGAAGAGGCCGTTCGAAGAGAGATCGGAGAAAGCTCAGGCCAAATCCGTATCTCTCTTTTCGCCGTAAATCAGAGAGAGCAAAAGAAGGCTGTTGTCGAAGTGGACGAAGGTCCCGGAAGCCAACTGCTCAAAAAAGGAAAAATTCCCATCGGCTGGATCCAATGTAGGATCAGACAGCGTGCGGAAGTGCAACGCTGCTTCAGGTGTCTCGGCTACGGACACCGACAGGTTGGCTGCAATGGGCCCGACAGGAGGGACGCGTGCTGGAAGTGTGGGAACTCTGGCCACAAATCCTCATCCTGCACTGAAAAGGCAAAATGCTACCTTTGCACCACGGGAAACCTCGATCATCTTCCCGGGTCTGGAGCATGTAGCACGTTTAGAGAAGCACTTGCTTCGGCGAAAGCCAAACTGTCGCCCCAATGACCAGCGTGATTCAAGGAAATCTGAATCGATGCAGGTTAGCTGATGAACTGCTAGACCAACTGGTGCTTGATCACCAAATAAACTATGCAATCATCAGCGAACCTTACAAGGCCAGAGACAGCTGGTACATTGACGAATCTGGCGCTGCTGCTATCTGGATAGTGGACGCCAATACCAATGTTACTAATCGTGCTGCCGGGCATGGCTACGTCCGTGTAACTGTAGCGCGAACAACTCTTGTTAGCTGCTACCTGTCACCAAATGACCCCATTCAGAGGTTCAAAGAAAAGCTGGAGCTATTAGAAGACGACCTACGGGACCAAAGGGGCAACCTGGTCATCGCCGGAGACTTCAACGCTAGAGCAATAGAATGGGGCATGCCTCAAACTAATACCAGGGGAAAACTAATTCTGGAAATGGCAGCCCGACTCGGTGTGGTCGTACTGAATACGGGCACGACCCCAACATACAGGCGCCCGGGCTTTGGGTACTCGATCCCCGACATAACGCTCGTCTCGGAGAGACTCTTTCCAAACGCGGTTGGGTGGAGAGTGATGGAGGACCTTACTGGCAGCGACCACAACTACATCACCTTCCAACTCGACCATCCTGGTCAAAGACCGGCAGCGAACGCATCATACAAAACCCGTAGATGGGATGCAGCTAAAGTTGACGCTACCAGGTTCACCGGAACAGTGCTGGCGAAAGCCAGACGGATAACTGACGGCACCAATACGCCACATGCGGCGGTTGAAGAAACCATGCAATGCATGCGCCATGCTTGCAATGTCTCTATGCCACGAATAGGAACGTGGCGAGGCAAGAAGCAGGTATATTGGTGGAATAGCGAAATCGCGGAACTCCGGAAAACATGTAACAGAATGCGAAGACTGGCGACGCGCTCACGTGGCAGATCCGAGGCTCTTGAAAGGGCGGAGGCGTACAAGGGGGCGAAAAAGGCTCTCGGCGCCGCCATAAAAGCAAGCAAACTAAGATGCTGGAAAGAGCTCTGTAAGGAAGTGGATCAAGACCCCTGGGGACAAGGGTACAAAATAGTTATGAAGAAACTTCGACCACCAAATCAGACGATGGACGAAGATGACATGAAGAACATCGTGGAAGCGCTATTCCTCACGCAACTGACTAGAGAAGAGGAACATGCAGCACGAGATGACCACAACGTGGTACCTTTCAATGAAGAAGAGCTAGAAAGAGCCCTGCGTAGCATGAGGGCTGGTAAAGCCCCAGGACCCGATGGAATACCTGCGGAGGCAATCAGATTAACTGCTAATAGTTGTCCAGAGCTCTTGTTACACATGTATAACAAATGTCTAGAAGCAGGTGTCTTCCCCGCCAGATGGAAGACAGCACGGCTCGTCCTCATACCGAAAGGCAAAGGGGACCCAAGCTCTCCATCATCCTTTCGCCCACTATGTATGCTCGACACAGCGGGAAAAATGATGGAGAGCCTTATAAAGCAACGTCTAACAGCAGCCATAGAAGACGAGGGTGGACTCTCCCACCGGCAACATGGCTTTCGGAGAGGGCACTCCACAATAGACGCCATAGCAGAAGTCGTAGAGGCAGTCCGGAAGGCCGAGACGGCAAGCCATCAAGCAAGGCCGGTGGTACTATTGGTGACGTTAGATGTTAAAAACGCTTTTAACTCTGCCAGGTGGGAAGACATGCTTGATGCATTAGAACGCTCCTTTAAGGTCCCGATATACTTGTTAGATATATTGAGGGACTACTTAAGAGACCGTTGGCTAATCTATGAAACGACGCAAGGCCAAAGAAAGGTGAAGCTAACAGGCGGGGCAGCACAAGGGTCGGTGCTCGGCCCTGATCTTTGGAATGCTACCTATGACAGTCTCCTTCGAATGCAGATGCCAGAAAGCACTTTTCTAGTTGCTTTTGCAGAGAACGTGGCTGCGGTGATAACAGCACGAAACTGTGACCTGGCACAGCTTAAACTGAACCAAGTCATGCGCAGTGTAGACGAGTGGATGAATAATCACGGCCTCCAACTGGCTACAGCCAAGACAGAGATCGTGATACTAACGAAAAGAAGGATTCCCACAATCACCAACATGAATGTTGGGGATCAACAGATAGAGACGCGCCGCTCTACGAAATATCTAGGGGTGAAATTGGACAACAAGCTGACCTTCTCGGAGCATCTAAGAAGCTCCTGCGAGAAGGCTGTGAAGACCATCGCAAGTCTGAGTCGGCTAATGGCAAATACAGGTGGACCAAAGCCATGCATAAGAAAGCTGCTGGCGTCCGCCTCAGATTCTATACTGTTGTACGGTGCAGAAGTCTGGGCGGACGCAATGAAATTTGGGAAGTATCGGGCCGCTATTACCGCAGTCCAACGTAGAGGGGCCCTGAGAATCGCCTCAGCATACCGCACGGTCTCCGCAGATGCTGTTCTGGTCATCGCGGGGACTATACCGATATATCTCCTCGCTGAGGAAAGAAAAATGACTTACGACACTCGTGCAGAGGTACGTAGAGACGTTGCTGCAACGCAGGCGCGTGGTGATTCGATCCGGCGGTGGCAACTACAATGGAGCAGCAGTGCTGCTGGAAGGTGGACCAGGGTATTAATCCCCGAACTAGAACCATGGCTGAACCGACCTCATGGAGAAGTCGACTTCTACCTGACCCAGTTCTTAACCGGACACGGTTATTTCCGTGAATATCTCCATAGAATGGGCAAAGTTCAAACCCCGAACTGCACCTACTGCGGAGCCATAGACGACGTACGCCACACCTTCTTCGAATGCGAGCAATTTGCAGAAGAAAGAAGGCGGGTGGAAGAGACAATTGGCGAACTTTCCCCGGGCAGTGTCATTCGCAAGATGACCTGCGAAAACGTTAGATGGGACATAGTCAGACGATACGCGAGGAATGTCCTCCTTGCGAAACGGGAAGACGGTTTTCTAGCCAGTTAGCGTGAGAGTAGCCATAGAGCTCACGTAACGCGCTTCCTTACCTGAAGTAATGCTAAGCGCGGTCCCAGGTAAGGAAGAATGCGCGGGCCGTGGGAGGTTAGGTTTTAGTGCGGTATACTTCAAGATAAGAAGGAGTCCCACACTCGGAGAGTTCCGCTGCTAGAGAATCTAGTAACGAGGGCTCAAACCCGGTTAGTGCATAAAGCATTTCCTCCTCCCACGAACACAAAAAAAAAAAAAAAAAGTAAAATAATAAAATAAAATAAAATAAAATAAAGTTTGAATAAAACAAAATAAAATAAAATAGAACAAGTAAGGAAAGGGCCGCCTTCGGCTGTGCCGATCCTTACTCACATTTAGTAAAAATGCTGCAAAACCGATAATTTAAAGATACATAGCCCAATCCCATTTATCGGAAAAATCGGTTGTATGGGAGCTATATGTTATGTTGGTTCGATCTCGGTAATTTTCACTACACACATTACATATATAATAAGTACCAAACCAGCAAAATTTTACGTTCCTAGCTTTTTAATTACAAACCCGATTGTATGGGAGCTATGCGTTGTATTACTCCGATCTTGCTGATTCCGCCAATTATTAATCTCATGCAAAGTGGCGTCCTCTTACAAAATTTCGTTATCATACTTACAAACATCGGACCAAAGTTATAATACCATTTGATGTTCATGAAAGGTATAATAAAACAACGTAAAATAAAATAAAATAAAATAGAATAAAATAAAATAAAGTAAAATAGAATAAAATAAATTAAAATAATATAAAATAAAATAAAGTAAAATAAAATAAAATAAAATAAAGTAAAATAGAATAAAATAAAATAAAATAAAATAAAGTAAAATAGAATACAATAAAATAAAATAAAGTAAAATAAAATAAAATAAAATAAAATAATAAAAAAATAAAATAAAGTAAAATAAAACAAAATAAAATAAAACAAGAAAAAAAATTGTAAAATGAAATATAATAAAACAAAATAAAGTAAAATAAATCAGAATATAAATTTTAAATTCCAATGAATTGCAGTGTTTTGTTCTGGCCGGATTTGTTGTTTAATTTCAACCACATGCCTAGCTATAGTGCATATTTGAATATGTATATGCTAGCCACAGATCCATATCATTTATTTTGTTAAGGTTGCTAAACATTTTGTTATTCTTTTCTGACGCCTAAGCTTGCTGTGACTTTATAAATACTCGTTCGATGCTAGCAAACCGTTATTGAGGTCAGTTGTTTGATTAGAATATCCGCATTGTAAATAAATACATATATACAAGGCGAGTCCTAAGCTGCTTTGTTTGCCTCTAAATGTAGTTAACAGGGAATATTTTTAGGATTGCGCTAAAAAAGTAGCAGTAAACAATATCGTTTGAGTGTGTTTATTCATTGAAATATTTCCGATTTTTCCAAATATCCGTTTGTATATCGTGTTTGCCTTTCAGCTCAAACTCCCACAACGGAGCATATGTATGGGCGTAACGCTTTTATTGGCTCCTGAACTTTAGCTTGCTAGCTTGAATGCTAACAATGTAGTATGCATTTGGGCATATTTGTTTAGACACAAAAGTATGTGAAGATGTATGTTAGACTGGTTATGATTTATTGTACTAGAGAAAATGAGATTCGTCAAAGTATCTGTTAGGCGGCACAACTTTGGGTCGTTAAAACTTCAGACTGACTCTAGAATTAAATACTGAGCTTATGAGGAAAGAAAATTTGACATTTCGTTCTTATAAAAGAATAAATGACGCCTTTTTGGGGAAGAAAAAAAAAAAAAAAAGAACTGTCTAATTATAATCATCAAAGACAGGCTCGGACTTTTACATTTTTTTTATTTTATGCTGGGCGACCCTGTCTAATGTACATTTACATAAGTAAAAATATCTGTATATGTATTCCCAAACCTACTGTGTTTGTTTGCTGAAAAATATTTATGAGCTTTTCTTTGTTTGTAAGTCCAGACATTCATCTATCTTTCATGAATCAAGATATTTCCCTCTTTTGTTTGCTGCTCCAATTTGAATCGAATTTGTGCTTAAATTAATTTATTTAAGTGCTTAAAGAAATATAACCACGGAAATTGGTTTACAGATACTTGCAAATTTATTTAGGAGCTACCCCAAATAAACTTTTTTGATTTCTTAAGCTATGCATGTTCTCCCTGCTATGTACAGTACGTTTCACATATAGCAAACAATTGAATTTCTCAAAGTATTTCAGTTGAAAAGTTTTGAGGCATGACTACCATCGAAAAATGGATATTGGAGGTCTCACCAAGCAGCATGAGCACATTGAATTCACAATGCTGGCTTAAAGAGATGGAGGAATGAACTATCTGAAGATATATATTGGAACGATTTTTCGTCATCCCTTGTCAATTTTTATTTTGTTACAAACCGGTTTCGGCGATCCGCCATCTTCAGTGTATGAAATCGTTCCAATATACATCTAATATCCACCCTGTCGGAAAAAGAGAAAATCAAATCAACTCAACTATCTGAACCTAACGACCAGGATTGACAAATTCACAGATAAGTTTAACTACGACATGTATGTATAGGAAACCAACTGCCACGGATACCATAAAATATAGGAGGCATACAGGAGAGAACTTGACACAATATACAACAAAAAGGGCGTAAAAATTGGAAAATTTCTAACCGAAACGGATTATACAGGCCCACCTGCCTACACTAAGAAACCTCAAGGCCTCAATGTACTTGGGAACATTGAAATATACAAATTAAACAAATTTAACTAGAGTATAATAAACCAACAAACAACGACTACCTCTGACGAAATATTTGAACTGAAGTATATTGGAACGATTTTCCGCCATCCCTTGTCAAATTTGGTTTTGAGACAAACCGGTTTCGGCGTTGTGCCATCATCAGTGTCACTCTTTCGGAAAAACCACAAAACAAAATAAAACAAATATTTGAACCCTTAAAACTGATTTATAAAAACAAAAGCAATCTCACAATACAATATCAAAACAAGTAACAATGAACAAACGAACACACAAAATAAACCAAAACGCAAAAATCATTGACTTCTAATTAGCTCAACCTATCACTTAGCTGAGGAGCATCAAAATCAACTCTTATCGCAGGCAACCATTTAGACACCAGCGCACGCACACACATATTGACTTTACTTTTATTAACGGCATTCGCATATTATAAATACACGATAACGAATAGACAAAGATCAGAACGAAACTAAACACTGAGTATGGCGGAACGCCGCAACCTTTTTGACGCACATACAAGTTTGAAAAGGGATGACGACAGATCGTTCCAGTGCATCCTTATAAATTCAAAAAGGCTTCGACAATTTTTAAAAAAACCTTTGAAATATTTTTAGTTAGAAAATCGAGAGTACATCCTTCAAGTGTTTTGAAATTACCCTGAAGTGTTGAAGTTTTTTCTCTGTATCAGACATGCCTATCTACATATTTTTTTATGAGAAAAAATATGACGAATTTCGCAAACACTTCTTAAAGCTCGGCATAATTTTTAAAATATTTTAAAGTTGTACTTCGGTGTATCAGAATTTCATGGGCTACGAACACTTATTTCAATTTCTTTTATTATAACATATTATAAAATTGTAACAGGTCGATGTGTGTACACTGCAGATGTGCAAGAAAAATTGATAGGAGGGTTCATTGTTAAGCAAATAGAAGACAAATCAACAGTTTTTTGAAATCAAGCTTCAAATTTAAGGTATCCCCTATTTTTATAGTTCCATCGATATCGGAATTATTGACCAATATGTGGAACAGAGTGACACAAACTGTGCTAGTACAATAGGGATAGCAAAGGAAAGGTGCCATGAGTGCTAGCGATGTGATTAATTTTCATATCTGAAGTAGTTTGGGAGATAGATTGATTAAAACCGGACTCAGTTTGTTGTAAGTTCTTAGATCGAGCGCAGGGTCGAAGCGGTTTGTAGTCGTCAATAAAAAATAACACGCAAACAAATTTCAGATTTTGAGTTAGCTTTGAACTCACAGAGCTCAATTTCGGTTGCTCCCATACAAGTTATATGATTATGAGAAGTTGTGAACAGAAAATTAACGACGTGCGTGTATATATGGATGAGCTGATAGAAATTTACACCAAAAAATTGTCAGTGAAATTTTTTTTTTCCACTGTGAAGCACTGAGAAAATTTGATATTTAGAATTTATTCCTTAATACAAATGTGCAGTTGAACGAAAGGGGGGAAAAATACGTGAAATACAAAATAGTATAAATGACCATAAATTTGGTCCAAAAAATATTTTAAAGCAACACAGCTCGATTGTAAAGAGCCCGATACATACGAGTATATAGAAATGAGCGAAATTCGGTCTTAATAGTCCCAAAAATATGCGCAATATATCAATCGAGCGTTTTCAGTAATCTCAAAAGCTTTATAGTAATAGTCTTTTCAACAGCTTTTACTCAAGTCTTTTGAAGTCTACATTAGTTTGAAATATCAAAATATCTTAAAGAAATCTACACACCTATTTCGAAAACTAAATTAATAGCGATGGACTACAAATTGGAAGAAACACCACTATTTGAAAAGTGAATTAATAAATAATTCTTAGTTCGTGGCATCGCCCACATTTGCGTACTTGTAACCTATCCTCGCCTGAATACAACCGGCTTGGAACCGATCTCGTCAGAAAAACTATTTTAAAAAACTTGAATGAAAATTTAATTTTAAATAAATTTCGAAGTTGATGAACTGCTGTCAAGAAAACACATCTTGATCGTTAATTAGTCTCCAAAACAGTTTAAAAATATTTTTTTTTTTATTCACTAAACTACAAAAAAATCTCAGTGTAGACCATAGTGTTATAAACAAGGTGAAGTAAATAAAAAGAGACAGAAAACGTACGCTATCTGAAATGGTACTCTCTAACATTAACAATAGCAGAAATTTTGTTTTTGTATTTTAATCTAACGCGTAGAATAAACAGGTGATCAATAGCGAAAGGTGAAAGGGTTCACATCAATGGATAAGCCATTGACTGGTACTTTACTTCCATATACGACTCTTGAATGGTTTCCTGCCCCTCACTTTGGTATGGAAAATTTTACAATTAAAATATGTAGCTTTACAGAGGCTACTCGGCTGAAATCGATACAAATGGTTTCTTATTAAAACAATATCAAGAAAGGTCTGCAGAGGTGGTAGATCTTGTTCTGAGTCAATAATAATCTGTATTTAGATCCAATCTTTGGCGGAAACTAAAGAACATACCACCACAAATTGAATAAGAAGTTTCTCCATAAAAGTTTTTACACATGCCTGATTATTATTTATTGCTTTTTTTTTTGTTTTATAATTAGTTGGTTGTTTGCCGTATTGGTAGAAGACATTTTTGACTCACTTTTCACATCAGCTTTGTCATATATAAAGCGTCGTTTGAAAATTTTGTTTTAGTGAGGTACTGTTAAGCGCATCGTCAAAGATACAGGATAGGGCTACCATTTCCTTTGGTTGTATATGAATCGGAATCGTTGCACTGTTTAGGTGCTGTGAGATGAAAAATTCTTTTCTAAAGGTTTAGATACATTTTTTTGTAAACAAATTGACCTTATTAGCGATATCAACAATGAAAGTATTGATTTTCCGCGGGCCTTACTATAGTGATATGTCGGTTACTTTATTAGGTAAAAAACCCCTTAAAACCTTACAGAAACTTAAAGTTTTTTGATATCATTGAAGGATATCTCTAAAGATAAATTGCCCTTTTCGGTGAAAATATCTTTCAAGATAAAATCATATCTGAACTTTGCTTTCAAGAACTACCAAAGAAGCTATGACCGGAAATAGGACCGTTGATCTCGTATATTTAGTAAAGTAAATAATAAAGTAATAGTAGTAAAATAAAGCCAGAACAAAGAAGAATTTCGAACGAGACAACTGACAGCTTACTTCACCTTGTTGATTACACTGTGAGTGTAGACAATATTTTCGTACATATGATGTGATTTATGCTTTAATGTAAAAAAATTAGGAACAATTGTATTAAAGCTTTCAAGAAGTTAGAGAAGCTTTAATTGAGGAGGTTTTTGTAAACACTGATTTGGTCGCTTAATACACATGCATGAGATTAAAGACCTGAAACAATACGATTATGTTAACCACAAGCAACAACAACAACTTTTCTGGTGATGCCCGGTATCTAAATCTACCAAATAGGTACCAAAGATATTGAGAAGGTGATGTACTCCTATTAAAATCATTAATTTCCGGAATTATTTACAAATTGGTAATAACTCCTATATACCTCAGACATTGATTGTAATGTAATTAAAATATGTGAATCTGAAGGCCTAGAAAAGGCATTAGCTTTAAAGTTTGAAAGCATAGCACAGGTGAAAGCTAAAAATGATTTCATAAGCCTAGCAAAACAGATATCGATAATCTCCTCTAGTCCTATAAAGCACACATAAAAACATTTGGATCAAAAATCAAAACCTATTCACCTTAATCTATCTTATGAATTGAAATTATGCTGCCCACGTAAACCTAGATATGCCACCAATAGCACAAACGATTTCTGTAATGCACACTTCAGTTACTTGCTGAGGCAGAAAGAAGTGTGAGTGTTAATCGTATTTAAGTTCGATTTCTCAATATCTCATGTCAGTTTCAACACTTAAAATTCGTAGAAATTAGATCAAATAAAATCTCATCTTTCAATTTATATGCACCCCATCGTTTTGCATTTTGCATGACTTTTGAAGCGTATTCGATATAGATATGCTCCTCAAATATAAAGCTATGTATTTGTCAGGCTATGATTTCCTATTTCGGTGGCGTTTGCAGCTTTGTACTGGTAAGCAAACGCTTGACTTTTTACCTTTCTAATATTTACTATCTGCGTGAACGCTTAATTTGAGTTGAAAAACTGCTACAATAAATTTCAAAGTGTGCCAACTCAAAGTGGCGCAGGAAGGAATGTTCCACATGCAGAACTCGATGCATTTAAATAATTTTACATAATAAATGTGCAACGTGCTTATGTTTAGGCATTTATATATGAGCAATGCAAATTAGGGTGTTGGATATATTCTAAACTGGTTTGGATTTATGGGTTTTTTCTGTTTCTATACTTCGCCTTTTTTCCCTTTTTTTATATTTTGCTTTATTTTATTTTTTATTTATTTCATTTTATTTTGTTTTATTTTATTAAATTTTTTTGAAGTTCATTTCATTTTATTTTATTTCATTTTACTTTATTTTATTTTATTTTATTTTATTTTATTATATTATAATTAATATTATTTAATTTTTTTATATTTTATTTTATTATATTTTAATTTAATTTATTTTATTTAACTTTATTTTATTTAATTTTATTTTATTTTAGTTTATGTTATATCATTTTATTTTATTAGGTTAATATTATTCTATTTGGCTTTGTTTTATTTTTTATTTATTTTATTTTGTTTTATTTTTTTTTGTTCTATTTCAACTGGTCTTGAGCTCGTTAAACTTACAAAAAAACTATTTAATTTTATTTATTTAATTTTTTTTATTTATTTAATTTTATTAATTTTTTATTTTATTTTATGTTATTTTATTTTATTGTTTTTTATTTTACTTTATTTCAATTTATTTTATTTTATTTTATTTTTTTAAATAAAAAATTTTTTTTTTATTTGTTTTTTCTCATTGTATTTTATTTTATTATTTCTTACTGTATTTCATTTTATTTTATCTTATTTTATTTTATTTTATTTTGTTTTATTTTATATTATTTTATTTTGTTTTATTTTATTTTATCTTTTTTAATTTTGTTTGATTTTATTTTATTTTATATTATTTTATTTTATTTTTTTATTTTATTTTATTTTATTTTATTTTATTTTATTATATTTTGTTTTATTTTATTTTATTTTGTTTTATTTTATATTATTTTATTTTATTTTATTTTATTTTATTTTATCTTTTTTAATTTTGTTTGATTTTATTTTATTTTATAGTATTTTATTTTATTTTATTTTATTTTATTTTATTATATTTTATTTTATTTTATTTTATTTTATTTTATTTTATTTTATTTTATTTCGTTTTATTTTATTTTATTGATGTGCAAACATTTTTGGGCTCGGTAGGGGTTGTCCAGAAAACGAAGGCATCGCTGCTTGTAAGCATAGTTGTAAGAACCTGTGGGCTAGCAGGCTAATTCTTATGTCCCTGAAGATGGCTTCATTTTGAAGCCGAAATATCGGCGAAATAAATATGAAAATACATTTGCGAATATTGTATTTTAGTCAAGAAAGGCCTTGGGCTCATAAAAATACAACAAAATTATTTTATTTTATGTTATTTTATTTTACGAAACTAACTGAAGCAGCCTACTCCAACGTATAGTCAACGTTGAAATTTGTTTAACAATGCTGCACAAGCACAACTTGTTTACTTCAACTTATAAATAATGAAGCAGAGAAAACCAGCAATGGAAAACAAAAGTAACGCAGAAAAGTGAAGGTGCTTTCACTTGCTAGCGTGTATTAGTACTCCTACATCTGTTTCAGTTTGCAAATTATTTAAATGTATTTGTAACTCTTGCTGATTGTGCATGCAAAGTTAAGTGAAAGTTTGAAAGTATAAACATGCGATTGCTTGCCAAATTCCTTCTTTTATACTCTTCTAAATTGTGATGTTTTTTTTATCGACTGCGATGATATTAGAAAATAATCTTTTTAAAACTAGCTCTTTGGGTAACGGCAGTAGTTGTTTGAGAATTATATTTATTGAGTTTGATTTCTATATAGAGATGATCAGTTATGTAAAAGTAGGAATATTTCAAGCAAATATGTCTGAGAAAATTTTCATGAAGTCCGTTAGGTACCATGTCCACGTTTTTATGAAATATTTTCAAAATTATATAGGCGATTATTATGTTCAATTTTATATCAATTCTTTTTTACTTTCTTCTACTTCATACATAGGTATGGCTTTCGTGATGGGTAAAATAACTACCGCATTGTTGATTAAGCTCACAACTAAGTATATAACGTTCAGCAGTTGGACCACCTTACTTGTTTTTCGTTACCTTTCATCTTCCCCTTTCACCACTTTTATTCAAATTCACTGAATGATGTGCAAGCAAAAAATGATGAAAGATAAACAAAAGCAACGTAAAACACGGATATAAATTTATATGTTAACATGCATATGTAAATGTGGTTTCTAGACGTGTTTTGATAGAAAATTGCTGAACTGCGCCAAAGGTGTTATATGTTGGCCAGATAACGGTGCGAAAATCGGAGCAAGTAAAAAAAAATAATTACATGTTTTTCTTTTGTAAGAGAATTTATATGTAAAAATTGCATATTTCTGACTAAACACAACTTTGATCGTAATCATTATAAATAGTTTGTAGGTCAACTGAGGTGTGAAATAATATGAAATCAACTATTAAATTATATAATTTTTATATATTAACTAAAAAAGGATGTAAAATAAAATATTTAAAGTACAGCCTACAATTTTTTTTTAATATAAAATATATAAAAATGGATAGCAAGAGTTTGATACAAATATCACAATGCCATAATGTTACGTTGCAAGCAAATATAATCAAAATACAAATACAGTGGCGGACATAAGTGTACATACAGTCGTTTTCTGCGATTTTCACAAATGTTGGCCTTAATAAAATTATTTTAACAAAACTTGAGTAAAAAAATGTGTCAAGGTCTAATACAACAACTATAAATTTTGTTTTAAAAATGTACACAAAATTAGTTGAAACTCAAAGAAATTTTGTAAAAATTTTTGTTTTTTTTTTTCAGAATTTTTTGGAGTATGCAGTCTTAAGTGCGTAATAGATTTAATGGGCTACAAAAGTGCATACTCCGAAAAATTCTGAAAACAAAAAACTAAAATTTTTATAAAATTTCTTTGAATTTCCGCTAATTTTGTGTATATTTTTAAAACAAAATTTATAGTTGTTGTATTAGACCTTGACATATGCATTTACTCAAGCTTTGTTAAAATAATTTTATTAAGGCCAAAATTTGTGAAAATCGCAGAAAACGAGTGTATGTACACTTATGTGCGCTACTGTATATGCCTCGTTGCATTTGCAGGCTTTTATGCTTGACACCTTACCACCTCGCTTCTTGAGAAGGGGCACAGAAAGCGCTACCGTGCTTAGACCTTGCTAGGAAGCTGTTTTGTAAAGCCTTGTTAAGGAAAGCGCTTGACAACTTTTTTACTGGGAAGAATAGGCTTTCAGTCAAGTACTCCAAAGAATCCCTTCTCCCTAACATTATCGGGCCACTTCTAATTTAAGAGTTTTTCAGGAGTCCCGGGTATGTAGGGGATATGGGGGTCAGAAATGTGTATACTTAAAGAGTCTTTTATGACTTCCATGTGATGAAAATTACGAGCCGCATGCCACGAGTGCTTACCATACATATTTTTATGTTTTTTTTTTAAATATATTTGATGAAAAATTAATAGCCTTGTTGATTTATAAAAAATCTTCAAATATTTTTTTTAAATAAAAATTCTTGATTAACACATCGGCTGCTGAGTGGAAGAAAGCCCTGCTGTAAAATATTTTTTTGCAGAAAGATCTAAATCAACTTGAAAAACGTTCTATTTCAGAATTTTGTTCAACAAAACCCTATCTCAGTATTTGATTCAGAAACACTCGTAATGAGATAAGTTGTGCTTCCAAAATTCCTTCATTTTAAAAATGTATAAGTGAGTCATTTATGAGCCAAAAAATCGGAGTGGGTAGTTATGCAATAGTTACAAATAACTCAGAAAAGTTCTCTAAATGAGTATTTTTGGAGTTCAGTTAACGCAAAAAATGAGCTGTTGTCACATATGAACAATACTTATGCTCATATAAAACAATAAATTATACTCGTTTCGGTCGATCACCGCAAGAAGTGGAACCCATTCATTTTGGACTTCTAAATGCACATATAAAGAGTATAAACGTGCCGATTTAGCAGTCCTTACAGTCTGTCTTGTATGACAACGAATGCTTGTTTCTTTTTGAAACCACTTTGAAACTGAGAATCCTTTAACCCCTATTTATGTAGAAGCTCTGAACATCTACCAAGGCAAGAATATACGGGCTGTGTCGCGTATCTCGAAATTTTGGAGGTATTTCGAATTATTGTTTTTCTTTTTCTTGTTTAAATCGACCATGTCTAACACATTAGACTCCCTCACTTGGCTGAGCGTTACTTGATATTTCGTAAACAAATTTTAAAAAGTTTTTATACCTTTCATGAGCATAAAATGGTATTATCTTTGTTCCGATGTTTGTAAGTATGAGAAGAAGAAGAGATAGAGCCTTCAATAAGTATACCGAAATGATCAGGGCGATGAGCTGAGTTGATTTAACCATGTCCGTATGTCCGCCCGTTCGTCCGTCTATCTGTTTGAACGCAAAACTAGTCCCTCAGTTTTAGAGATATCTAGATGAGATTTGGTAGGTGGCCGCCATTTTGTAATATATTAATCATTTGTCGGAACCTCTAAGATCGAGCCAATACAACGCATAGCTCCCATGCAATCGATTGTTCCGATAAATGTGTTTTGGGCTATAACTATTGTAATTTAATAGCGAGGAACACAAACTTTAGCAGCTAGTAGTGAAAGTCATCGAGATTGGACCAATATATCGTATAGCCGCCATACAACACATTTTTCCGTTATACGAGGTTTAGGCTACGTATTTTTAAATTAACAGGGTAAGACCATTAACTTTTGCAGAGTTTGTACTTATGGTAAATAAAAATCGGACACTCAAAACCGTGATGCATATTCATTAAAGGTATACAGAAGGGTATACAGCTCTTTCCTTACTTGTTTTTACATGAGTTAATATATTTCAATTTGTATATTTACAAACTGATATATTTATTTGAAACTGTGACTCCACAGAAATTTCAAGTTTTAAAATTGAGTGCGTCCTTGAATATCTTTTTTAAACTTTCACCCTCATTATTTTAATTGATTAATGCTCCTTTACTAACATTCTCAAATTGATTTTTGTAGATTCTCATCTGTTGGTTTTGGAAATAATTCCTGTGGTTTGACTTAAAAAGCCTTACCTGATACACCTTTTTCTATTACTCGTTTGCGTTAAGGATCTTATGCAATTGAAACGTGCTCATAGTAAAATCATTAATCTTCCGTTCCGTACAAAGAAACTTTTAATATCCGTTTCAATGAGTCATTCAATCGAAAATCATTTTTAAATACTATGTATGAGAGATTTTTTATATTATCCTTCAACCCAACTGATTCACGTGTGTTTATATATTTTTAAATATACATACATACTTACACAAACTGGGGATACAATTATGTCAAGCTTTTCAAGGAAAACTTTGATGAAATACCAAGTTACAATGTCATCACCAATTCAACATCAATCATACAATCTAAGGCAGCGAAAGCGCTACGATTTTTGTTTGTCATTGGCACATAAATATATGGAAGCTTTAAGGAAAAAGGAAACTCATTTTATGAAATATTGCATAAAGTCACTTTTGATAAGAGATAAATTACACTTCCCTTTAATTTGACAACGTCATAATAGTCAAGCTGTAGGAGGAGATTTGATGTAAAGATAACATTTGAAGCTCGTGTGGTAGTTGTCAGCAATTTTTAGCCTTCCTTTATTTAAAAGCGGTAGGTATAACAATTTTTTATTTTAATTTTGCAATAGTTGAACCTGTTTTGTCAAAGCCTTCAAGGGCAAAAGTTGTTTCAGCATATACAATGTAAGACCAAGTATAATTATTTACGGAACAGATTTTATAAATTTTGATACCATATTTGCTTGACTTATATGGGACATAAGTTTTTACGCGTAGACGCCCTTGAGACATTTACTAGAGATTCATCGACGACGATTGTAACATCTGACATGTAGAGGAGACTGGGGAGAAGATATAAAAAGCCTAATTCTAAGTAATTATGAGCCATTTTAAATGAAAAATGATAAGAACCATGCTAAGAATACTGGTACTGAGAACATCTATTGCTATAAGCCATTTTTTAATATAATTTCATAATCTAATATAATTACATTATTTTTAATAAATAAACTAATTGTATACAATTGCAAGCTTGTATACATTTATTATTATAGTCATTTCATAAAATTTTTACACTTGCCCAAGTTTCCCCGAAGTGGGAGATATCTCGATGAAATATATTTAAAATGAAAGAAAAAATGATTAAAAAGAAAGTTCATAACTTTAAAAACAGTTAATTTAAACTTCTGGAAAAAATCCAAGTTTATGCATAAGACTTTAGTACATCCATTTCGACTATTGTTTGCTGCAGTATTGTAGCATGTACGATATGTTACTAAATGATTTTGTACTTGTGAATGATACTTTGTAGTGACAGTTATATCAATTGTTAAATTTCGTCAACATACTTTCATTTACATTTTTCGTATATCTATGTACATTATAATATATGCATGTCTATGTGTTTCCTGTCTGAATGAGAGTTGATATTGAAAAAATACTTTTCATGTAAACTTTTACATTTCATTCTGTTTTGTTATTTATGTATGTATTTATATATATTTATGACTTGCTGTATTTTGAAGTTACTGAAAAAGCTTTTCTGAAATGTAGAAATATGTTATTTGAATTTGTTCATATTAAAAATATCATTGAAATGAACGGACGTGTTATTGAAAATTGCGGCATCCTACAGTATATACTTCTATCAAATTTTATGTTAGTTTAACTGAAATCCTGCTCAAGAAGTATCCCCAATCTCCCCTAAAAAGATCGAAATTTCGTATCAATTAGAGATTCAATTTTGTAAAAAAAAAATTTGTATTTTGAGGCTGAATATCATCGAAACGCCAGCTACGTAAAATCGATGAGAATCTACGACATCGATATACTTTAGAACAATGGATTATAGTATACTGCGTACATATTCCAATAATGTTGGATAATGGATGGCTTTATGTCAATATCCATCAATAAAATAATTGCAAACAAATCTGCCCAGCGCTGCATTCGACCATATTTCATTGACCACGTGTTTTTTGAAAAAATAGCAAAAATTATCTGTTTTGTTTACCTGAAGTTATTGTTGTTGTTGTTGTTGTGGGAATGACAAAAACACGCCCCGAAGGTTTTGGGGAGTGTTGTCGAATTAACAGTCCTTGGGCGGATTTAAACCCGCTACGCTCCGGTATTCCCTTGCGGTACTGCGCGACTGTCGTGGAAGCGATTTATGACCAGTGAAACCTTCTAGGTCATGTCACCTCTCCTTCCGCAAGGAAGGATAAAATGGGTAATGAGAGGTGAGAGGCATTATATCCGTAGACCAACCATCGAGTTGTGTGTGTATTAGTCGCCTCTTACGACCGCTATGCCTACCTCGAGCATATTCTAAACCCCTAACCCGCAGGGGCGGTAAATATTCTTCACCACCTTTACTAAAATCCCAATCACTAACGCTGTCCAGAATGTTACGAATTTCTCCCGCGGCATATTTAGAGCCAGATGCCATTTTGTTTATATTTATTGAACAAAAAACCTGAACTAAACTATTACTAAATTATGACTAAATTGCTTGTACTTTCAGAACGACAGATATATACCATGGCAAAGGTTTCTAAGTGAGCTTCTCACGTAACAGTGCTTTTCCAAGCTACCAGATCGATCATTATCTTACTAGTATTATAAATGCGTAAGCCTAATCGATCTCAACGAAAGTTTGTACACTTATTCTCAAGAGCATGGAATAGGTAACAGATTCATGCTATTTCAGAAAAGTGGACCAGAGACGACCTATTCAAAAAAATCTTATTTATGATGCGATTTGCTTGAAAGTCGGTACCTTGGTAGACCTTTGCTTTTGTTAAAATTTAGAATACTTTTTTTCCGGGAAGTGGACTGATTTGCCGTCGTAGGTAACAGATGTTGATGGTCGTATAACGTTCGAGGATCGGTTTTGCAATATTATAACCTCAGAAGAGAGTCTCATAAAAGAAATCTTTACTAATTTGCAACAAAGTCTTAAAAAAGAGGATTGGCTCAATGAACGGATAATTTTAGCTCCCAAAAACTAAACTGTGGGAAATATTAATAATATAAATAAAAAACTAGTACACCAAGTACCCCGTGAGTCAACTACCTATATGTCTTTTGACACCGTAATGAGCAATGATGAAGCAACGACATATCCCATTGAATTTTTAAACTCTTTAGAGCTATCAGAGGTACCTTCCCACAAATTTGAATTAAAAGTGGGGGTACCAGTTATACCAATGCGTAACTTGGACGCACCAAGATTGTGCAATGGCACAAGATTGCAATTTACAGCGCTAAAACAAAACATTTTACAAGCCACCATTATTACTGAAGGAGCCAAGAGAGAATCGGTATTAACCCCAAGAATAGCATGCCATTCCTGTTTAAACGTTTACATTTTCCCGTAAAAGTCGTATTTTCGATACCCATAAATAAGAAACAAGGTCAAACACTCAAAGTGTCAGAAATGCATCTAGGATCCCCTTGCTTTTCACACGGACAAATGTATGTTGGATGCGGAAAACAATAGGTCATATAATGTTGTTTACAGAGATGTATTGCGCTAAAAATTAATATTAAAAAATGTTAAATCAAATTCTATGTTATATATGTTACCCTGAATATTTATTTGGCAGATACGTAAAAATTGTTCCAGAAGAACTCTTGTTATTGTGCTTATTATCTTCATGCGAGCCGCTGGTAAAAGCTAGTTGATAGTAAGCAAATAGACTAACAGCCAATTTTACTTCTCTTAGAAGTCTCGACGTAAAAAATCCTTCACCTCATAAGCTCTGATTAGGTTTTAATCGGTTCGATATCGTTAGACCTATATATCATTGCTATCGAAATGATAATTCATAAAATGTACAGCGTGAAAATTCCCTCAAGTACGCCCATGATTCACATATGACCAATTTTCTTTTTTTTTTTCTTTTTCATAATATATTTTTTTCTAATATATTTTAAAAGCTCATACCTGCAAATATTGTTTTACCATAAAAATGAATCTTGCAAAAAATTATTTAGCGTGGAACGCTTCGGCAGGGACAGGGAACCAGTTAAAAATGTACAGGCCGTGAAACCAATATTCCTTTTGAATTCTTATTATACAAAATAAACATAATCGACGAGCACAGCCGACGTGTCAAAATGGGACACATAAAAACGAAAAAATCCATCAGATGAAAAATGCAGATGGCGGTACTTGCGCAATTTTGTGGCAAAAATGAATAGAACAATTTTTCAGCTGCCAAAAAAAAGCGTTCTGATAGCCTAATGGTTAACAAAGAGTGCCATAATTTCTACTAAATCCTTTTTGCGATTGCCAAATATATGCCTTATCAAGTATACAAAAGCTGCGTGCTTAGAATTTCGAATATCCCTCAAAAGGTAGTTAGGTATCAAATACCAATTTTTTAAGGGATTTTGAACCAACTTTTGAAAAAGGGGTTTCAGACCCCTAACTAAGAGGGTTTGGCATATTCGAAACTCTGAATATGCATGCAGTTTTTGAAAAAAAAATAAAAATCCCCTATTTATCCGAACCCTGCCTAATTCTGATACGATTAGATATTTCCGAAATTACCAAAATTCTACTCTACTACAATTTTTTACTTGAAAAATCTCTTCGACAAACCACTTTCATATAAAATATCCAACAAAATTATTTCGGAAAACGTTTTTGTATTCTCTAGGTGATTTTGCACACAGTTTCACTACGGCAAAGTGTGCGACACAGGACCCGGCTTTCACAAAAAGTTTTCTTGGCGTTACTTTTACTTTCGTTATGGTAGGCAAGCACATGACAGCCTAATGATAATTAAAATGAAATCTTTTTTTCGATTTTACTGATACTGGTACCATACTCTTGGTATTTTAGTGACATTGGTACTAAGATGAAAGCAAGTAATTAAACAAGTAAAAACAAATTTTTGTTAGATCATACTTTCAATTAAAAGGAAAATCTATTTTTAGATTTTTGTAACTTTTTGTTCACAGACAATGAAGCATGTGTAGTGCTCCACCCTTTTGTTGTGTGCTAAATAATTCACTGAGTAAATACTTGTGGGAGTTGTGTAGGCGAAAGAACAAAATTGACATCTGAGCCGAGGATAATAGGAGTAATGAGCGATGTTAAACCATTCTCTATACAGCGACACACATAAATAAAGACGCTTTGCAAATACAAAAACACCATAAATTTGGCTCTTAGCGAATTCGGCACCTGAGTACTTTGCACCTTAATCCTTGACAATTTATTACTTATTTATGTCGTACAAAAGTTTTAAATACACATCACATAAATTTGTTTGTATAAGCTTAACTGAAATAAATAAAGAAGTCATTTTTGTGTGTTACTCAGGAGATAGGAGTTATGTGCCTTCCGTGACAAATTAATGCGATTAAGTGTATTCATTTCCCATTTGCTGATAAAAAGTTTTGCTGAAAAATTGGTGATTTTAGCAGAATTTGGAAAGTTAAAGAAAATGATCACAAATCAATTTGAGATAAAGAAATTTATATATAAAATATGCTGGTGTTGGGGGTTCCTTCAAGCACTGGTTGAAGTTGCAATATTTAAAATTTTTTTCTGTTAAAACTTGATTTAGCGTGGCATGCGTATGAAAAAAGCAGAAAATTGAAAGAACTGGACAAACAATTTTTTATTTTTTTTTTTCAAAAGTATATGGATACTATGAAAATTATAACTGTTTTTATTTTTTAATAGTTTTGAATTAATTATGAAAAGTTTTAATCTTGTTTTGATTTTTTTAATAATTTTTTATTAATTATCAAAAGTTTAAATTTTTTTTTTATTTTGGTTTTTAACTATATTGATATTATGAAAATTAGTACTGTTTTTATTTTTTAATAGTTTTGAATTAATTATCAAAAGTCTTAATCTTGTTTTTTTTTTTTTAAATTATATTGATATTATCAAAATTATTACTGTTTTTATTTTTTAATAGTTTTGAATTAATTATCAAAGGTTTTAATCTTGTTTTTTATTTTTTTAATTATATTGATATTATGAAAACTATCACTGCTTTATTTCTTAAAAATTTTTATAAATTTTTTTAATATACAATAATATAAAGATAATGTTTTTTTTTAAATATGTTGTTGCAATGAAAATTTATACTGTTTTTATTTTTAAATAATTAATTATCAAAAGTTTTAATTTTGTTTTTTTTTTAATATATTGATATGAAAATTGTTGCTGTTTTTATTTTTTAATACTTTCTTATTAATTATAAGAAGTTTTTATTTTTTTAATTATATTGATATTATGTTTTTTCTGTTTTTATTTTTAAATAATTTTTTATTAATTAACAGAAGTTTTATTTTTCTATATTTTTTTCAACTATATTGATACTATGGAAATTATTACTGTTTTTATTTTTTTAATGATTTTTTATTAATTATCAAAAGTTAAAATTTTGTTTTTTTGTTTTTTTAACCATATTGATATTATGAAAATTATTATTATTTTTATTTTTTAATAACTTTTTACTAACTATCAACATTTTTGTTTAATTACATTGATATCATGAACATTTTTGCTGTTTTTATTTGTTAATAGTTTTTAATTTATTATCAAGAGTTTTTTTTTTTAAACTATATTGATATTATAAAAATTTTTACTGTTTTAATTTTTTAACTAGCAAGTACCCGGCTTACTTCGTTACGCCGCAAAAATTAAATATACCGATGTTTAGCTTTGAGTAGAGTGTAAAAATGGGTTACACATTCATATTTTGTGCTTGTTTTTTGCAAGGAATGTAATATACCACAATCCTTTAGATGAAATGCAAACACTTTAAAATTAAACAACGTTATAAACAATTAATTTATTAACAACAAAAAACTCAAAGTTATAATAATTCAAACAACGTTAGGTACCTACATTAGTAAAATGGATTGTGAAACGCAAAAATTAGTTCATAAAATAAGGTACATCTTGTTCATTAATTAAAAAGTTCCGTGAACACAACATTCTTTGTTTTGTTGCCATTTCCAGGTATAAGAAAACTCTGGGTTTGTGGTGAACCACTTCGCGACAGAGCGACATATATTTGACCGTGAGAAAACACCTCGTTGCGAGGGTCTACCCCAACATAGCTAACTGTTTGCCCTTGGGACTTGTTAATTGTAATTGCAAAACATATTCTCAGAGGAAGTAGGTGTGTTTTTTTCTACAGAATGCGCCGCTTCGATTTTCAATATTTGTCGACGTAAAAATCAAAGCCAAAAGAATTTTGTTTGCCAAAAACAATAAAGAATGCGAGTTAATAGGAATTAAGAAGCATAAGGTAAAAGAGACTTTGGTTTTACCGTACGTACTTCCATATGTATGTACCATTATTGTACGTGAGGTTATTGCGCAGCAAAAGAATGGAAAGAGCGCGCTCATTGCATTCTTAAAATATATACATATATGTGCTTGTTATTATAATTTGGGGAATCACCAAAAATGCTCTTTATATTGCTTCTCTTTTGTCGAAGGCTTATACAGCTCTTAGTCAAAATACATTTTCTCTACGTTGAGTTCATACACACCCACACACACATTTTTGTTCCGCTGTAGCTTGAGTTTGATCTATGAAAATTCTTATGCTTGCATTGTTTGAAGCTCTTATAAATTTCATCCTAGAAATAAGGGGCTTTAAGTTTTGAAAATGGAAAAATGGTTTATTTTTGGGAAAACTTGCTTCTTAAAAAAATTTCATAAAAATTGGGCCATGACTTTTCGAGATTAGCCGTTACAAATATTTTCATATAAGCAATTTTATATAATTAGTATAGAGAACTTTTTATTAATTATCAAAAGCTTTTATTTGAATAAAAATGAAAATAAATTTTTTGAAATTTGCTAGACATCCTCATCAGAGAAATTTTTACATGCTCCATTAACCAATAGGCTATTAGAACGATGGATTTTTGTCAGCTATATTCCTACTTCTATTAATTTTTGCCACAACATTGCGCAAGCAGCGACATCTATGGGCATAATCATAGCTGATGTTGGATTTCTTTTTATGTGCCCACTTTTGACACTCTGAAGGTAATAAGGTATAAGTAGCGAGGCTGGGCGATTAAATTTGCTATAATGTTTACTGAAATCTAAATGCTAACAATGAAAACCTTCGTGATGGTATGTGGTCAAGAAAATCAGATGAAACTGTTTTGATTTCCTTCCAATTTTAATTTCACACTGAATAGAATACCAAGCATTTCCCTACGGCTCTCCAGAGAAGTTAGATCTATAATTCCTGATCGATTACTGTAGGAGAAGAATTTCTTTTAGAAATCATGGGTTCATTCGTCAGATCACGGAACGACCAATTTATGTTTATAACAGCCGTTTCAAAACTATTAATGCATATTTCATCGTAAGATTTTATATCGTAAGATTCTGTAAAGGGTTTCTAGTGAAAGTATCACATTAATTTAGGTTGTATCTAACAGAGTTGGCATTGCACCATTCAAATAAGCTATCTAAATCGCTTAGAAAGAGCTGTATACCGCTGTGGAATACTTGCTTGTACGAAGAAAGCTTTAACTCAAATTATGGTAATCAACAAGATCTCTATAAGTAATACCTTTTTAAAATCAGATATACATCTTATTGTATTATGTTTAGTTTAAACGGAACTCATGTATCTTCTATTCATTCTAATGTCGTTAAGAACTTTAATAATTTTTCTTTGCATTCCAAGTACTAGGAAGATACATTAGCAAAAATAAATCACTAAATGTGTAAGTATTGGTCTTATATTATAGCAAAAAAAACCATCTATAATCATTAGAAGCATTCTCACATTACATACAATGCTTTATTTATTCATTAAGTAATCCTGTACACACCATACGTCCATACACCAATAGCCTAGCTTAAGTTAAAGCAGCTTTGTATTACATATAACTCGAAGTCCTAATTGAATTTCTTTGTTGAACCAAAAAACTAAAATTAACACACAGTAAACTTAAGTATCTAAATCTGTGATACTTGTCTTATCAAATTTGTGGCTAAACAAAGTAGCTATAAAAAGTAGTTTTATATGTCAGTAATGTTTGATGTAAAAAAAGCCGTTCAAATGTACTACATGGCGTATACGTAACATTTAGATCATAGACTGATGTGAAGCCATTGCTAATGCATACTCATTAACTCATTAATTATAGTTCAATTAGTTGGCACTTAACGACATCACAATAAAAGTGAAAGCGTGACGAATAGCGAAACATACATACAGTTAGACAAATTCTATTATAGTAATAGTGCAAACGCACTTAAACATTTGTATGAATAGAAGATGAAATCTCGGCACCAGAAATGCTTTGAAAAAAGTAATAAAAAAAATGTTTGCGCGTACGCTTTCAAAAATCTGTGAGGGTCATAAAAAGCCATAATTGTGCGTTATATAAAATACGAGAATATGCATATGCTGCCAGTTTTATGTTGTATATCTACACGCCTAAAAATTTTAATCTAAATTAAACCAGAAATGTCTTAACAATTAAAAAACATAATAAACATTTGTAACAGTTGGCAGGATTCGAACCGACGCTTCCTGCATCAGAGTCATCTGCTCTACCCACTGAGCTACGGCACATACAAACTTGTATTGACAAATATTCAATGACTTGAAAAAGCTTTCAGAAATAAATGAAAAGAAATTTAAAAAATTGTAAACGTTTTTTTTTCAATTCAGTTTTATTTCTAATTCGCACTAAATTCATAATTGATGTAGGTATTTGGAATCTATTACAAAACGTTTGACGTCGTTTGCTTAGACCGACGAATGGTTTAAAATTTAGGCTCAAGTTTTTAGCCGTGTAATAGGGATGTTAAACCATGTTTTTTGGTGCCGCAGATACCGGTATATCTTTTTTACATTCTCGGGATTTTCGCGCTTGGAAATATCTTACTAAAAAACAAGTAAGGAAAGCACTATGTCGGCTATGTCGAACGCTTTACACTAATAGTTTTTTAACACATACTTCTACTCCTTTCAGCCTAAACTGTTGGACCATGCAAATACCCAAAATCTGAAACTAATCCCGAAATCCCACTATTATTAAATCAGAAACCGAAAACCCGTTATTATAAAAATCCAAAAAATTGCCATCTCTAATACTTACACATCCACATCCCGACTCTTATTGCAGTGTGCCTTCAGCTATATGAATATAATTTTAAACTAAATTTTTTAAATATTAATAACTTTAACTACTACATTTTACCTACTATTTACCTTTGACAAGAATGCCTGCAAAGGTTTTCGCATATTTCATGTTTCAATTAATTTGCTGCTGTGGCTCAGTGGTCAGCCAAATTAAGGTCGCTGGCCATAATATCCCTTTTTTTCTGTTTTGCTCATATACTTTATTTATAATTAAAACATAATAGCTTTTACACCATAACCAATTTTCCTTTTCTGTACTCATTTATTATATTATAAATGGCTTGTTAATTTGCTTGTAAAGTAATTTGATTTTTACTGCTTTGATATCGCAACCGAAAATAATGGCCGAAAGTTAATTACTTAAAACTTGAATGCCCATTGTTGGTATTAGTTGGGTAGCTTAAAGTTTGACATTAAGAGGTTTTGTGAACATTTTGCGGCATATGTTCTATTACCGGAAGACATAAAGCCCGGCCTCTTTACAAATTCTCTATTACTAAAACGTAATACTTTGGTGGTTAAATGGGTGTTTCTGATATTGTAAATAAGTCTAAATGGAAACACTAAATCTGTTAAACAATTTTTTCTTTAAACGTTGATCTATGAAATAGCCATTAGTTATTATGAAAAAAATCGCCAAACTTCTATTTAGCAACGTTTCAAAAAGACAAAGAGAAGCAAAATCTAAACATATATCTAAATTACTTAAGTGAAAATAATCGGCGAAGCGTGAGAGTCAGACATTATATTATATTTCTAACATACTCAATAGAAATATATTTTTGCAGCTTTTGGTTTCAAACACTAACAAAGAGCCTAAAGTATGAAAACATTATTTTGATTTTAACGAATAAAATATTCGAGTTCTTAAAGGGGGGGGGGGGGAAAAACTAATAGAGCATAAACCAAAGCCACTGAAGCCTTTAAATTCTGTGTGATTGAGAGCTTTAGATAAAGTTTCAAATAATGGATTCACAATCTATTTTAGAGCGCAAAGTCTCGAAATTATCTCGAAAAAGTCCCTAAACCAATTCCAATATGATCCCGAAAAAGTATTGAAAATAGTCCCGAATTTAATCGTGTAATTATTCCGAAATGATACTCAAAAAAAAAAAACCTGAAATGATGCCAAAAAGTCCCCTAAGAGTCAAGATCCCGGAAAAACTATCGAAATGCTTCCCAAAACCGTTCCTTAAATAATACCAAAAAAATCCAGAAAATGTATCCCAAAATAGTCCCGAAATGGTGCCGAAAGCAGCCCTGAAATAGTTCCCAAAGAGTAGCGAAATAATCCAGAAATAGTGCCGAAATTCTCCTAAAAAACACCCACACATCATTTCAAAAATTTCCCGAAGTAATGCAGAAAATAAAGATATGATCCCGAAAAAGTCACAAAAATGATCCCGAAAACAATCACATAATGTTCCCAAAATAACACCGCAAAAAAACCTGAAATTAACCCAAAAAATTCCCGAAAAATTCAAGAAAACAATACCGAGACTATCCCGAGATAGTCCCGAAATGCTCCCAAATAACGTTTCTTAAACTATACTGAATGACTTCGGAAAATTATTCCAAAATAGTCCCAAAATGGGCCCGAAAGCAGCCCTGAAATAGTCCTCAAAGAGTAGCAAAATAATCCTAAAACAGTCCCGAAATGTTCCAGAAAAACAGCCAGAAATGATCCCGAAAGGTATAAAAAAAAAGTTACGAAAACCATTACAAAATTATTCAAACCCTTCCTAATTCTGCTGCAGTTAGCTATTTCCTAATTCTATATTACCTAAATTATTTCCGTTGTATCAATAAAAATGTCGATGTACTCTAAAAAATTTTAAATTTCGGTCTCAATGAAAACTTTGTATCGCCGCCTAAGAAGTTAGTTTAAGAAAGAGGCTTCCTGGTATAAGGATCTTTAAAGTTTTTTTCATATCCAAGAAAATAAGGCCATATATATATTTATATATATATATATATACATTGTAACAATATACTAAGCTACCTGTTGAAGTTTTCTTTCTTTTCTTAACAAAACCCTGAATCGTTTAAAGTTTAGGTATCTCTTTAAACCCTAAAACCTTCTATTATTCACCAACTTAGCTTGAGTTCTGGTGCTAACGGAATCCTGTTTAGTTTCCCAGTTCATAAAGCAAAAATCAGCAATACGACCAATGAGTAAAAGAGTGAAATTTTACTGCGCAGCTGCATAAGTTCGTTATATTTTATAGAACATATTGAGTGATGTACATACATTGAGTTACGTCACAAAGATTAACACTCAGATATATTTACCACAAGAATAAAAAAACTAAAAGCAAGTTCAATGACTGCTGCTCAAAAGACTTTAAATATTTTCCACCGATGGAATTTTCTTTCCAATTGGGGCATAGAGTAATATAGTGGCTACTAGACATAACTTGGTACAATTTTCTAACTTAGAAGAATATAGAATAAACTCGTTAGTCCCTTAGCAGATTATTTGTAGAGATGCGTAGCAATATTAATGCATTTACTAATTTATTTGAAAATTATATTGTTAAAATTTCACTCTATAAATATTCTTATTTCCTGTTGTGGCACAAATACTTATGTTATTTTGATGGGTTTAAACGGAGAAATCGGACCAGTGCAGAGGATTGGCTGCTTCGCTCTAGCAAACATTTTAACTCTAACGCACTAATTCTAGTGTGGTAACAACAATCGTTTTACCGTTTTGGTATTCTGCCGGCTTAATTTGCAGTTCAATTTCGTAACCACCAAAATAGGTGGTTACGTCGCGTAAACGCGAAAGATTGCACGAATTGTAAATATTTTTGTGGACAGAAAATACCGCAGCAAATTTAATAAACAATATAAGCACTTTTTACACGAAGTTTCGTTCGCGTTTGCATCTTATTCTCTATTGCGCATTGTTGATTTTCGGCAGCGTTGCCATATACGCTAGAATCGCGGTTACATGAACGGCATTGCCAACGGTTACGATTTTCGGTTAGATAATCTTCAGGGTACAAAATTACCAGTTACGCACAGAATTTACCCGTAATTCTATAAATAGCAAAACAGTAACAATTTCTCTGAGGACTTATGATTTGCTTGACCTGAAGGAATATGGAAAAAAATTGCTACTGAATAAGGCGTCGCTGCTGAATTAGTACTAACTTTCACTGTGCGTTGTTAGATTTTCGAAGCTGCGTTGATTAAGTTTTTGAAACATTTTGGAATTAAATTTTTTCTTTTAACAGATGACAAGAGTTTTGTTTCTAATTGCGCCATGCCATCAAAACTGAGGGATTCCGTTTCTAACTGAAATCAACGCATTTTTATTGCACCATTTGTTGTGAAAGTAGGCCGATTTACGACAACAGCCACTATGGACTCATCAGACAGTGATTACTTTTTATTTTGTTTTAATTAAATAGGTTTTTTTTATTTATTTTAATACAACTTTGTATTGTGTTTATTTTTTTTAAATATTTACTTTGTTCAATTTTCTTTTAAAAAGAAGTATTTTCGTAACCCTTGAGCGTGTCTTCGATCTTTTCCCGGTTTGTTATAAGAAATCATAATTCACCTTGCTTCGTTTAAATTTCGTAGTGTTTTTTTTGGAACGTAACCACTACTCAAGGTGAGGTATTGGTGTACAATTAAATTAATCAGAACACATCAAACACGAAAAATCAAATTTCGAAAAAGTTAATAAATGTGCCTACTTAAAAATTTATAGGTTATGGATATGGCGAAAAAACAAAAATTGGTTGGCTATGGTACTATTAATTGTTTACATTGATTTCCAAAATTTTTTATCTATCAGCGGTTTTATATGAGTATGGATCGCTATGTCACGATTAATTGAACTCTTAAATATTCGTTACCATAGTAACTAAAGAACTATGTCTGTCTCTATTTCTCTTTTGTATTTGCATTGTATTATATAATTTTCCAGGATTGCTATCGAATAGCTTTGCTATGCCCCAAAGTATATACTCGTACATATATAGAATTTCCGAAGATCGCCAAATGATTTTGTGGTAATAGTTTTACTTTAGTTTTAAAATAATTTGAATTAATTGGACATTTTTATAAAAACCAAAAAATTAACGCGCTGTATTATCTCTACATATAATAAAAATTTAAAAGGTCGCTGGCAGCACATTGCAGATATTTTAAAAAAATCGATAGGAGGGAGCATTATTAAGACAATAGAAGACAAATCAACAGTTTTTAGAATTTTTGTTTGTCCGTATGTCTGTATGTTTGGTCGCACATCACCTAAGAACTGCTGAATAGAATTGAATGGAACTTTTACCATTGCATTACTAGACATTTAGTTAAAATTTAAGATATCATTTGTACCGATAGCTCTACCAGTTTCGGAGATATCGAAGAATATGTGGACCAAGGTGACCCAAAACGTGTTAGTACAATATGGGTATCAAACGAAAGGTGACAATCAGTGCTGCAATAAGCGATGTAATTAAGTTCCATACTTTTGATATGGGATATAATGATGAAAATCTCACTCAGTCTGTTATTAGTTTACAATAAATAAACCAGTAAACAGCAAATTTTTTAACTCTTCAATATTAGGTTTTGAAACTTTTGCATACTTTTTTTTTGTCATTCTAAAAAACAATATATATATGATTTAAAAGAAATATTTTTCAACAATCGACTGTGGATATAGTAATAAACATAATAGTCTGCTTTACTTATTTTCAAAAAATCGTTAAAATAGAAATAAGAGCACCCTAATATGAAGCCAGCAGTAAAGTATACTTCCATTCATTGTAAATAAACAACTTTGCATTCTTTAATTAATCGTAAGCAGCATAGAAAACTTTTTCTGTGTCTCATACAGCATTTGAGATAACTAACGTCCATTGTGCAATCACATAAAGTCAACCGAGTAGAGTTTCACAGCCGCGGCTCGAATCTCACGATTCTAGCAGGAATTGCATATCTCTGAACAAAACAAATCAAAGAGCAGCAAAAAGTTTTCTATCGACCTTCGCAGTGATTATTTCTACTTATTTCTGGGAAATATTTGCATAAAACTAATAAATCTCATTGCCTTCCTATAAATTTAATATGCAAGATTGCAGGTAGGTGTGCGATATTATTTGTGTTGTGGGGTTCAAGTTTTTGGATTAGAACGATATTTCGTTGCTGTTAAGCTCACTGAGCTTATTAGATTAAAATTAAATTCGCAATCAAATCGGTTTGGGAATTGAAAAATATTATTTCCTGTAAGCCGTCTATTCGTAGTTTGCTGCAGCAAACGAAACTTTTCCACGAATTGACCATATGGTGCGTAAACGCGAACAATGCAAGTTACGCAAAGAGAAGAGTTTGTTTATTACATACAAAAGTTTACAAAGTTTATCTATAAGCCTAAGTATACTATAATAGTTTTAGTTGTATTAATTTCAAAGTTGTTGGGATCTTTGTGAACTAAAAGTAAATGGATAAATTCTACGGTCGTGTACCTACAGTGTTTTGGGAGTTGTAAAATTTAAACGTCTTCTGAGAAGAGGAAGAAACGCAGCAGAAAGAATTCAAGTTTGGATACTTTTTGGGTTAACTAAGTAGCTTCAGTTAAGCTAATACACAGTAATTAGGACTAGTAAAAATTGTGCTTTGATAAGTTGAGGTTTGTTGAGTTAGCGTCAGTTGAGTTAAGTTAAGTTAATATAAGCTATCTTTAGCCGATGTTTTCACAGCAAAGTTACGCGTAAAAAAATTTAACATATGCATGAGTATGAGGTTGTTGATAGTGGTTCTATGTACGTCTGAGATGTAAGTTAGATTTGGTTTGGTATGCGTGTACAGAAATTCGTACTTCACTGTTTTCTGATATATCTTCGGTGACACTGCAAAACCGCGTAAGCTACATTTGCATCAAAAACTTTCATAGGCCCTTGCCATTAAGATCTATTCATTTATTCTCAAGAAAGATACCTCTTTGCTTGAAAAATAATTAAAATAATCGATCCTGATCTGAACTAATTATTAGTCTCTAAATTAAGAAACTTGTAGTTGAAAAACAGCCAAACTAAGATGTCACTTACGCGGTTTTGCATTTGTGTGTTACGCTGTTTACGCCTATGTGTATGCGTGCGTATACAAGTGCTATGCTGGCGCTGATTAAGCCTACATTGCTGTTGTCTACACTATATTTTTCGGTAATCGTGCGTAAACACTATGAATGCTCTCAAACGGCAAATATACTTTGAAACCCCTAAAATGTATTTATGACAAATCTACGCAGTCTTCACACGAAAAAATTGCGATAAAATAATATAGTTAAAATAAAATAAAATAAAATAAATTAAATTAAGAAAAGGAAATAAAATAAAAAAAAAAGAAAAAAAAAGAATAAATAAATAAAAAAAAACAAAATAAAATAAAATAAAATAAAATAAAATAAAATAAAATAAAATAAATTAAATTAAGAAAAGGGAATAAAATAAAAAAAGAAAAAAAAATAAAATAAAATAAAATAAAATTAAATTAAATTAAATTAAATTAAATTAAATTAAATTAAATTAAATTAAATTAAATTAAATTAAATTAAATTAAATTAAATTAAATTAAATTAAATTAAATTAAATTAAATTAAATTAAATTAAATTAAATTAAATTAAATTAAATTAAATTAAATTAAATTAAATTAAATAAAATGAAATAAAATAAAATAACATAAAATAAAATAAAAGAAAATAAAATAAAATAAAATAAAATAAAATATAATGAAATAAAATAAAATAAATAAAAAAAAATTAAATAAAATAAAATAAAATATAATAAAATTAAAAAAATAAACTAAATTAAAAAAAATTAAATTAAATTACATAAAATAAAATAAATTTAATAAAAAAAAAAAATTAGATAAAATGAAGTAAAAAAAAAAAATAAAATTAAAAAAAATTAACCAAAATAAAATAAAATAAAATAAAATAAAATAAAATAATATTAAATTAAATTAAATTAAATTAAATTATATAAAATTAAATTAAATTAAATTAATATAAATTAAATAAAATGAAATTAAATTAAATTAAATTAAATTGAATTAAATTAAATTAAATTAAATTAAATTAAATTAAATTAAATTAAATTAAATTAAATTAAATTAAATTAAATTAAATTAAATTAAATTAAATTAAACTAAATTAAATTAAATTAAATTAAATTAAATTAAATTAAATTAAATTAAACTAAATTAAATTAAATTAAATTAAATTAAATTAAATTAAATTAAATTAAATTAAATTAAATTAAATTAAATTAAATTAAATTAAATTAAATTAAATTAAATTAAATTAAATTAAATTAAATTAAATTAAATTAAATTAAATTAAATTAAATTAAATTAAATTAAATTAAATTAAATTAAATTAAACTAAATTAAATTAAATTAAATTAAATTAAATTAAATTAAATTAAATTAAATTAAATTAAATTAAATTAAATTAAATTAAATTAAATTAAATTAAATTAAATTAAATTAAATTAAATTAAATTAAATGCAAGCGCATAGATAACCACGGGAATCAATAACGGCGACTGCACATCGTGCTGAGATAGCGGCTTGAAGCGGAGACCCAATAGAAATGAATAAACCAAATCAAAACAACGAAGAAAGAATGGAGAACGAAAGCGGCGACGAGGTCGCATTCAGAAAAAGCAGTAAACTGCTAAGATCGCCGGTTCTAAAAACGCCGGCTAGAGTGGCCACTCCAGTTATGCCTTCGCGAGGCTCTGGACCGGCACGAAACACACCAGTGGGATTCGGCACCAAAACGCCCGGCCAGTCAACACCCACTGCTACCGGCGGGAAGCTAGATCCCACCCACAAGAAGGCAACCCCCTTAAAAAGCGCAATGACACTTTTTAGCCTTAAGGGGAAAACCCAAGGCCAGTGCTTGGACCATGCGCTAACGGTGCTGCGTACAATGCAAACAGCCGCACAGAGACAGAAGACCGTGTCCATGGACTTAAAGAACGGAATGGCTCTCCTCGAAGAGGTGTTGAGCTATATGAGCTCATTGAGCCCAAATAAAGAAGAGGGTGACGAACCGGGCCCATCAAATAAGAGGGCTCGGACTAACTCCGACCCTCAGCTCATAGACTCGGAAGCCAAGAAGAAAAGGGACGAGGAATCGGAGAATACCCATTCCGAAGAGGCTTGGTCCAAAGTAGTAGGTCGGAGACGGCAAGAGCGTCCTAAAGCAAAAAAGAAGCCGCCTGCTCAAGCCCCGAAGGCAGTCAAAAAGAGCAAGAGGAACAGCAGAGCCGTAACGTTTCTGGTGAAACCGGCCGAAGGCAAAACCTACGCCGAAGTTCTAGGGGCAATCCGAGGTCAGCTCCGGCCTGCCGAAACCGGAACGGTGATACGGTCAGGGCGCAAGACCAAGGCTGGTAGCGTACTAATAGAAACGGCGCAGTGCAACGACCAACCGGCCTTTAGAGAAGCCATTGGTAGCGCGGTAGGAGAAGTTGGCGATGCACAACAAATCTCTAAGCGTATAAAGCTAGCGGTATTGGGCATGGACTGTCTCACAACGGCTGAGGAAATAGAAGAGGCCGTTCGAAGAGAGATCGGAGAAAGCTCAGGCCAAATCCGTATCTCTCTTTTCGCCGTAAATCAGAGAGAGCAAAAGAAGGCTGTTGTCGAAGTGGACGAAGGTCCCGGAAGCCAACTGCTCAAAAAAGGAAAAATTCCCATCGGCTGGATCCAATGTAGGATCAGACAGCGTGCGGAAGTGCAACGTTGCTTCAGGTGTCTCGGCTACGGACACCGACAGGCTGGCTGCAATGGGCCCGACAGGAGGGACGCGTGCTGGAAGTGTGGGAACTCTGGCCACAAATCCTCATCCTGCACTGAAAAGGCAAAATGCTACCTTTGCACCACGGGAAACCTCGATCATCTTCCCGGGTCTGGAGCATGTAGCACGTTTAGAGAAGCACTTGCTTCGGCGAAAGCCAAACTGTCGCCCCAATGACCAGCGTGATTCAAGGAAATCTGAATCGATGCAGGTTAGCTGATGAACTGCTAGACCAACTGGTGCTTGATCACCAAATAAACTATGCAATCATCAGCGAACCTTACAAGGCCAGAGAGAGCTGGTACATTGACGAATCTGGCGCTGCTGCTATCTGGATAGTGGACGCCAATACCAATGTTACTAATCGTGCTGCCGGGCATGGCTACGTCCGTGTAACTGTAGTGCGAACAACTCTTGTTAGCTGCTACCTTTCACCAAATGACCCCATTCAGAGGTTCAAAGAAAAGCTGGAGCTATTAGAAGACGACCTACGGGACCAAACGGGCAACCTGGTCATCGCTGGAGACTTCAACGCTAGAGCAATAGAATGGGGCATGCCTCAAAATAATACTAGGGGAAAACTAATTCTGGAAATGGCAGCCCGACTCGGTGTGGTCGTACTGAATACGGGCACGACCCCAACATACAGGCGCCCGGGCTTTGGGTACTCGATCCCCGACATAACGCTCGTCTCGGAGAGACTCTTTCCAAACGCGGTTGGGTGGAGAGTGATGGAGGACCTTACTGGCAGCGACCACAACTACATCACCTTCCAACTCGACCATCCTGGTCAGAGACCGGCAGCGAACGCATCATACAAAACCGGTAGATGGGATGCAGCTAAAGTTGACGCCACCAGGTTCACCGGAACAGTGCTGGCGAAAGCCAGACGGATAACCGACGGCACCAATACGCCACATGCGGCGGTTGAAGAAACCATGCAATGCATGCGCCATGCTTGCAACGTCTCTATGCCACGAATAGGAACGTGGCGAGGCAAGAAGCAGGTATATTGGTGGAATAGCGAAATCGCGGAACTCCGGAAAACATGTCACAGAATGCGAAGACTGGCGACGCGCTCACGTGGCAGATCCGAGGCTCTTGAAAGGGCGGAGGCGTACAAGGGGGCGAAAAAGGCTCTCGGCGCCGCCATAAAAGCAAGCAAACTAAGATGCTGGAAAGAGCTCTGTAAGGAAGTGGATCAAGACCCCTGGGGACAAGGGTACAAAATAGTTATGAAGAAACTTCGACCACCAAATCAGACGATGGACGAAGATGACATGAAGAACATCGTGGAAGCGCTATTCCTCACGCAACTTACTAGAGAAGAGGAACATGCAGCACGAGATGACCGCAACGTGGTACCTTTCAATGAAGAAGAGCTAGAAAGAGCCCTGCGTAGCATGAGGGCTGGTAAAGCCCCAGGACCCGATGGAATACCTGCGGAGGCAATCAGATTAACTGCTAATAGTTGTCCAGAGCTCTTGTTACACATGTATAACAAATGTCTAGAAGCAGGTGTCTTCCCCGCCAGATGGAAGACAGCACGGCTCGTCCTCATACCGAAAGGCAAAGGGGACCCAAGCTCTCCATCATCCTTTCGCCCACTATGTATGCTCGACA